>JACGAQ010000057.1:0-504620 GCA_014119065.1 Orius insidiosus | reverse complement strand
AAAAATTTTAAACATTAAAAAAAAAAAGTTTTTTTTATTTTGTAAAAAATAGAAATATTAAGAATCTGTGATCGGAAGATCCATTTTTTCTGAAGAGGAAAAATATATTTTAAAAATAATCCTTTATTTTATGGGATTATAAATACTAAAGGTGTATAAAATGATGTCTAGACATAATTTTAAAAAGGAATGCTGAAAGATGATATTTTTTTTTATTGGAAAAGAAACGTTAAAAGTTTGCTTGAGGGGAAAAAAGTTATTGTTTGGCTTTCCATTGAGTTCTTGCGCGGCGCCAGTCTAGGTTCGAAGCGGGAGACCTCCTTGACAAAAATTCCGAGTCGGGTGTCATCCCGAAAGGATGATCCTATCATCCTAATCGAAAGGCGTGGTCCTTTTGACTCCTCCTCCTTCTCCGAAGCCGGCCAATCCTCTTTCAGCATCTGACGCCTTCACCATTTGCCCGGGGTGTTTCCCACCGTAAAAAGATCGCCTTTACACGAAGAACACCTCCTGGAATGTCGTGAGACCTCCCAAACCGATTTCCTCTGGTTAACGAAAAAAAGGAAAAAAAAAAAGATTCAAAACTCCATTCATTTTCTTGTTAGCCGCTAAACGAAAGAACCTTTCACCGTATCTCACCATAATTTATAAAGGGGGAATTTTTCTTTAATTTAAGCTTTTTTTTTCAAACCCTCGTTGACAATTTAAGAAATTTTAATTAATTCCTGTATCATTTTAAATTGAGAAGGGAGGATTTTTTAAAAGTACTTTAAAGTCGTTTAAAAGTACTTTCTGATATTCGTTTCTTTTGACCAAAAAAGTTTATGTTCAAATACCAGAAGTTTGCATTTGAAGCCGTACTAAGAACTTAAATACAGTGAAACTTCCCAATAACGGACACTCCTGGGGACCTGAAATTTGTCCGCTATATAGAGGTGTCCGCTTTTCGGAAAATAGGGAAAAAAAACTTTAAAAAAAATATTCGATTTGACCCTCCGGGGTCTGGAAGACCCTTCCCCAAAAACCCGACGTCGAGGGTATCGCAATAACTTCTTTAAGGAAGTTTAAAAAATGAAAAATGAAGTTTAATCTCTGATTAGGAAAATATAATATGTTTTACATACATATATTCGATATCACATATGTACATACATATTAAAAATAAAAATTAAACTTTTAAAAAGTCGGTAATTTTGAAGTGAAGTCTAGAGTAAAACTGAATTTTATAAATAAAAGACATTGTGAGGGACAAAAAGGGATTAACTAAGGTCAAAGATCATAAGTAAGATGCAAAATGTAAACAAAACATCTCTAGAACAACAGAATGTCAATAAACTTTGTCCTTGAAAAAACGTGCTGTCCGCTATAGGAGATTTTTAGGGGTAAAATTGAATTTTCAGGCTGTCCGCGTCCGGTATTGAGAGTGTCCGCTTTATAGAAATATTTAGAATACCATTTCCTATGTTGCAACGCCGGGGAATCTTAATTTGTCCGTTGAAGGGAGATGTCCGCTTTTAAGAGGTGTCCGTTAAGGGAAGTGTCACTATAGTCGTTTTTTACAGTTTTCAGTTTTTTTAGGCAATATCTACAATATCCATTTACCTGTAAAAGAACTCTTGTTTTTCTCTCGGCGGACGGATATTTGGCTCGTTCGCATAGATTGCGGGTCCTATTTAGATTTCAGATTTCCGAATATCTTAGCAGGAATTTTTAGGTTGCAATAAAAATTCAAATTAAACAATTTGTGGAGGAAACAATGCTCATTTTAGTGGGTACTTGTCGTAATGGATAGCTGCCAAAATACTTTCTCTCCCACTTAAATTATCACAGTTTGAAAACTTTGCAATGAAGCTGGAGCTTAGCTGCAAGTCCTTGGCTTTTAAAAATGTCATTTTTTTAAACCACATTGATCATTACGAGGGCTTGATCGTGACTTGAAACGTCCTTTTCCGTCGAGTTAACTTTATTGAATTTTCATTTTTAAAATATTCAACCCTCGTTATCCTCTTTCAATGATATTCTCTTTTTTTTCTTCACTAGCCGATGACAAATTCAAAAGCAATTTTAAAACCAAGGCAAACGAGTTGGACCAGTCGTAGACCGCATGGCATCAATTGCCACGTGACCTTTTGCAAGATTTTTTTTTTTAGAAAGAGATTAATTTCAAATGAAAATATAATATTTTCCTTATCATTTATATAATTAGATCAAGAATATAATCCAAAAAAAGATTTAGAAGAAGTCGATTTAACTTTTCAAATGAGGCATTTACTTTTAGAACGCAGCTGCTAGGTGATATAATTTTTTCTTTCTCTCTCTCAATGCGATAATTAAGTTGTTTAAAAATTAATCTTAGTCTCCTTAAAACCTTTCCCGAAGAAACCAGAGAGTATGCAGATTACAGAAAAAAAAGGTGCAATTTAAAATAATTGCTCCTTTCAAGGTGATTATAAGGCTAAATATAAATGGCCTGTTATGCAAATCTTGATCTATTAATAATACAGAATCCTTTCAGATTTAAATCTCTCTTTTTTTATTCGTATGATAAGATAAAAGACTGTTTTAGAACATTTTTTTAAGAATCCATTTTGAATTTTCGTAATTGATATTTTTACGTAAAAAAACTGAATACGTTGAAATGAGGTGGAAGATTTTTGACTTGTCCGTTACGCCAGAATTTCATACGTTTAGGTTTTGCGAGTTTCGGTAGGTAAGAAAGGAAACCCGAGTATGTTCGACTAATTGAAAAACGTATCCCTTTTAAAAGCGTGGCAGGAGCGAAAAAAGAGAAGAATGAGAAACCATCATTTTCTCAGGAAACAGAGACAGGAAAAAAAAATGTTTCAAGTAAAGTGATGGGATGAAGAGGGGGGCACTTAGGGTGGGCTACCTGAATGAAAATGGGTTTCATTCATAAACCTGTTTGCGGAGGTATTATTTACAAGTGGGGTGGCTTTTAACACGCTCTTTTAGAGATGTTTTCGCTGATAAGTCCTTTGGCCCATAGTTCCATCTTTCCGCCCCCCCCCCTTTTCTTTCAATCGTTTCTCACTCGAAGAATTCCATTCCCACACCCCTCGGAATTCCATGAGGGCTAATTACTTGACACAGGTATTCACCCACGGGCCTCTCCACTTAAGGTGGCCCGATCTACTTAAACATATTTCATGTTTGAAGAAAGAAGAGGGTAAAAAAACGGCTGATAACGGAAAGGACCCGTGTGACACTTGTTCTTTAAATGGAATCCCGACATCACAGCCTCGATATTGTTATCTTCACTCAAAAGTGGAGAATTCCTTTGTCAATGGCACATTCTTCACATCCGGCTTTGTCTTTAATGCCCCGGCAACAGAAATGTATAGGTAGCAGGTAATTTCTTCTTTGAAAAAATTGAAAATGGGGTAAAAACGACAATCAACCTTCCTCTAGTTTCCACCATAATAACACCGTTTACTTTTTAGACTACTTCGAATTTTCAACCAATGACCAAAAAATGCCTCTTTTTACCAAATTGTCAATTTAATCCATTAGATCAAGTTTTTCGACGTAGAATTCCTATTCTACCTCTGATTTTTGGGGTTTTTCCTCCCACTTTTGTTCGAGAGACACCCTTATCAACAGTTCATTGCAGCATTGCGTACTGATTTCGACGAAGAAACCCCATTTTTACCGGATTTTCTGCAGCTTTCCACGGTTTTTTGATTGCTACTATAGGTTATTAACACTTTTTTTAAAT
Source organism: Orius insidiosus (assembly GCA_014119065.1). Lineage (NCBI taxonomy): Eukaryota > Metazoa > Arthropoda > Insecta > Hemiptera > Anthocoridae > Orius > Orius insidiosus. The sequence goes on along the minus strand of JACGAQ010000057.1, from coordinate 500,884 downwards.
CGATTTCTAAGCCGAAGTTTCAGTCTTTCGACCAAAAAACGATTTTGCGGGGATTTTCCGATGATGGTGATTGATGGTGGTCCTCATTTTTGGCCGCTATATAACCGTGGAAGCTACTTTCTGCTTCTTCGTCCCTGTAAAATCTTGTAAATAGGCTGTTGGTTCGACAACGGCTTTGAAGTTTAGTAATTATTCCAAAAGAATGCGATCCTATTACTCGTAGATATTCGATTAATGACCAAATGACACAGTGCTCGCCCCTACAATAGCTCCATTGTCTGACAGATCCATTTATTGTTATGAATTATTGCTTTTTCATTGAGAAGCCCTTTTTTGAAACAATAGATAGGGGGGAGGGAGTTTGTCGGGTGGCCGAAGAAGCCGCCTTTTGTCCGTCTCTGGGAAAAAGAAGAACAAAAAAAAAAGTCAAAGTCGGAAAACAATCGGGGCTGATGGGCAGTAGTGCCGCGGTGGGAGCAATTGTATCTCTCTCCGTCTTTCAACATTCTCTCTCTCCTTACTTATGTCTCACAATACACCTTCCATCATAATTTACGAGGGCGATTGTGGTCGGCTCGCATTGTTTAACAGAGGGCGGAACTCGAGTGTTTCATAATTGGTTTATAGGCCTCTTCGGGGAGTCCGTCCCGTGTGTAAAAAGGTGAATTCCGATCGTCGTCCCTCGAATACCGGACCACCGTCGGGGATCGCTATAGAAACCACCGTTACTTCTTTATTAATCCTCATTTAATATTCTCCGAGGAACTCGGGATGAACTTTGTCATAATATTTTTACGAGCCACACGTGTTTCGTTCAAACAAAGCCTCATTTCTATGAAGAGTCCCGCTGTCAACGTATCATCAGTCCCAGTAAAAATCATTAGATCGCAATTTTAACTCTGATATCTGTTCAACCAAGATCTTCGAGGAGTCAAAAGTTTGATAAGCAGTCAAAAGAGGTGAAAGACTCTGGAACCTCATTTTCCTCTTGAATATTTCTCAATGCGTTTTTCGACATAGAATAATGAAGTCAGATGTGGAATGTTATTAATTTTGTTTACTTGTAAAAATTTCCGAAGGAAGCGCCTTGATGCAAGTTTTACTTTAAATGATACGTAGTTATGTAACCTTGGTGAGATTTCATGTTTCGTCTTATTTGCATTTCGATTCATTGTCCTTCTCTTTCAAAAGGGATTTTTTCTCGGGAATGTGTTTACTTGAAGATTTTTTTTAAAAAGAACGTCATTTATAAGGAAAAGATGAGGTGGGTGTGGCGGAATTTTAAAATTTGAAAAATTCCTATTTTGCAACATGAAAGATTTAAAAATAATTTTAAAAAAGTGAGGATTGTGGCCCGAGACAAAGAAAAGAATCCGGAGAGCGCCCCTCCCACATACCACACCTATCGAACCACTCCAAATACACTTTTTCAACAGATTCCAAGCGGAAGAATTTTCAATAGTGGTCAGTGGTGGAAATGTATGATTTGTTCTTCGGACCACCGTGGGTTATTTTTTGTTGAGGTTCCTGGGCGGTTTTGTTTTTGAAAAAAACGATGCGTGTGTGAGTTTTGCCGACCGATGTCCCTTTTAATTTGAAGGTGATTAGAAGGCGGTGAAGGAAGATGACTCGGTATTTCCTGCTCTCGAGTGGAAGACCACCGTCGTCGGCGAATTTCCGTTCTTTACGCCGACCATTAAAGAAAAAGGGATTTTTAACAATTCCAGGCGATAGAAGATAACGAGATGAACGATTGGCCACGGATTGTTAAGGACGAAATGAGGGTTGTGCCACCTGTTGTCGGCACTGGTCAAGATGTAGATTGATGGAAGGTTTGGTTAAGTGGGAATCTTTTTCCCCGCGGCGGCGGGCCCGGTTTGTGTGGTCCTACGTCCCATTAGTCCCCCGATAGCGTCCCTCCCACCCTCAGGCGCATTACCCAAAAGCTAATAACTATATCAGAAAGGGGGGAGGCTTCCCCTCCTTCATCACCCTCGCTAATGGAGACGATCCGGCGACAAATTATACGGCTAATGAAATTTATTCTTGGATTCTTCGTCGTAATTGAGACTCGTTTTTGTCCTACGGAATCATTAAGGCTCATCTTGAGTATACTTGACATACCACTAACCAGTCTAGCCGGCATATCATATCCCGACACTTTTCCATCAGTGGATTTTCATTATAATCCGAAAGGCTTCTTTGTAAAAAAAATAATCAGAAAAGATTATTAGTTTTAAGAAAATTGGTTTTTGAACATCGTTCATAAAAAGAGACAATTACCCTCTCCGGAAGAATTTCTTCAATTTAAACTTTTTCTCACGGGACTCTTGAGGCCCCCCGCTCTTTGAAAAATTTATCAAAGGGAGGAAAGGGTCGTAAAAACGTTCCCTTTTAACCCTCGCGTTTAAAAACATTAACGACATACGTCTAATTGCGAGCGAAAAGGATTTTTCTCGGAAACGAATAAAATAGAATAGAAAGGAGTCTTTATCTGATGGTTGGGGGCGGGGGTCTTGACGTGACACATTAACCGGACGAAGGAAATCGATCCGTCTGAGTCATTTTTGTCCAAACACCCGATAAACAAACTTTAAAGTGAATCAACGATGATTCTTACCAGTCTAAAAAAACCATCTTGTTCATTCAGCTCTAATTTATTTTTTGGCATTTGGTAAAAAAGCTTTTTTTCTTGAAATAACCTGCCTCCGTAGGCCAGTGGTCATAGCATATAACTCACCCTACATACATTCTGGAAAAGAAGCTCTTTCTTTCAAGAAAACAATATAAAAACGATTAATGAAGCCATTATTTTAAAACAAATTCCAAAATCTCGTAGAATTTCGGGGAAAAGCTCGAAATACGTTAGGCCCTAAGCAAAATACCAGAACCCTTGATCTGATTTCAGCCAAACAAATCGTCCAAACTTACTAAAAAAGCGTTAAATACTGCTAAAAAACTGCTTCTTCTATCTAAAAATCACGTTCTTCTTCGTTTTTTTGGATCCTTTCAAGAGTATTGTGTCGTATTAAATACGGTTCGCTCCCTTCTATTTTTTGTAGGCACCTTTCGAGAGGCTTTGAGTTTACACAGACGCAAGCGACAGGATAAACAAACTGACCCATATCAAGGATCTTATAGTAGCTACAACAACTTACCTTTATTTACATCCGACACGCTAAACAACTTGACTTCCAAAACACTTTATTTTTTTCCTACTCAATCCAATATCAACAAAACTACTTTTCCAGAACAATCCGCAACGTTAAAAAAAAAAGTATCAATTAGGATTTGAATTTTATTCAAGCGGAGAGATAATAAAAGAAATTTGATATCGAAAGGTCTCCTCTGCCCCGGGAAATGACATTTAGATGTCATCGAACCTAAAGACGAACCGCTTGGAAACTGCAATCTTATCGCACACAATGAATCTCATTACCTAACTCTTCAATTATTATTTTTTTTAATTTCAAACAAATAATTAGGTTTTTTTTCTATTTTGAATCCCTTTTTAGGCAGTTTTGTACAGAAATTATGATAAGCACTAATTTAAACCAGCTAAGAAAAGCGGTAAAAAATGAAGGTATTCCTAAAAAAAAAAAATTCTTGGAAATGCTGTCTTTCTTAAGTTTGGTTAAAATGACTTTTGATGAAAGAAATGACTGACTTATAACTTCCTTAAAGAAGTTATTGCGATACCCTCGACGTCGGGTTTTTGGGGAAGGGTCTTCCAGACCCCGGAGGGTCAAATCAATTGATCTTTACCGATCTCAACTTTGTCTGTGGTGCCGGCCGGCCGTCCGTAGCATTTTTCCGGAACACTTTACGGCCACTGTTTTTATCCGATTTTCACCAAATTTTCACAAAATCTTCCTTATTCGGAGAAGAAGAATGTAACGAGGGCGATTTTTGAATTTCGAAAAAATGGCGGAGATATGTCTGTTTGAAATTTTAAAAAACTCGCTGCGGCCGAACCGTTAATCCGATTTTCACCAAATTTTCATCAATTACTCCTTATATTTTTTAAGAATTTTTGGTGTAAAAAAATTGCCACTTTTTAATTATCATTTTTTTTAGTAGGGAGAAATTGTATACTTCTACCCTTTACGAGAGGCACATCCCTAGGCCAAAGAGCCCATTATTTCTACCTGGGCACTTGGAAAAATTTTCGAAAAAAAGAACTTAGAAAATATACTTCCCCCTCCCATATATTTCCCACTCCGTTATACTTCCCCTCCCATAACTTCTCCCTAGGTTTTACTTCCCCTCCGTTATACTTCCCCCTCCTATATAGATTCTTCTCTTTAAGGAAGTTTTCGTTGGAAGCTCTTCAAACCAGTACTTTGGTTTTTAAAATAAAAAATCTGTTTTCAAGCCTTTATTATGCAAATCGTCCAACTTATTGGCATGATAATCCTATCTTATTTTTTATTTATAAAATATTTAGGACTAATTAGCCTAGTTAAATAAGGAATTAATTATATATAGAGATAAGATGTACCTTATTTGTGGTATTTTTTTAAAACGATTTATGGAGGTAATTGACCTTTTAAGTTGGCGGGTAAGTTCAATGTCATTGGGCTTATTGATTTTTTTTTCTTCTCTCTCGTTTGTTTTACGACAGCAGACTCGGATTTCGATTAGGGAACGATTATCCGGCCGGTTCAAACGAGGTCATTCTCGTTCAAGGGCTTATCCAGAACCAGTATTTTGATTCTTTTTTAAATAGCGAATTTCGTCAGTTCGATGTTATGTAAGTGGGAAAACGTTTCCTCAGATAAGGGAACGCGGGTCAAAAGGGGGGCGCCGAAGAGTCTCTTGCGTCCGGAGACAACCACTCTAAAGGTCAAACAGCGTTGGCGGCGTGCAGTCTCCTCACTCTTTTCTTTCTAAAAAAATTTCAAAAACACAAAACTTTACTTAACAACTTAATTAAGTTAAAAACATCTAGTCCGAAATGAGATAAAGGCTGAAAACTGGCTGGGAAAATGCTTTCCAGCTTTTTATGCTTAGGGCTGTCGATAAATAAGAAAAAAGAAATTTAAATTTGCGTGACGTAAAAGTCAGTTTGATCGTGTTTTAAGAAAGGGAAGATAAAAAAAAATGTTCAGGGTGAAGGAAAAAAAAGGTTATAAGGCCTGAGAAGAGCTACTTAATGACCGAACACATCAACACTATCGGATTTCCATTTTTTATAGAACTATGAACTCAGAGGACGGGAAGAGGGATGGCTCTATTATACCTGCTCACCCTTTACTTTTACTGCCAAGTAATTGGTGCTAATTGGAACTGGAACCTTTATCAACTATTTTGTCCCCTCCATTTCTCAGATTTTATCTCCACCATTAGGAAGACGAAATGCGGCTATTACACACCCAGAAATTTGGGAAATAAATTGACGCAAAAGTAAAACGTAGAAATCATGTTTGAACAGCGTGATTTCCGATGAAGGATGTCTTTGGAAGTTTCCATCGTGAATAAAGAAATTAATAAAACTGGAGATAATTTAAAGGTCTTTCGTGCTACATCGCTTTACAGATTCCTTTTTGATAAATGTCCTTATCATTTGGGGGTCCCTGGAGAGCATATCGTGGACGGAGAGGGGAAAAAAACAGGTAGTTAAGCAGTAGAGGATATTTTGATTTGTGTTGGGAAGATGAGTCCAGCTGTGAGCTAAGAGGCCGAGAACGATAACATCTCTTCGTCTTCTAACGGAGATATTTATGTAAATCCTCGTTCGGGTGGGAAGCTCGAGTTGACAAAACAGACGCCCACTCGACAACATTTTCTACCTTTTAGAAACGTAATTTTCAGAAAGTTCTTCCCTCTCTGGAATTTCCATTTCGAGCCGTTTCTAAAGAAATAATCAAGCCATCAACCTCGATACCCGGAGTGCTCGGCAAGGAGGAAGGCGCGAGGGGGGCTTCAATCCTCCACGGGCTACCCTAATAAATTTCTCTCATTAATTTATACCCTCCCCACTTTGCAGAGATACTTCTTTACGAGCCAATTTGAATTTTGAAATCACTTAACTGGTTTCTACATGGGACGAAGAAAAAAAAAAAATTTACCTGCACAAATCCTGTGTGAATATCCCGTACAAATAAGTGCTTGTCGAGACTGAGTTAAGAACTCCAGTTACTTTTTATGAAGAATACAATTCGAAAAAATTAAAAACAACTTCTCGCTAAAAGATGGGACTTTATCAATCTCTAAAGTGACTACTGGTTGTTACCTTAACCTTCTAATCACTGTATTTAGAACGCTTATTAACGTAGTGCTTAACCAAGAAGAGTTGACTGGTCAATGAAGGAAGATATGAGGCGCTCCGGGTACGAAGGGCGAACTCGACAAAACGTAGTTTCCAGCTATTCGCATTTTAAAGTTTCGGTTTTTACGTATTTAAAGGGGAAAAAATGGCGAACTCAACATAAAAATTATATGGGCGTATTTACCAAGAGGTCTAGAATCTGAAAATGAAAAAAAAAACTGGAGGACCCTTCCCCAAAAACCCGACGTCGAGGGTATCGCGATAACTTCTTTAAGGAAGTTAAAAAAATTTGTCCGATGTCGAGTTCGCCCTTCGTACCCGGAGCGCCTCATATGCTTTCCAACCTTCCACATGGCTAACCAAAGAATGCAATTTGTTCATTATAATCTCGGGTAACCTAGAACATTTGTCAAATTAACCCTTACTTGCAGTCACCAGCTAGAAAAGTAGGGTTAAGCCAACAGGAATTGACAGGAAAATGGAAAAACTCGAGAACACACATAAATGATCATTATTGTAGAACACTTAGATGACCGATCAATTGGCCAAGACTTATGCTCATTTGAACTGATCCCTTCTATTTCTGCTTCTACCGGCCATTTTTTGTTGGCTGAAATTTATTTGAAGTGCATAGAGTGAGGTGATTTGACATTTTGTTTTAGTGGAGGGGAGAAAATGGAAGTTTCTGATTAGTCAATTATAAGAATGGTATCTCCGATGTGTATAACTCGAGTCGGTGGGTAAAAATATCAGAATCGTGATGAATGAATGAGTCGAACCCGGATTTAAATGTAATAGCGCTTGAAGAACAGGAATGTTCCTGCTTTTAAAATAATTAAGGGGACGGACAAAAAGAATAGGAGTATAAATGGATGGGAAGATAAGCATTTTGTCGGGGGGTCTAGCAACCTTTTAAAGGAGATGCTAAGGGAGTGAGCGACCGCTAACTGGCCGGACCCTCTGGTCCGGTACTGGTGATGAGGCGAGATTTGTGTATTTGTTTTAAAAGTTCGAGGGCCTCCGGGGGAGTAAGGGGGGCTCCCGCTTTTGTATTCGACTGTACCTTCCGAGCACACCTGGGCAGAAGAGCCGCATTCACTACAATTATTCATTCCACGCAGGCCCCGTCCAGATCCCTGGGCATCTCTCTTTTTAACTTCGCCTTCCGACTAAATAAATACATCTCCCTCAGATCAGATAGAGCCCGCCCACCTCAAAACATTGTTATTAGCCTAATCTCCACTTTGGATAATATATTTCACTCTCCGCCTTTTTGGGACCTCCTGTTAAGAAAATTTTAAGGGGACTCTCATCCTCATTAGCTTTTGTCCACCCAAAAATCCTCAGCACTTCTTCTCCAATACATGACCACCAATGGAGCTTGTGGCTTTGTATGCAAAAACATGAGCTCGTGTACTCTTAAAACGAATATTTTTCGAATCCTATTTTTTTTTATCTCTGTCTTTTTCTCCTTCGTCGAATAAGTCACATCGGTGTGGTTTAAAGCGGCCATGAAAGGGTCTTTGCTAGCTGCTAAACTGCCTTTCAACCGTAGCTTAAGAAGTTAAGAGAGATCGTAAAAAGGCGCAACGGCTCTAGAGAGTCTTTTGATTTGAAAGTAAAATGTTTATAGACGGTAAATAATGGCAAAACCCAGGTGTGCTCTTTTCATTCTGTCTTTTTTCGGTTTTTTTCCCTCCTACTTCTTCTTCATCTCTTCCTAGTAGCCATCGCATTACTTAAACGTTTTTTTCCCTTAATTTCAAATGCCAACAATCTTCTTTTTTAGTCTTTCCGGACAACCTTTTTTTTTGTTCGGACTGTCTAACATCTTACTTTATGGCTGAACGTAGAGATGCAAAACTGAAATGCTGCGGATGGAAATTAAGGTTGGGTGCACTGGTAACCGAAGTTTTTAATTTCTAAAAAAAAGTTTTTGGGAAAGGGACTTAAGAAAAAATTGATTATCCGCGCAACCTGTAATACCTATGAGAAGATGTTTCCTCAGTGGCCATCAATGATTTTGGAGGCGTTGTTTTATACTTTAAGTCCACAAATAATTGAAATTATATTATTATTATTATTATTATTATTATTATTATTATTAATTTAAGCTAAAGCTCTCGGAGATTGAGGCACACAGTGAAAACATAAAAATGACTATGATAGAGGGAAGAGCTCAACTGACGAGGCTTTCTAAGCCGAAACGCGTCGTGAGATGTCCGTTGTCACGGTCATTTCTTCCTGGAATTATACGTTACCCAAAAATCATAATTTACGGAATATAAAGTAATAAAAATTAAATAAAAATAGTACATTATTTTATTATATTATTGAGTGTTATTGACTATTATTATGACTCGGCCAATGCTTTCTTTTACTCCAGGTAACTTTTTTATTCAATTCATTGTTTATGATTGAATGGGACTGAAAAGAGAGAAAAAAGTAGGCAATTTTCTAGTTATTCGGGCCTGAAAAAAATGAAGGGTCTCGGCGATGTTGGGCAGAACAGAAGGGAAAATGTCACCAGTGGCCGGGGGTTGGAAAAAAAAAAGGCGCAACTCTATCATTAAACCGACAAGACCGGCATTTCATAATATGGCCTTTAATCATGTGGAATGCGTCTAAGTGCACCACAGGAAATTACAGGTAAAGGGAGGCGGAGAGAATCGGAATTTTACTTTATACCCTCTACTTTCCACTCTGACATTTTAGGTACATTGTCCTCGGGTTTCGTCCATTATAAATTACACTGGTTGTCACCCAAATCATCATTCTCTTCATTGAAGAATTTAATGAAATTACAGCTTTTGGATAAAATTTTTATTTTTTTTCCCTTTTCTCAATTATCTTCGCAAGTCATCCAGGTAAAAAGGTTCCAATTCATCCATTTTAATGTTCAACAGACCACACAAGCTTCAAAAAGTGTAGATAGCGCCAGGATAACCTTAAGCTTCTAACCTTATAGGTCTACTAAGTTTTTACCCAATGATATCAGAAGTCAGTTATAAAAACATTTCAGAAAGTAAATTCAAGTCTTCATAAATCGATTGATCGATTTTGAGCAAATTTGGACTTGATATAGTTGTGCAGTTGAACCAAAAAGAGTTGACAGGTCAAAACTGGGCAGGCGAAAATTAAACCTTCATTTCGACAGTATACCTGCAAAACCTCGTAAGTCCGATTTTTCCCCAAAATAAGGTTTTGAGCTTGCTGGGTAAATGTAAGGCTCTAGAACCTTCGCAGAAAGTTTGGTTTTGATTCAGTGAGAAATGTCTTCTCTATGTTCGACTGTAATAACCTGCAAGTCCATAACCTTCTAGAAGGGTTATAGGAAGTTTTTTGTGTCTCCTGTAAAATTCTGAGTTGAGAACGAGGTTTTGCAGGTATACTGTCGATTTGTCTTACAACATGAACTAATTATAGTTTACGTTCACCAAGAAGAGTTGACCGGTCAATTTAGAAATACCGACTGGACCGCACACCATTCGTCATCTTCGTTTTCACTCGATTTTCATAGTTTTCAGACTTCAGAGGACAAAATAAGATTGAAGTTCATATAATTATTTTTTAATTAAAAAGCTAATTCCTTACATTCTTATATTTTTACAAGTAATAAACAATGTCCAAAATAAGTTTAAAAAAGTAACCATTTGGTAAGTTCAACCTTAAAATTTTACAAAGAAATTACCTTTTTTTATTAAATAAATATCTGTACAATTAACAATAAATATAATTTTAAGGGTGAAATGTACACAAAAGAAGCAAAAAGTCGCAGATGCTATCATCGGTCTTGGGTCAGTTTACTTCTTTGCCCAATAAAGAGAGCTAAAAATGAATATTTTAAGTATTTTTATTATAAAACTAATATGGACAAACCTGTTTTAAAAATTGTTTGGCGTTGTTCAGAGAAGAGGCACCGTAGACAACTTTTCTGTTACCAGTTCCCGATTTACTCTAAAAATATAAACGTAAATGACAATTTAAAAAAAAATTTTAGTATACTTTTGCGTAATCCACAAGATTTTGATATTCGATATAGTTTCCTCCACCAACGATAAAAACAATCGCTTCATTTACGACGCCTTTGTTTTTCACCGGATCTGAAGTCCTGAGCTGTTTTGGGTCAAAATAACGATAATCGTCGCAACCTTTCGACTCCATCAACTGATCAACTATCCGCGTCACAGGTAAATTCTATAAAATAAAAGTCAAAAAATGTTAAAATACAATTTAAACCAATCTTTTGTGTACAAATAACTATGAAAACTAACGTGTTTTTTGACAACCAAATTTTTGACGCCTTCCATAACGAAAGAGGAGCCCTTAGTGACCAATTTAGAGAACATGCTGACCGTTTTGGTACCTCCTCCTCCATACTGGCTTGGTGCAGATGCCATTTTTGCGTATGCCCTAAAATTATAAATTTAAAAAATACATTTTGATTAATGAAAAACTGACTTCCATCGTTTGATGTAATTCAAAGGGTCTAAATCACAGCCTGAGCTTTCAAGTGCGATAGTGTATTTGTCCATTTCACTCTAAAAATTATGATCAGTCTAAATATTTTAGGTTATGAATAACATACTTGAGAAATTGAATCTGAATAAATATAATAGATTAAAAATAGTCTCATTTTGTCTTCTGGAGTTCCTAATTCAGGATCAGTGAGTATTTCCAATAGTGGCTTATCAAGAGCAGCTCCCGCTAATATCTTTTCTTCATATTCAAAAAGCGTGTCAAGTCTTCTTTGTTTAATTATGTTTAAAATTCCTAAAAATAAAATAATAAAGAACATTATTGCATTACAAAAGACAAACCAGTGGCAATAGTAGTATGCATATCGATCAGTCTTTTCTTTTCCATAAGCTGAGGAAGTGAGTTTACAGCAGATGTGAGTTTGGCTGTGTTGTCTGTCATCATTTCGAATGCGGCATCACTTTCATTATCGATTCCCTAAGAAAAAAAGAGGAAAATAGAAACATCTAATTTAAGTAACAAACCATAGAAGCTTTTAGGCGTTTGACATCTTCTTCTGAGGATCTGTATTCTTCAAGTTCTTCTTGTATGGCTTCCGCTACTGTCGGAAAGGGACTAAAGGATATTCATTACTTTGGAAAAACTCTTGTGTTTAAAACAAACCTTCCTTTGTGAAGAACCCAAAATTTATCTTTGGTATCTAAATCGCAAGATCGCGTTTTTGAAGAAGATCTCCCTCCAGGCGTCTTTGAGCTTTCATCGACGACAACTCGGTTCAGCGATAAATCTAAAATATCATGCGCCAACGCCTGATATGTCCACGTATGATGAAGTGGAGTCGCCATATCTATATTACGGTCCAAAATAATCAACAACGGCCGCTGAAAACTTTTTCAAAAAATTAAAAGGAGCTACAGAAATATCAACATACCTAAATCTGACCGACTGAGCTGTATCCATTAAAAATAAACTGTTCCTTGTATCCCTTAAATTTTCTTTTAATTTTTTATCTAATTTTTCAGCGACCATTTCTGCAGCGTTGCCTCTCGGACTTCGGATTATTGGAACGGATCCTTCAGAAAAAAGTTAATTTGGTGTTTTTTAAAACAGGAAATTCTTACCGAGGGTGGCAAATACTGAAAATAAACTATCAACGATTGTGTCCATTATGTTGTCCATATCTGTATCTTTGATATCTCCACGATTTATGGCTACAAAAAGAAAATTAGAAAACTCTGAAGATTAAGAAAAAGAGAAAACTTACAATAATATGAAACTGCGTCGCTGTTTTGGTGTCTTAAAATAAACATGTCATCTTCAAGTGAGATAAAATTCAAATATTGGTCGAAAACTTTATGGATATTAGCAGAACAGTTGGCCTCAAGTGCGACAGCAGCCAGATCTTCAAGTTTTTCACGGGAAAGCGGCGATATGAAATTTAAATGGTAGACATCATAGATGTTCTTTCGAAAATCCTGAGCGATCCGTCCCAAATTTTCTTCGGTCGGCATGCAGAAGTAGATGGCTGGAGCATCCGGTATCGGATCTCGATCCGAATGTAAATTACTGCAAAGAAAACAGACAAAAGGGTAACTGAGGTTCATAAAGTTCAGGCTAGTTTTCTAAAGGCCCGTCTCCACTGACCAAACAAGTTCGGCGAACAGTGTTGGTGAACACAGAAAACAGACGAACATTCCACAGAAGTTGACCAAACATGTTCGTCGAACTTTTTGGCAAACAAATCAATGTTCGTTCGGGTTGTTTAGTTTTCAGTAGAGTAAAGTGATGAGCGCATCAACACAGCGTCGTCGTAGCTATTTAGCGTGTATAGCTGCTGCTGCTTACGTGATAATGTCCCCACCTCATCGGTGGTGGCAGAGACAATTGTTTAAAGGAAGAGATGAGTGCATTTTTGCTCTCCGCTGAATCACTCATATTGTTATATTACTCAATTCCGATCCCAATCAAAAAATTTAAACTCGCGCTAAAGCACAAGTTGGACGGGCAGAGCACTGAAATGTTCGGTCTGCAAGCGAACTTGTGGAGCAAACATCGGGACCTCCACCGCTCTCTCCGAATGTTCTAGAAGACGTCCCCACCAAGCCAACAGCGAACAATGTTCGGCGAGCACCACCCACTTCCAGCGAACGCTGTTCGCCGAACTTGTTTGGTCAGTGGAGACGCGGCTTAATCATCCATTTTTCACTTTTTTTCAGTATCTGACAGGCTTCAAGAGTACTCGGATAGTACTTACACATGAAGGGTGACTCCCATTTCCCTGAGTTCCTTCACAGAAATAAGCGGTGATATTATATCTTGGCCATATCTATCATAAATTAAGATTTTCCAAACAGGCTCTGGAGCTATCGCCTTCGATTCCGGCTCGTTCAAATTGAGCATCTGCTTCAACGCAACTAGAAAAAGGAACAAATATTAAAATAATGAAGGTAATGGACTCCAACTTACAAATCTGCTTTTCCCTTAGATTCGCCATAATTTAAAAAATAATAAACGTTACGTTTATAGAGGAAAAACGATATTATTGAATGATAATTTAAAAATTATGTTGACGTGTTCTACAAACTTGGAAGGTTTCATAACGGTTAAAGCCGATCATGACCTCGTGACTGCTCGTACGAATCGATTGCTTTATCCCTCAAACGTCCACGTAGATATCAGGGATTTTGGCACCAATAAGTGGGACCCCATTTTAAAAACGTCTTTTTAAAACAACTATAACTGTTTAAAAACAAAAGTTCATTCTAAAGATACCTGGTAACGCCAGGTAAAATACTTACGTCCTAAAATGCCCAGATTTGTCTGATCTGAATTTTTTCAATATCGGTCAAGTTGTTGCGGTATCAGTCTAGAAACGGAAAATCTGTTGCCTCCGTGGGTCAGTTATCAAGGACTCTTCCCAAGGAGGTCGTGGGTTCTAATCTTGGCTAATGGCTACATCCTGTCAGGAGATGCAGTCTGTTGATCAAGCATCCTCCATGGTACGACGGCTAGCGCACTCATCTGGGCCCGTTGCTGGAAGCCACAAATCTGCCTAAAATCCCTTTTTATTTGCGATATTAGTTCCTCTACCTACTGATTTTGTATCTGATGTTCACTCTCTAGGTTGCTAATTCTCTTTCTACGTCGAATAAGAGTTAAAATAAATAAATTCGATAGTTGCCAAGTAATTTCGTTTCTAGAAGAAAAAATCATGTTTGTAATCAGATTGCACAATTCGAGTCTTGATTACGGGTTTGCGATTTCAATCTTGGATATGAGTCAGAGAGGGTTCTTGAGAAAGGGGTGGAATGTTCACCCTTGAACCCTAGAGATTAAGATAGGAATAAAAATCCATAAAAAGAAGAAAATATTTTATTGAATTATCACATTGAGATGGCTTAATCAAAAAATTCATCGTTGACTAATTGAGGATCGTAGATGCCATTCGGGTCGGGAAACGTCTGACGGATTTTCCGTACGACACACGACGGAATCGAAGAACTTTTTTTTTCTCTCGTGTCGGCGACCAGGAGTTGACCCATGCGAGGAACTGCTTGTACGCTAAATGCCTCCAGACGCGATTATTACGATTACGAATCGAGTTTCTATACTCATCGGATTTCACCAGCGTCAAAATGAGATGCCTCGCCGTGCTCAAAGTGTCCAAATTGAGGACGACGCTTTCAAACGACTCTTGTTTAAGAATACAAACGGTCTCACCTCTCAAGAAAGATATGTGCTCGCTACGTCGACAGCAGAATCCCGAAGAATCGCAGTTTCTACATTTACAAAAATCTTCTTCTTCTTCCTTAACGGCTAACGTTCCAGTCTTTAAATCCCATGCGAATACCGGTTCCATTTTCAAACTGAGCCAGGCACAAAAAAAAGGGGACCCAGTCTCAAGTGAAAAGGAAAGGAGTTCCAAGTGGGAGAAAAGAGGGGATAATGCACTTTGTTCTTTTAAATACGAATAAGGAAAATATTACCCTAAATAAATATTTATCACAACACAATTTCGATTTAACGTTAAAACTTTTAAGAATTAGAGCAGCTAACGGTATTGTCAAGTCTGAAATTTGTGGCCTGACATCAAGTGGAAGGGGAACAGGTATAGAAAGGCAACAATGCATAAAAAACGTACAGCTGGGGATTAGACTCTTCGGTGGGGTGATTCAAAGATTTTGACCCCTGACAGACAGAAAAAGGAGGTTTAAAAACAGATGGGAAAAAATTGAGAGTTACGGGCGATTCAGTAGACGAAGAAACTATTGGCTGAAATACTGGATGAATTTTACTTAGTAATTGAATAACGTGCGAGTTGCCAACGTTTTAAACTCGCGGGGAGAAAATTTTAGATTGTGAAAACGTTCGAAGGCTGCGCCTTGAAAAAAAGTGGAATCGTTGAAGATCAATGTAGGGGAATCTACGTTAAAAAAAAGACTAAAAAGTGGGGTACGGCGCCTTTTTTCCTTTCAATGAGGGGGTGGAAATTTTCGAGAAGAAAAAGGGAACCGAGTCACGCACGAGGCGGACAACGCCGTTTATTCTACAACTTCAATCTGGAAAAGATGCCCCATTTTTAAACGAGTTCGCTATAAACGAAGTTTCGCGATTTATCGTCGTTTTGGGAATGATTGGGAAAAAAATGAAGGGGCGGAGGGGCATTGATCGCACATCGGTGACTTGAATGAAAAGACACGAATGCGGATGGACACCCCGAACATTTTTTTTAAATTCTTAAAATAGAGAAGCGGTCATTGACCATCCTGCAGAAAGAAAATTAATACTCTTGCTACAAGCCACAAAGAAAGATTTAAAGAAGATTTAGATCAGCTGGGTGCTTTGATTTTATCATCAAAATCTTGCATTAGTTGAAAATAAAAATTTCATGGAGGGTAATGACCGCTCCCCTCCTCACTAAATACCACTTCTGAGAACTATCTAGCCTGTAGCCTTTAAGGCAAAAAAGATGGAGTTTTTAAATAAGAAAATATGGGTTTGAGAAGCCCTTGTGCAGTGATTAAAGTAAAGAAATTAAATCTTTTTAGACAAAACCTAGAACCAACGCATTTTTTACTTTATTGCACAATACGACGCTAACAATAAATTAGTTTATAATGTTAAAATTTTTAGTTTATAGTTTATGAATCAACATTTGTTAAAGATTTTTGATGAAATTTTGATATATAACAAGAAGAATATGATTTTGGTTATGGATGTGGTAAAGGTTGGGAGGTAAAGAAAAAGAAATCTACCTAAAAAGGGTTGAAAAAGGCGGTCTACAGAGGGGGCGATGCGGGTCGAAGCATGCAAATGAACGTTGGGGGCGGCCGGGGGGAAGCCGTTCGGTGTTGTTTCGTGCCAGTTCCCCGTCGAAAGTTGGCCCAGGCGAAACCCAAGCCGACGGCGATGAGGACCGAAACGACGACGACGAAGACACCGACTCGAAAATGAGTAGTCAACCAAACGGTAAAAAAAGCGCCGGCGGGAAGCCTCCTCCCGACGACAAAACTCCCGCACCACCGCCGGCCGCGAAAGACGGCGAAAATGCCGCCGAGAAAAAAGACGCCGGTAAATCCCTAATATCTATGCACATACTAAGCATAAATCTACCATAAAACTCACATGCAAAGTTGCAGTCATACACGATTTACGATCTCAGCATTTCCCTTGAATATTCTTGTTTCTCATTATGGGTACCCTAAAAGGATTCTTAATAAACACAAGGTTTTTAATTAGGTTAATGAGATATCCTTATTGTTTCCCCTACTAAAAATTTGCCCAAAGCAGTCTATCTCCTCGATAAAACTTGCGTTTTGTTTATTTTTAAACCATTACAAGTACAAACATGAGTTACAGTTATTGTAGTATCGTGATAAAACGTAAGTTGGGATATTAAAAAATTTTTTGGCTAACTTTAGGTAGAGCCTTAACACCTTTTTTCATGCTTTAGAATCTTATTTTTTTGGAAGAGAGGGAGCAGTTTGCAGGGCCCCAAAAGCCCATTGAGATTTTGAGTGAAAACCTTTTTCTTCTTACTCACAAAGTCTGAAACCCTTTCCAATAAAGGAGAAAAGTTACGGGGAAGGATTTGCGGGGCAAATGCATCTGCCAAATCGTAACTTATTCAACTTTATTATCGCATTAATTTGTTCGTTTGTCATTATTCATCATTTTTGGAGCTATTTGGTTATTTATAATTTCCACGGGCTCTCTGTGCCGAAATCTTTCTCTTCATGAAGCTACTTGGCCCCATACTGAGGCATCCGCCACTTGCCATCATACAAGCAAGTTAGTCGCCATTAATTGTATATACCGGGTGTACGGAATTTTTCTGTTTGGTGCACAACTACAAAAGACGCTGTAAATCTTTCAAAATTTATGGTCCTATAGAAAAATTCCTTTCAAAAACCGCCAATTTTCATTTCTGAACTTAAAATTGGGGTTTTAACTTGAAAAAAGGCCGTTAGTGACGAAATCTCGTGATGCAGAATGCGAAGGTGCCTGAATTTGTGACAGTTGGAATTTTAGGGAAAAAATAAGTGGAATTAAAAAAAAATGAGTCTCTTAGCTCCATTTTAACGGATTTTAGCGCAAAAAACGCTAAAATTTGGCAGTTTTTAAAGCTGTCGAAAATGGTCAGATGAATAGTCAAATCAACTTGAAATTTGGCGTAGATTACGAATTTGAAATAAAAAGTAGGGGTTCTCGTTCGTAATAACGATGTTAGGTTCTGTTGGGGGCACCCTGTTATCCAAACTCATTTTAAACTACACAATCTTAAAAAAGAAATCTACCTAAAACCATTTATGTATGGTGTGCCATAAAACCACTTTTTAACGCTCTCCCAGACGTATGCCATGTGTTTCCGGACACCACGTATATAAGTACTCAAGTAATCATGTAACTCTATTTGGCAATTGAAAGGCCCGGTGGAGAATTTCCATTTTCCGGGAAAAGGTAATTTTTGAAAGTGCTTGAAGGGCTCCAAAAGTCTTTCCTTGTTCTCTTTATCATATGAGGCGCTCCGGGTACGAAGGGCGAACTCAACAAAACGTAGTTTCGAGATATTCGCATTTTAAAGTTTTATGTTAAGAGCGAACTCAACAGAAAAGTCATGCCCTGGAATGGGAAAAAGAGTGGGGGTTGTGTACTAGGATGTGGAGTTCGCCCTTCGTACCCGCTCGGATATCGCAGTTAGAGCTTTGCCGCATATCGGTTTTTACGTATTTAAAGGGGAAAAAAGGGCAAACTCTACATAAAAATTATATGGGTGTATTCATCAAGAGGTCTGGAATCTGAAAACGAAAAAAAAAAAAATTTGTCCGATGTTGTGTTCGCCCTTCGTACCCGGAGCGCCTCATATCTTCTCTGTGCACCTGAAAATTGAGGCAACCGCCAACTTTCATAGAAGGAACCACCATTGCTCGTGATTTCCGTACGTTTTCCTTCATTTGATGTTGTTTTTAACTCAATTTGCTAAAGGTGAAACTGTTAATAGTTTTCCTCATGAATAATTAATAAAGAGGCTAAAGTCCCGGCTGTTAATTTTCCGAGGGGTAGGGCGACATTTATCGCGGAAGAGGACATGCAATCAAAATGAAGTCATCCCAAAGCGTGTGAGGTTTCCATTTAAGTAAAGTTTAAGACGGCCATAACGCTTTAGAGTCCTCCATGAACAACTAATGCTATGAGGAGTCGTAAAAAATCTCGTAAGCTTCTATTTTCCTTAATTTTGATGGTTTCCCCAAAGAATAAGACCGCCAACTCCGGAGTTTCGTAGAGATAAGAAGTTTGCGTTTTTATCCAAATTTAAGAGTTTTTAGACGTAAGGAAAAACTTCAGAAGGTATTTTTGTTCCACATAATATTCCCCTCCTTCCCTATTGAAACGATGCACCCCATGACATTTCAGTCTGATTGATTACATTGCTACAAAGCATGCCAACCGAGAAAATAAAAGTCGTTTTTATATAAAAGCCCATTTAAAACAATAAAATAGTGCGTCTCAAGTTGTTATAAAAACGCACTTTTTAAATCAATTTAATCCGAACAAAAATTTTTGGCTTCAATGCCCTCAAGAAATTCCTTAATTTTTTGTAGGTTTCTTTTGGATTCTGCCCAAATTCTTGGGTTTTTCACAATAAATTAACGTTGAAAGTCGCTTTAAAAAATTGTTAGATGTCTTCTAGGTGGCCTGTCGTGCCTTATTTAATCTTTTACTAGGTAAGTTAATGAGTAGGCATCTGCGCAAATGACAGGAGTGAACGGTTTAATGTGCTAGGATGTTTGTATAAATAATATCTTGTCCCCCACTTTATTATTTTTTCTTTTAAATATCAAGCCAAAATGGACCAGTCGCATGGAATCTTTGGGAGCGAACGCTCTATTCAGGGAAATCTCCCATGTATTGCCATTTGGCAGCAGCTTTGTTTCCAGGTTCAATGGTAGATTTCAAATTTTTTAAAGCTGCTTTTTGTTTTTATAGGTGAAAACGGTAAGCCGGGTAGTGCGGGAGGAAGAGACGGAGCTCAGAGGATACTCCAGCTATGCCAAAAAGGAGAATGGCCACCTTTCGACCAAGTCCTCAAAGTTCTCGAGAAGACCGTCGCCGCCGGCGGAGAAGAGGTCAACACCGTACCTCTCGCCGGAATCGCCGATCCGGTAAGCAAGTCCAAAATAAACACGTACCAAAACTACTGGAATCTTGCCCATTTCATATCTCGCTCAATTAGGCAGAAGAAAAACAAATAATTAAACAATTACAACTTCTATAAATTTTATAAGCCTTTCATATGGAAATCTGCTCATAAATAGTCATTAAATTTACGCATATGTCTTCTAGGATAAAGGGTTGAATGGCCCTTTATAACGTCGCTATCTATGCAGGGCAACCTTAAGACATGCACGAAATTTACATCTTCCCTACTAAACTGACCTCATTCTTCGGTGACTTTTCGATTTTATGAAAAACGAAGTTCAATAGATTGAGAAAATTCGGGCTTCCCATTGGGTGTTTGCTATTCTTTGGCGGAAAAAAGTCTATTTTAACTTTTATGAGAAAAGTTATTATTTCAGCTTGCTTTTTTAAAGAAATGAAAATAAAATAACGATTTAAATGCATGAGAAAATCCACGAGGTTAGCGGGTCTCTGTCCGATCGAGGTGTAGGTCAAGTATAAGTCGTGCTATGAGTGAATCACGTCATAGTTTAAAATTATATTGATTAAGGGGGTTTCACTTGTCGGAATAAAAGGGAAATAATTTTAAGACGCCGGCGCGCGGGGGTGGAAAAAAATCATGGAGACTACTGTTTACTGAGGTTATGGTTTGGAGGGGTCAGAAAAAGTAGGACGTTAAAATAATAGGTATGCTAATTCTTCAAGAAAGGGGCGACGCGGTCTTCCAAACTGTGTCAGAGCCCCCCCCCCCTCCCACCCGTTTCTACAACACATGCTTCATGGCACGCACAGCCACTTTTGCCTTTTGGTACGAATCAATTATGGAAATTGAAAGAAAAGCGCAAAAATAGAATTTAAAAAAAGTTTCCTATGAAACTTGGCTAAACTGCAACACCGTGCAGAATTGCTGAATGATTGATTCCTTTTTTCACTTCATCAACAAGCAATCTTGGGGATTGCAATACCCATCACAGATGATTTCTAGAGTCTAAGTTGCTTCTTGGAAGTAGCCATTTATTACTTTTTGACCGTGATTTTCATCGGTTTTTAACCAAACTCTCCCCAAATCTTCCTTTCGCAATTATCTTATAACTGTTTAGTTCTTTTGGAAGCAAAAATGACGGATATCCATCTGTCTGTAGTTGCGCTGAATGCACCACGACTTTACCAAGAGTCTGATAATTAGCAACTTTCATTTATTAATTTGATTTTTGAGAAAGTTGGCCTGCTAGTGAGAGAAAATTTCTCTGAGCCATCGGGTCTAAGGTGTGGATTCAGGCGCTTAGACTAGGCTAAACTGCAACACCGTACAGTATTGCAGAATAACTGAAACAACCGCCTTATTAGTCTCACAATATTGACCATTTTTTTCGAAATCTAGGTATCCAAAGTTAATATGAGGCGCTCCGGGTACGAAGGGCGAACTCAACAAAACGTAGTTTCGAGATATTCGCATTTTAAAGTTTTATGTTACGGGCGAACTCAACAGAAAAGTCATGCCCTGGAATGGGAAAAGGAGTGGGGGTTGTGGACTAGGATGTGGAGTTCGCCCTTCGTACCCGCTCGGATATCGCAGTAAGAGCTTTGCCGCATATCGGTTTTTACGTATTTAAAGGGGAAAAAAGGGCGAACTCAACATAAAAATTATATGGGTGTACGTGTATTCACCAAGAGGTCTAGAATCTGAAAATGAAAAAAAAAAATTTGTCCGATGTTGAGTTCGCCCTTCGTACCCGGAGCACCTCAAATTTTCTCAACTTTAGAAAATAAAAAGTACGATTTTACGGTCCTATGATAGTTTTAAACTAAGGGGCGGTGAACCTTGGGAACTTGTGTTATTAAACTTCTATACTTTCAAGAAAGTTTGCAATCTTGAGAGCAAAAATTAAAGGAAAAAATAGCCACAAAATATTTTTAAAACATCAAAAACTGTCTTTATTACCAGCACCTTAAATGAATCACCTAAAAAAAAAGTTAGATTCAACATGCAAACTTAACATTAATTTGTTAATTCCACTGAAATGTGGGGAGAAACTTGTTTTTCTAACTTTTAATTTTTTTCTTCTTTTGTAATGACTAAATAATTGTTATACCTGCAAAGTTGTTAACATAAAAATTCTTTTTTGTAGGTGAGTAAAAAAACAATTTTTACGTAGGGGAATAAGTGACAAATCACCTGGTGAAAAATCATCTTCGGCTAAAAAAAGACCCCAAATTTCCACGTGTGGAAAACATGTCAAATTTACATTTCACGTGTCCATTGTAATTATTATAAAAAGAATATTATGTTTTATTCATTTTTCATCGTCCTTATATCTAAAAATAAAATAAGAAAAATGTACATTCGTGAGGACTTCTTACTACAGAGAATATTGGATTTTCAAACCGTCAATTACTGAAAAAAAAAAGTTCCTAAAAATTATTATTTGGCAAAAATGTTTCTCAAGAGGACAATAGACAATTTTTAGAAATGTCTTATAGATTCTGCAAAGTCAATAGGGCCTTTAAAAAACCCTGAAAATTCTAAACAATCTATAAAAAATCTTTTTTCCTCCCTTAAAAACTAGATTTTAATAAACAAATTCTTAACTTTCATTTAATTTTTTCAGGCGACTGGTATGACCCCTTTGATGTACGCAGTAAAAGACAACCGAACCACATATTTAGACCGCCTCATCGAATTAGGGTGTGACGTCACTGCCAGAAATCACGTAAGTTCTTCAGGGCTAACTGGTCAAAATGAGAAGAAAAAAAAACTACTTGTAAAGCAACCTTTGCGAGACTTAAATCGATTATGCTAAGATAAACTCTAATTTTTAAGTCAAATATTTATTTACAAGATAGCCCAGACACGCTTTTATAACGAGGAAGATCTATTCGATAGTTCCAAGTTATTCTTTGTTTTAAATCTGGTTTTTTTCTATAAAACGCCGATTTGTCCTTGACAGTCCATGGTTGTGTGTTAGGGGAGGGTGGTCTGTGTTGTGGGTCGGGGATCGTATCTAAGTAGGTCTGGCGATAAGGGCGCAAAACCATGCAATAGCCCAGAGCTCCCTCCCTCCCTTTCTAACTAACTAAGATCGCGTGTCCTTCGCTCTGACTCTTGCCCTTATGTTAACACCTTGAGTCAACCTCCATAATGTCCACTCTATCTTGAAACAAAAAATTTGTTTTCTCCATTTTTTATTTTGGGTTTACAAATTGGATTCTCTATTTTAAGGTTGTTTTGCATCTCTGAATTTCATTAACACGAAAACTGTGTCTAAAACTTTTAGTTTTCCCAGCTTGACTTTGGAAGTTTCCCATTTTACATTTAGGAAATGGTCCTTTGGTGACAATGTTTCCTCACTTAAACAGCGTTTAAAATGTCCTTTAAATTTAAATGGTCTCTTTGAAATGCGCATATTGACTTGAACGCATAAGCTGAGATTGCTTCGGTCATTAAAGAACATTTTGCTATTTCTCGTTTTCTTCTGATGACCTCTGATCACGCTCGAATTATTTACGCCCCTCCGCATTGTCAACTTGGAAATTTAAATTATTTTAAAATAACGATTTTTTATTGTCTAGAAAAAAAAAAGTTCTCTCATCGTGGTGATTGGATCGTGGCAGGTCATGCGATTCTTTCTCCTTTTAAGCGGTTTCTGAAACCATTTTTTTAAAAAAGGGTGAGGCTTCCTTTTTTTCTAAGTCCGTCCGCCAGGATATTGGGTGGATTATTTATTGGGGCGCGCCATGCTCGATCTTCGCCCGAATCGATCGACTTCGCTCACGAGACACCGAAATCTTTCCATACGTCAAAATACTTTCACTACACACGACGCAATAGCGTCTTCACATAACTTTCTTAAAATTGGCAACCATGTTTTCAGGCGATTTTCGTTCAAGAAACGCCCTTTAGGCCGAAAAACTTATTTTTCTCCGGCTTTTGAAATGAGGCGCTCCGGGTACGAAGGGCGAACTCAACAAAACGTATTTTCGTGATATTCGCATTTTAAAGTTTTGTGTTACGGGCGAACTCAACAGAAAAGTCATGCCCTGGAATGGGAAAAAGAGTGGGACTTGTGGACTAAGATGTGGAGTTCGCCCTTCGTACCCGCTCGGATATCGCAGTTAGAGCTTTGCCGCATATCGGTTTTTACGTATTTTAAAGGGGGAAAAAAGGGCAAACTCAATATAAATAAATAAATAAAAAATAAATAAATCTTTTATTTTGTTTAAAACATCGTTTTTTACAAAAAGAGAGAGTGAGGGATTCGCTCAAAACTACCCAATAAATTATAAATTATAAAATTATCATTTTACATTTGATTACTTGCTTATATAAAAAATTATAATATTATAATATCTACTTTTTTTTGTTTTTTTTTTGTTTTATTTTTATTTTTTTATTTTTTTTTATTTTTTTTTTTTTTTAGCTAAGCTGATATCTTTGCTGTAAGGCCTTACTTATGTAGTTAAATAGAGCGTTTAATTCATCAAGATTGTCTGGCTTTAGAATGTCTGGGAATAGATCTGTCGTCGTTTTTTTTATGTATTGGTTTCGCAGTTCATCATGTAAAGGGCATACGTCGATAATATGAAATAATTCCTCTATTTCATATCCGTTGCAATAAGTGCAGAGGTCCCCAGAGCAATCAATTATTTTTCCTTTTATTGGGATTTTGAAGTTCGGTTCGCTGGCTAGTCGTAATCGGCATATCACTCTTATTTTTTCGAAAGGGGCTCTTAGGTGTAGGTATTTATTGTTCGAGTATATGTACTTGAAGTAGGAGTTATATTCAGACACTTTTGCTGTTTCTTCATCCTTTTCTCTGAACATCTTTTTGAAGTCTTCTATAATTTGGGAAATGTTCTCTTTGCACAGACCCGTCACTGCTGCCAATTCCTTTTTTCCTATCATATCTAATGTTTTTTCCAGACAACTATACCAGTTGTAGTTCGGTTTGTTTTTTGAGGATGCATGGAGGGACTTTAGCCTATTGAGACAGGTCAACATCATGCTATCAGCCGGGAGGTCCAAGATCTTTTTCCAGAAGTTGATGATTCGATGTAGCGCTGCGACGGCAGTTCGGTCGGTTCCAGTTTCGAGTCGTACGTATGAATTCGGTGTTCTCTTCGGGAGACCTAGCGCAGACTTGAGAAATCCGTTTTGGATAACTTCTAGTTCGTCGTTTAGGTAATAAAATGCCCAGATTTCTGCTCCGTAGAGATAGGTGGCGTTTAAGACTGTCGATAGGAGTGTAGTTTTTGCTTCCCAGGTGTCAGATTTTAGAGACGAGAGTTTGTGGAGCATAGCACCTCTTGCGGTTCGAGCTTTAGTCTTTGCATTTTGGAATGCCTGTCCAAATTTACCAGATGATGAAAAGATTACGCCTAGATATTTATATTTTTTTGTAGTGCCGATCAGAAGGTTTCCATATTTGAATGTAGGTTGATTTCTTATTTTTGGGCTTCGGTGAAAGATCATAATTTTTGTTTTTTCAGCGTTGACTTGTAGTTTATTTTCCGAGCAATATTCCAATAATATGTTTAGGCATCTTTGAGTTTGGATTGGGGAGTCGGCAGGTATGACGAGATCGTCTGCGTATCCCAACATGAATATGTCGCTTTTTCTGTCAACGCTAACTCCTTGGGCCCCTTTTTTTTAAAGAAGTCGACAATGTCACTTGTGTATAAATTGTATAAAACTGGGCTTGCTGAATCTCCTTGTAGTACTCCAGATGACAGTGCTATTTCCTGGGTTGGTCCGTCTTTCGTTACTACCGATATGGCAGCGTTATCGTAGATAGATTTCAAAACGTTTATTGTTTGTCCGCTCACACCCAACGCGTTGAGCTTTTTCCACAGTAATAGATGGTCTACTTTATCGAAGGCTTTGGCGAAATCTACAAAGGTAGCGTACAAGTATCCTCCTTTTTCGGCTGTTTTTATTTGTACTAGTGAGCTGAGAACAAACAAGTTTTCTGAGCAGCTGCGTCCTTTTCGGAATCCAGCTTGCCATTCTCCGATGATGCGTTTTTCTTCAGACCAATTTTGCAGGCGTCTGCATATAATAGATGTAAATAATTTCATAGTAGAGTTCAGCAGGGCTATGGGACGATAGTTTTCCGGTAGCGAGGCGTCTCCGTTTTTAAAGATCATACGAATTAGGCTTTTTGGCATCGTTTTTGGCACTTCCGCGTATTCCAACATGCTATTAAAAAATTTTAAGATATATTGGACCCATCCCGATGGCAATGATTTGAGAAATTCATTTCTGATAGCATCTGGTCCTGGCGATTTATTATTTTTAAGGTTAGATAAACAGAAGACTAATTCATCCATAGTTATTGGTGAATCCAGAAGTGGGTGTCTAGCGTCGCTAATGATGAACAAATCTTTGGGAGATGGCGGCATTATTTTCTCGTAATATTTTATCCACACCTGGGAATTAATCGGGCATTCTGACGAAAGTTTGGATTTCAGCCTCAATGCGCTCCAAAATTCTTTAGAGTTTTTAGTATTCGCAAGTTGATTTTTGATGTTCTCAAAGTATTGTTGCTTTGTCGTAATAATGGTTTTTTTGAAGATCTTTTTTTGCTCTAGAAATTTGCGAAGTTTATCTTTATTGTCGGGATCGTGCTTCCAATTTCTACTCAATTTTCTCATTTCTCTTTTAGCTATGTTGCATTCAGTGTTGTACCAAGAGTTTTTAAAAGTAGGTCTGTTTCCTTTTTTGAGTCTGATCATATCACTGTTGATCGCTGCTGATTTGATCGCATATTCGAGTTTTTCATAATATTCGTTTACTTTTGTTGGCTCCGATTGGGTTAGTTTAGAAGTCTTAAGCGAGTATTTATATATTTCTTTGTTTTCGTCATTCCATACATAGGTTTCCGTAATGAGGTTTTGCTTAGAGATTTTCTCTTCCAATTGGTTTGCAATGTTGAAGGAAAGTTTGAGAGGGAAATGGTCCGATGTTCCTATCTCGTCTAGTACTTCGAGGTCCACTATTTCCACCGCCAGGGCAATTTTTGTCCATACAAAGTCATTTGTAGATGATCCGCGATTGGAGACATAGGTATATTTTCCAGGACGATCACTTTTAGTCCTTCCATTGAGTACGCAGAGTCCTGTCTCTTCCATTTGCTCACATAGGATTTTTCCTTTGGCATCGATGACGCTATCTGTTGGAATTCGATCGGTTTCGAGGCAAGTGTTTGTAAGTGCTTCATTTTCCATTGAGTTTAAATCTCCAATTCGAGAGTTGAAGTCACCACCGATAAATAGGGTCTCCCCGCAGTCTTGTTCTCTGATGATTTCATTCATTGTAGTTAACGATCTATCAAGCTCTTTTTTGCTGAAATCTGGGGGAAAATAGACTAGTCCTATAATGAGTGCTTGACTATCCCGATTAGCTTTAACAAAGATCCAATTTTTTGATGTTGCTATAGTTTTGAGCAGTGTATAAGTCTTATTTAAGTATAAAGTTATTCCGCCTAGCGCATGTCCCGTTTTATTGAATCTATTTGCTAGTTTTTGGATCTTTAGGTGGTTTTTAAGACATGATGGGTCTTTTGTGCTTTCCGATTCTAGCCAAGTTTCCGTGAGTCCAACAAAATCAGCCTGTGCTATTAGTTCGCATTCTTTTGAATCCAAAGTTTGCATATTCTGAAAACCGTGCACGTTCCAAAAAATTCCATATTGTTTTTTATTGTTTGTTTCTTTTTTTGCACTGTCCATGTTTTTCCGATGGGTCTTACTGAACAGTGAGTCCGTTTTATTCCGAGTTTGTTCCTTTTTCCGATCCGTAAGTTCTTTCCTGTTATTCCGTCCGGGTTCTTCATTTCGTAGTCATATTCCTGAGTCGTTAGTTTCTAATCTTAATTTCGGTTCCTTCAAATGAAATGCTTTTGTACGTTTTTTATCATTTGGCGAAACAATAACTTTAGGGCTTCTATCTTCATTTGTTCTTTTCTTTGTGTTTTTTCCCTTTTTTTCGTTTGTATTTTCTTTCACAATCAATTTATCGTACTTTATCACGGCAAAATTACCCTCTTCGCGCTGTCTTCGCATTTCAGGGATAAGCTCCTTTCTTTTTTTAAGCACTTGGGGAGGGAAGTCTTCATTTATAGCGAAATTAGTTCCCTTGAGCTTGTGTTTTAATTTCATAACTTCGTTTTTAATACGAAGCGCGCTGAATGCCAGCAAGATTGGCCGATTAGCATTTTCCTTTTTCTTCCCTATACGCCTGACGTGATCAAAGTGTATGGGTTTCATTTCCAAATTTAGTTGTTTTTGCAGGAAGTCAATAACTATTATTTCTAAATTGTCTGACGTCATCTTATTGTCATCCTCCTCAATTCCGTAAATAATGATATTTCTTATCCGATTTTGCTTTTCTAGGAATAGTATTCTTTCATTTTGTTCCGATAACTTGTCATTATTATATTTGATTTTTTGCTCTAGAGCTTCAACTTTTTTATTTATCATTTCGCAAATATCATTTCTTATGTCGTTCCTTAGATCAGTTTTCATGTTGTTCAGGAGTTTTTTCATAGTTTCTTCATTCATGATGTATTGTATTGTATTTTTTTTTTTTTTTTTTAAATTTTATTTTATTTTATTTTTTTTAATTCTTTGTTATTAAAAAGTCAGATAAGGGGCACCTTTTTCAGAGTCGACGGTATTGACCTTCACAATCGTCCGTCCCCACTTACGCTTCGATTTGCAAAAGTTGTGGGTGGGGGCTCTTATCTCTCTCGCCGGTTGAATATTCTTAATTAAATGAAAAAAAAAGTAAATTACTTATTCGTTATTTTTACTTCGTAGAAAGACAGCAACCAGAGACCAGTGGTACGGAGTTGAAGCCCGTTTCTTTACGATTCGGAAAAGCCGACTTTTAATATATTTAATTACTTGAAAACTATAGATATCTTACAGTAAAGACAGAGCGTAAAATCGACGTGCACACTGTGTGGATACTCTCACTCAACTCAGGGCAAACTCAATATAAAAATTATAATATGGGTGTATTCATCAAAAGGTCTAGAATCTGAAAATGAAAAAAAAAAAAAAAAAAAAAAAAAAAAAAAAAAAATTGTCCGATGTTGAGTTCGCCCTACGTACCCGGAGCGCCTCAAATGTTTTAATTCGTTTTTTGACAGAAAAACCCCACGTTGCCGTGCTTCGGCGGGGAAACTCATATTTTATCCGATTTTAGAGCATCTTCTTCAATTTTTTGGCCAAAAATCGCTTATTTTACCTATTTTTTACAAGTTTTCTTCGATGCCCAAACCAAAAAAACCGAAATTTTATGGTCTTTCTGGCCAATAAACCGCACTTAAAATCAGAAATATGGGCGTTTTTCTTGGTTTTTTGGATGTTTTCATCGTTCCTTTTTCAAAGGGAAGCCCATTTTAGCAAAATATTTAAGATACTTCTTATTTTAGACTTGATTTACCGTTTTTCTTTGAAAAAAAATTTAGTTGATCGAAAGCCTATTTTTCTCTTAGTTTCCTAATTTGATAGATTCGTGAATCATTTATCTTCCTTTGGTAAAACCTGTTGATACTCATACAAAGGGGCCTTTATTACATCGTCATAATTCTTTCGCAAAATGAAAAAAAATTGTTCAATCATGAAAGTAAACGATTAAAAATGAAGGATTTAAGTTTTTTTACAAGGAATCACGATCCCATTTTTAGGTCGAACCACGCCCAGATTAATTTCCTCTCCGTAAAATATAATGTAAATAGTGGATTTTACCTCTTCCGGTCATGCAGAGTACTAAAAAAACCGGTTAATTTCCGATTTGATGGTAAAGAAGATCAATTTTTGAAAAAAACTCTTACACTTAAGAAAACGAGCATTTGGCGTGAGGGAAGAAAAACAGAAATTTTCATTGTCAAGTTCGAGGTCTCGTGTAATGTCATATATCATTTGCGAAAAAGAAAAATCGATAGATTTTTGGTAGGAATTTATAAATAGAAAATTGAAAATGCACTTTCTTAAAAGGCGAGTTTTGATTCATGGTATCGCGTGAAGATGTCTAATAAAGCTAAGGTCAAACTGAGGTTGAGGCTCTATTTCAGATCTTAGACAACCTGTAGACTTCTGGTCGAAACCCGCTTTAAAATTATACAGACTGGAAAAGAGCCATTAAACCAACAAAACGTGTTATCGAAGTTCTAAATCCGTTAAATCGACCCTTTTTTTCAGGATAACTACAATGCGTTGCATATCGCGTCGATGTACTCGAGAGAAGATGTCGTCAAACTTTTGCTTACGAAAAAGGGCGTCGACGTTTATACTCCAGGAGGGGTAAGACAAATCTAAAACTTAAACCAATTTTTAAACGATATTTTAGGCCAAACAGCAAACTGCGGTACATTTGGTGGCTAGTAGGCAGACTGGGACTGCGACGAGTATACTCAGGGCTCTTCTCGCGTCTGCCGGAAGGGATATTAGAACGAGCAAAGATGCTGTAAGAATATTAAACATTTTTCTATCACGCAACACGTTAAGAACGAAGTGTCTGTCAAATGTGAAATCACGAATATTTTCCACCTTTTGCGGGTTCGGAGTTGTCAGATGAGTGGAACAACTTGGATGGATGAGTTCTCATAAGTATAACTACAGGCTACCCGAAAGGGCCCCTTTTCTTATAGTGAGTCTTCCATCATCCCAGAACTGCTGACCTAGTGGCTAGTTGGTATGAAAGCATCTGGCTGCTCATTCAATTTTTAATTTGGCTCTATGATTGGTTATTGACCATTGATTGATACATGAGGTTTCCCACTACTCATTTTCATTGAATGCTTCTTGTGTATTGGAAGTGATTGAATTTACCACGCAAAGTTGCAAATTGGAAGTCGAGAAAAAGGCTAGAATCATCGATTTGGAATTGGAAAACCTTTAAAAATGCGAAAGGCAAAGGAGAGTTCTCCCTTTAAGTATGATATTTGTTTTTACAACCCACCCTACAAGCGGTGACTGTCACCTCCAGGCACTTTCCACCAGTCACGTGATATTCCCAGCCACTTACCAAAACACTTATATGTTTACAGTGCGTAAATTATACGGTTTTATTATTGTTTGAAAGATTCGATGTTGAAAGAATGCTTAAGATTTTGGCAAAATATGAGTAGAAAAGTAAATAAATGTTGAAAAACACTTGTAGTCTCATAAACATCGCATGCCAAATATTAGGGTAGTGAAGGAAAGCGCCCAGATATCTCCAAGGCCCCTTTTATATTGAAAGTCTAGATATTCCGGCGCAAAAGCTATTCGCCCCATTCCACCCGTTTAACCGCAGATAGCGTTTCGAACGTACAGCTGGTAGGACAACTTTTTTCTCAGTTCCCTTTAAACTAGAATGAGTATTGTTTGGAGTGCTATGTGTGGACGATGAGGTGAACGTGCGGTGAAAGATGGTCGAGATGAACACGGAAACTGGATTGCCGGTTAACGGCGGCAACTTTATACTGAAGAATCGCCTATTGGCGGGGACACCGTCCGGAAAAAACTGGAAAGATAAAATGTCTAAAGCGATGACCGATTTTCAGAGGGGAAAGATACCGCTTCTACTGGCCGTCGAGGCCGGGAATCAGTCCATGTGCCGTGAACTTCTATCACAAAGTACGGTCGACCAGCTCAAAGCTACCACCGACAACGGCGACACCGCCCTACATCTCGCCGCACGAAGAAGGGACATCGATATGGTCCGCATCCTCGTCGATTACGGTGCACCTGTCGACGGGCAAAATGTAAGTACAAATATAGAACACAAAAGTTAGATTGAAATAATAAATTACATGCGAGCACGTCAATAGTTTACCAAACTCGTTCTATGATAATACGCATTTCAGGGTGAAGGTCAAACAGCTTTGCATATTGCGTCTGCAGAAGGAGATGAAACTCTCGTCAAATATTTCTACGGCGTTCGAGCCAGTGCTTCCATACCAGACCATCAAGGTACTTCTTTTTCAGTTATCGATTTACCCTTAAGAGAGGTGCTTTCCATCTCGCTATATGTCATTCGGAAAATTGGTCCATATGTACTTTTTAAACCATTTCCGACGGACACGCAAACCTTTTTCTCTCACGCTTATTTTCCCACTTCTTTTTCTCTTCTCTGTAAGATTTAAGCCCTCAAACATGGAGGGCTGGTGGAGAAGAAAGGCTTATCGTAAAAGATCTTCTACTACAAGCGATTTGGATTGTTTGTTCTTTTATTTATGATTAACACATAAATTTTTTTTTAGATCGAACGCCGATGCATCTCGCCGCCGAATACGGCCATGCGACCATCATTGAACTTCTTGCTGATAAATTTAAAGCTTCTATTTTCGAAAGGACCAAAGATGGCAGCACACTTATGCACATCGCTTCCCTCAACGGCCATGCTGAATGTGCAACGATGCTTTTCAAAAAAGGAGTCTACCTTCATATGCCAAATAAAGTAAACTGAGACAACAGAAAAGATAGAAATGGACAATTTTTCAGAAATCTAAAGAATAGCCGCCACCTATAAACTTCTTCAGTACCTTCTTCTATTCTTAAGCAGGCTCTAATAGACTTTCAACGGTGGCGCATTCTAGAGATTCAATATTGTCCATTTCTTGAGTACTTAATGAGCTTTAATAATTTATTTTGTTGTAGAGAGGAGCAAGAAGTATACATACTGCCGCCAAATATGGTCATGTTGGAATAATTAATACGTTGCTGCAGAAAGGTGAACAAGTTGACGTTCGAACAAGTGTACGTAATAGACTATAAATTTTTGTAAATATTCATCAATTTCATCAATAGGATAATTACACGCCACTTCATATAGCAGTGGAATCAGCAAAACCGGCAGTGGTTGAGACTCTTCTTGGTTTTGGGGCTGATGTCCATGTAAAAGGTGGAAGTCAATTAGAAACGCCTCTTCACATAGCAGCCCGAGTCGAAGAAGGCGATAAATGCGCGGTGATGCTCCTGAAATCCGGCGCGGGACCAAATTTAACGACAGCTGACGGTCAGACTCCGGTCCACGTCGCTGCCAAACACGGAAACTTAGCTACCTTGCTTTTGCTTCTTGAAGACAACGGCGATCCGCTTTTCAAATCAAATGTATTGCGTTTGGAGTTTTGTTTCGTTATAATTTTTATATACAGATTGGGGAAACTCCTTTGCATTTGGCCTGTCGAGGATGCAAAGCTGAAGTCGTAAGGCATCTAATATCGTTCGTGAAGGAATCACAGGGACCTGAGGTTGCTACAGCTTATGTAAACTCCGTGACTGAAACAGGAGCAACTGCTTTACATTATGCTGGACAAATCACCAAAGGGGAGATCGATCCAGAAAATCCTTTAGAAGATAAAGAAATAGTTAAATTACTTACGCAAGGAGGTGCCAATATGAATCTTACAACAAAACAGGTAACTTTGTTCTCATGAAGTTTGAATTCATCAAACATTTTTCCAGAGTCTTGAAACAGTCTTCCATTACTGCGCGATAGTCGGCAACAATGATGTTTTGACCGAACTTATTGCTGCGATGTCAACGACAGAAGTGCAGAAAGCGCTTAATAGGCAGAATAATGTCGGATGGACGCCGTTGCTGAACGCGTGTCATCATGGTCATATGGAGATGGTCAATACGCTTTTACTGAATCACGCGAGGGTCGACGTTTTTGACAACGAAGGACGTTCAGCTCTTCATTTGGCAGCTGAGAAAGGATTCCTTGAAGTCTGCGATGCGCTATTAACTCATAAAGCGTTTATTAACAGTAAATCAAGAGTAGGAAGAACAGCACTTCATTTAGCAGCGATGAATGGATACGCCAATTTATGCAAGTAAGGTCTCGACGTATTAATTTAGGCACTCAATAAGTTTTTTAGATTTCTCGTCACTGACCATAACGCTGTGATTGATGTTTTGACGTTGAGAAAACAAACTCCGCTTCATTTAGCAGCGGCCAAGGGTCAGATTGAAGTTTGCAAGCTTCTTCTCGATCTCGGTGCCAGCATAGACGCAACTGACGATCAAGGACAAAAACCCGTCCATGTCGCAGCGCAAAATAATTTTCCAGAAGTGGCACAGCTGTTTTTACAACAGCAGCATCTTCTTGTCCAAGCGTGCACGAAAGACGGAAATACATGCGCGCACATCGCGGCGATGCAAGGATCAGTCCGTGTCATCGAAGAACTCATGAAGTTCGACCGTGCCGGTGTTATTTCGGCCAGAAACAAAATTACTGAAGCCACCCCTTTGCAGTTGGCGGCCGAAGGAGGACATGCAGATGTCGTCAAAGTTCTGGTCCGAGCTGGCGCTTCTTGCTCAGACGAAAACAAAGTACGTAATCTGTGTATCAATTCTAAATTATTATATAAACGTTTTATAGGCTGGATTCACGGCTGTTCATCTGGCTGCGCAACATGGTCATGGCCCCGTATTAGAAGTGATGAGATCGACCCAATCGTTGAGGATCTCGAGTAAGAAGTTAGGGGTGACAGCACTTCATGTCGCTGCGTATTTCGGTCAAGCAGGTAGACATTTCGGATAATAGATAAAATAAACCACCATTTTTTTAAGACACCGTAAGAGAATTATTGGCGAATGTCCCTGCAACTGTGAAATCCGACCCACCCCAAGGGACTTCGTTGGTCGAAGAACTCGGAAATGAATCGGGCATGACTCCTCTTCACCTGGCATCTTATTCCGGGAACGAAAACGTCGTACGGCTCCTACTCAACTCGGCTGGGGTTCAAGTCGATTCAGCAACAACTGAAAACGTTTGTGTTTTCGTTGCTTATTTCTTATAATGAATGACATTTTTAGGGCTACAATCCTCTACATCTGGCTTGTTTCGGAGGGCATATAACTGTTGTTGGATTACTACTTAGTAGATCGGCAGAACTTTTGCAGAGTCAGGACCGTCATGGAAAAACCGGTCTTCACATAGCAGCTACTCACGGCCATTACCAAATGGTTGAAGTTCTGTTAGGACAAGGAGCGGAAATCAACGCCACTGATAAGGTATGGCCTTCTCATCTCAGATATCGGTCAATTCTCTTTTTTACAGAACGGATGGACGCCGCTGCATTGCGCAGCACGAGCAGGTTGCTTCGAAGTCGTTAAACTTCTGGTCGAATCCGGTGCATCACCTAAATCAGAAACCAATTACGGCTCAGCTCCAATCTGGTTCGCAGCGTCTGAAGGACATAACGATGTATTAGAATATCTTCTTACCAAAGAACACGACAGTTATACTCTAATGGAAGATCGACGGGTACTGGCAATAAAAAGTTGTGAGAAAATAAATAATTTCGTATTTCAGTTTGTATACAACTTGATGGTCTGCGGTAAAAAACATAATGACAAACCGATGCAAGAGTTTATCCTCGTCTCCCCAGCACCTGTCGATATCGCTGCAAAACTTTCCAACATATACATTAACTTGTCTGAAAAAGTAAGATGATGATACAGGCACGGACATGCATCTAGTGGTGCAGAATGCATTCTTTGAATGACGTAGACATTCGGGCTCGGG
Source organism: Orius insidiosus (assembly GCA_014119065.1). NCBI lineage: Eukaryota > Metazoa > Arthropoda > Insecta > Hemiptera > Anthocoridae > Orius > Orius insidiosus. The sequence continues at coordinate 465,935 of JACGAQ010000057.1, read as the reverse complement.
GGGGGGGGGGGGGGGTTGAAATCATAACTCAGGGAGAGTAGGACAATCCAGAGACAATCCACGTACAATCCACGTGGAATCCAATCCAGACAATCCAGGACAATCCACGCTTGTGAAGAATTTACAGTGAAAATATTAAAACACATCTCATTTTAGGAAAAAGAGAGGGCTAAAGACTTAATAGCTGCTGGAAAAATGTGTGAAGGTATGGCTACAGAGCTGCTCGCTTTGGCAGCAGGTGCTGATTCAGCTGGAAGAATTCTGACAGCTACCGATCGTCGGAATATCGAATTCTTAGACGTCCTAATAGAAAATGAACAGAAAGAAGTTATAGCACATACCGTCGTTCAAAGATATTTACAAGTAAGTTTTATCATCATTTCATTCGCTTAATGAATCGTGTTTTAGGAACTTTGGAATGGGAGTTTGACGTGGGCAGGATGGAAAACTATGTTACTTTTCTTGACGTTTATTGTCTGCCCTCCAGTCTGGATTTATTTTACTTTACCTCTAGGGCATAAATACTTCAAAATTCCTATTATTAAGTTTATGTCATTTCTTACTTCTCATATTCATTTGATGATTCTTCTTATGCTGACTGCCATAACGCCATTATATCCTGTTCTAAGATCAAACATTCTTCCATATTGGTATGTGGCATTGTTGATATGGGTGTGGTAAAAAATTGTTTTAGGTATGAATGGGCGTTGCTGGTTTGGCTCTCGGGGCTTTTGCTGTCAGAATTGACAAGTCCGAGCGATAAAAGTGGCTTGGGCTGGATAAAATTGGCGGTGTTGCTTTTCGGTATATTTGGTGTGGCACTTCACGTTTTAGGCCTCGCTGTGAGCAAACCGTGGTGGCCGACTCTATTCTACCTCCGAAACCAACTTTTCGCCATTTCCTTCTTGTTGGCCTGCGTCCAAATTCTGGACTTTTTATCCTTCCATTATCTCTTCGGTCCATGGGCGATCATCATCGGCAACTTGATGAAAGATCTGGCCAGATTCTTGGCCGTACTCGGCATATTCGTTTTCGGCTTCTCGATGCATTTCGTCGCCCTCAATCAGCCTTTTTCTCAACCCGGCGATCCCAAAAAGCCGAAAAAATTCGGATTCTTCACCGACGGTAAGTTATCCCCCATACGTATTCCCTTCATGTCAAATACGGGACCAAACATTCAGGGTGTTCATTCTTAAAATATACATTTTTATACAAAAAAACCCGGCACGTTTAGATGGAAGTATAAATTTGGAACCGAATGCAACCATGGAGCCCGTTGTTTTCTGTAGCCGATACTCCAAAATCCCAGGCTGCATCCGACCCGATACGCCCGGCTGTAAGTTTTATAGTTTTGCAGTCCAAATATTTTGTTTTGTTATTTTCGTGTAAGTAATGACTGCAAAACTTTCGCTGTTGCATATTCCGCCTGGGCTCACTATGTTGTTGATAAATCACAGGTGTTAAGTGTGTAAAATTTGTATATTGAGTATAGATAAGTTGAAAATCAAAGATGGCTTCTTTTCTACTTCACCTTATCTATACACAATGATAAAGCTTAATTTGGTAACTGGTAAAGGAATTAGGCACAATAGTAAACATGTTTGCCAACAGTTCACTCTCGCCGAGGTTATCCTCAACAAACCTTTTTTCTTTATCTCTCTACGCCTCGGCGAGTCTGCGCTGACGTCATAAGCCGTAAAAGTTGTTTAAGCTTCGAGTTTTCTCGTAGAAAAATAATAAACATACAGACACACTATCACGTGGATTATGTTGTTTTTTAAACGTAAACACCCGTAAAATGTGTGGTTTCTCTGTTTACATGAAATTTTACAAACAAGACACAACACGATATTGCACGAGACAAACACAGTATATGCTTTTATAATAAAAATTTAAAAATAAAATAGAGGCTAGAAACGTCGTTGATTATTGATTGTTGTATGTATATTTAAAATGTAGTCACCAAATGTACATACACAAGATGATTTTTGTTTAGTAGAGAAAAGAACTATTGTGATGGCCGTTTTCGGGCGCCAAATTCAAAAATGTCGGAAATGTGTAATGGGCACTTTTGATTGGTCCTTTGGTTTTTTCAGTGCAAATGAGTCCAATCGACGCCCTTGAGCTTTTGTTCTTCGCCGTTTTCGGGCAGACAACACCGGATACGTTGAGGGTGAAAAAATCGAATCAACCAGAATGGACGCTTTATCTTTTCAAATTCGTTTTTGGGATTTATATGCTAGTGTCAGTGGTGGTGCTCATCAATCTTCTGATTGCTATGATGAGTGACACCTATCAGAGAATTCAGGTAGGCTATCAGATAGACTAGAAAATTTTAAGTTTTCTTTTAGGCCCAATCAGACATAGAGTGGAAATATGGTCTGGCGAAATTGATCAGAAATATGCACAGGACTACAACAACACCATCGCCTCTCAATCTAGTAACAACTTGGCTTATGTATCTTCTACAACTATGCAAATCTAAAAGTAAGTTTTACTCTTTACATGTAAAAATTTTAATTTTGTATTTTAGTGGCTCGAAGAAAGCGTCCAAGTCTCGTACAAATGATGGGACTGCAGTCGCGCTCGCGTGTAAGCGCCAGAACAAAAATGGGCGCCAAATGGCTTGCCAAAGTCAAAAAGGGACAAGTCGCTCCTAAAGGTTTTTATTTTAAATTCTTCTGCTTGTTACAAACGCCTTTTTTTTAGATTCCCAAGCCCTTAGTATCGTACGTCTGAGCCCTCTAGGGTCTCAACTAAGCTTCAGCAATGCAGCTACAAGAATCGAAAATATCGCAGATTGGGAAGCGATAGCCAAGAAATATCGGGCACTTATGGGCGAAGCGGACGACTCCAGCACTGAAAGTGTCGATAGCAACCAAACAATCGGATCGTCCGAAACTACTTTATCCGCTCGATCTTAAAACCTCAGTTATTATTTGATAACCACACAGATCTCCAAAATCTTAAAACGCCTTAATATCGTGCCTTTATGGTCAATCGTTTAATGCCAATTTAAAAATCATTTTTCCTATTGGCAATAAGCAAAATGACCTCCAAAAAATTATTTTTTTAAATATTCCTATCACATTGTATAAAAAAATGTAGTTCCTCTATCATTAGTCAAATTTTACAATTTTTCTAAAAACACTATTTTTACTTTATGCTTTACACTTTAGCCCATTTCTTTTTTTCTTTTTGTAAATAAGTCTATTTTTTCATATTTCAACATTTAGCAGTATTATACAGGGTGTTAACATTTTCTTTTATGATAGTTATAATTTTATTGTTATTCTGGACTGTGTGAAACCCCTGGACAAAAAATGGTCTTTTACTAAATTTTATTTGTATAAAAAGAAATTAGATATTTTTCAAAATATTCTATGTATTAATTATATAAATAAAAAAAATTAAAAATTTTTGTTTTTTGTTCCCCGAATAAAATCTGAGGTGGCAAAAATTTGGTTTTCAATAAATTCTTCTTGATGTATGGAATATTTAGTGAAAATTTATATACAGAATAGATATTGGAAAGATGGTTTAATGGCCTAAGTTTAAATCATGACTATTTAATTGAATATTCTTCTTAAAAGAGGAAGTAGTTGAGGAATCGGCCAAGAGGTGGAGCTGATAGGTTGAATCAGTTTTTTAAGTCTGGCAGATTTTTCAGGCAATCTCTTTTTAGATTAAAAACTCCATTATCTCTAGTGAATTTAGCAAATTAAGCTTTTCGATATTTGAAAAAAGGTGGCCCAAATTTTTCGACTTGCAGTAAAAATTTTGGTTTATTAAGTTGTGACCTGAAATCAGGGTGTGCTGAGAAGCTGAAATAGTCATTTTCTTAACTGTCTTAGCCAAAAAAGAATTTTACAATTTCTTTGAAGATGGCCCTTCCTCAATTTTTCTTGTCGGATTTCAGTGGCGCTATCTATATAGTTCCCTTGTTGGCTGCACTGCATACTAAAATGGCGACCAAAGTGATTTCCATTGGTCAAAATGGTAAAGGATGGAAAATAAATTAAAGGTTATATAAATAATTATTTTAATAAAAACCAAATCGATTCAAAACGTCCAGCTTTTCCAATGGCACAATAAATTAACAATTTAATAAACATAACTTCCATCTGGATTCGTTTGTTGACCTCCGCTTGATCCTCCGGAACTTCCTGGTCTTCCGGACGGGTAGCCGTTGGAACCTCCAGAGGAGCCACCGAAACCTCCTTGACTTGAGCCACCGAAACCGCCTGGGCCTCCAGAGGGGTATCCACCTGCGCCGCCTGACTGTCCGCCGCGTCCGCCAGATCCGCTTGAGCTTCCGGGTCCGAATCCTCCGGGGCCTCCAGAGGGATATCCGCCAGCACCTCCTGAACCACCTTGTCCGAAACCACCAGAGCTGCCTCCTTGTCCGAATCCTCCGGGTCCTGAGCTTCCTGGTCCAAAACCTCCAGGACCTCCAGAGGGGTATCCACCTGCGCCGCCTGACTGTCCACCGGATCCGCTTGAGCTTCCAGGTCCGAAGCCTCCGGGGCCTCCAGAGGGATATCCGCCAGCACCTCCTGAACCTCCTTGTCCGAAACCGCCAGAGCTACCTCCTTGTCCGAAACCTCCAGATCCTCCTTGTCCAAAACCGCCGGAGCTTCCAGGTCCACCAGAGGGATATCCAGATGAGCCTCCAGAGCCACCTTGTCCGAATCCACCAGGGCCTCCAGAGGGATATCCGCCAGCTCCTCCGGATCCACCTTGTCCGAATCCGCCAGAGCCTCCTTGTCCACCTGACGGGTAGCCGGCAGAACCACCTGATCCTCCTTGTCCGAAACCACCAGAACTTCCAGGTCCGAATCCACCAGGGCCTCCAGAGGGATATCCGCCAGCTCCTCCAGATCCACCTTGTCCGAAACCTCCGGATCCTCCTTGTCCTCCAGAGTAGCCTTGAGATCCTCCTTGTCTACCTCCTTGACCTTGAGACGGTGCGCCGTATGAAGACGAAGGGCGTCCGCTTCCACCTCCGTTACCTCCTCCGTTCCTTTGTGGTGCTCCGTAAGAAGACGATGGCCGCCACCTCCACTAGATCCTCCGTTTTGTGGTGCGCCATATGAAGAAGAAGGCCTTCCGCCTAAAACGAAATAAGTTAAGAAGTTTTCAAGATGAAAAAATAACGTTTTACCTGAAGATCCTCCTCGTCCGTTTCCGTTTCCTCCACGTGCGCCTCCGTTACCTCCACGTCCATTTCCGTTTCCTCCTTGGTTGGGAGGAAGGTAGCTGTTTCCTGGACGACCTCCTTGTCCTCCACCGTTTCCTCTCGGAGGACCTTGTGGGGATCTTCCTCCTTGTCCGCCTTGGGGAGCGCCATAAGAACTCGAAGGAGCACCTCCTTGTCCACCAAAACCACCTCCTTGACCACCTTGAGGAGCACCATAAGAACTTGAAGGAGCACCTCCTTGTCCACCGAAACCACCGCTTTGTCCACCTTGAGGAGCACCGTAGGAACTAGATGGAGCACCTCCTTGACCTCGTCCGAATCCGCTTTGGCCGCCTTGGGGAGCACCATATGAGCTTGAAGGAGCTCCTCCTTGTCCACCAAAACCACCTTGAGGAGCACCATAAGAACTTGAAGGAGCACCACCTTGTCCACCGAAACCACCGCTTTGTCCTCCTTGAGGAGCACCGTAGGAACTAGAAGGCGCACCTCCTTGACCTCGTCCGAATCCACTTTGGCCGCCTTGGGGAGCACCATATGAGCTTGAAGGAGCACCACCTTGTCCCCAAAACCGCCTTGGGGAGCACCATATGAGCTTGAAGGAGCTCCACCTTGTCCACCGGAACCACCGCTTTGTCCTCCTTGAGGAGCACCGTAGGAACTAGAAGGCGCACCTCCTTGACCTCGTCCGAATCCGCTTTGACCGCCTTGGGGAGCACCGTATGAGCTAGAAGGTGCTTGCCCACCTTGGCCACCCTGGGGAGCACCGTAGGAACTAGAAGGAGCACCACCTTGTCCTCCGAAACCGCCTTGAGGAGCACCGTATGAACTAGAAGGGGCACCTCCTTGTCCACCGAAGCCGCCTCCTTGGCCACCCTGAGGAGCACCGTAGGAACTAGATGGAGCACCTCCTTGTCCTCCAAAACCGCCTCCTTGACCGCCTTGAGGAGCACCGTAGGAACTAGAAGGAGCACCACCTCCAAAACCACCCCCGAAACCACCACCACTTGCGCTAGGCCCCTGTGGCGGCCTTATCGAACCCGAAGGTGCATCTCCCGTCGGCGGCAAATATCCACGCTCCAAACCCTCTAAAAAATAAAAATATTTAAAATTCAAAATAAGTAGGATTTTTCAATATCATGTTGGGTATCAAATCCCATGGCTTCTGCCATTCTAAAACGATTGGAGGCCATCCCAGGTAGCTCAGATCATTTTTATGGCCCCCAGAGCCTCTCACACTAAATTTTTTTCAAATTACAAATTTTAGTTTTATTTCAAAACCATGAAATTTACCCCATAATTTATACGTAAATTTTTTTACCAAGTCTCGCCCTTTTAGGTCTCGTGAGTGCAGCGGCGTTGACTATGCAGAGAGCGAACACGGCCAATGCCTGAAAATCGAAGAAAAATCAATTAGTAACACAAAGGACTTATGGAAAAATGGCGAAAGCCCCCAACTGGTCCCCCTCGATTTAGTAATCGTTATAATTCAACATCCTAACTTATCACAAAAACACATCTTGTTTCTTTAAAAAAAACTCTAATTTGATAAAAACAGTTACGAAATTCGAAGAAAGAGAAAAATGGAACACGGACTTTGTGCGTTTAAAAGATGCTGGAATATTTCAACATTGAGAGCTCCTATTATTAAAATGAGGCGCGTTCACTTGTCGCAACTCGTCGGGTTCAAGAAGTTCCTCGACTCTTGTTTTTCTTTTCAAGTCCCCTTTCGCTTTCTGTCTTCCTCATTCGTTTTCGGATTGATAAAATTGCCTGCGTACCTTCGAGGACTCCTTAAGATACCTAAATTGCTTCCTTGAAAAACAGGGGGTGAGAAGGAAAATCCTAGGATCGGCATAGCCTCGGATTGCAGCTGAAGAAAAAACCCCACTGCGGAAAAGGGTCCTCTATTCGAGTATCCTTCCTAAGATTGTGGCCAGTCGATGTCCTTCCCCTAACGATTTAGAAGACCGAAAAGTAAGGGTGGCATCCTTGGAACACGCGGCTATTTTTTTCCCATTTTTAAAGTTAGTTGAAAATTCTAAATTGATTCTCCCAAATTTTGAAAAATGGGTCAAATTTAAGTTTTGCTGATGATCCTCAGATCACCCCTATTATTTGGCTTCTACAGTTCAACTCCTAACGCAGCACCATTAATTTTAACTTTCTCAAAGAGAAGTTATCGTATTACCATCAATGACCGGCTTTTGGTATCTTCCAGACCCCGCAGAGAAAAAGTGAACTTGAGGCGCTCCGGGTACGAAGGGCGAACTCAACATCGAACAAATTTTTTTTTTCATTTTCAGATTCTAGACCTCTTGGTGAATACACCCATATAATTTTTATGTTGAGTTCGCCCTTTTTTCCCCTTTAAATACGTAAAAACCGATATGCGGCAAAGCTCTAACTGCGATATCCGAGCGTACGAAGGGCGAACTCCACATCCTAGTCCACAGCCCCCACTCCTTTTCCCATTCCAGGGCATGACTTTTCTGTTGAGTTCGCCCGTAATACAAAACTTTAAAATACGAATATCTCGAAACTACGTTTTGTTGAGTTCGCCCTTCGTACCGGAGCGCCTCACTTGATCCTATCAGAGAGTTGTCTATGGTGCCTACCGTCAGTCACTTTTTTCCGGAATACTTTATCGCCACAATTTTCATCCGATTTCAGGGTTTCTAATTATTTTAAAAGTTAAATTTTGAATTGTTCCTGTGAATAATGAAGTGAGTAAAAAAGATTTGGTCCCCGTGGGATTCGAACCTACGTCCTTTGGGTTACCAGCCCAACACTACCCATATTTTTCGCCCATTAAAAATAACAAAAAGGGCCAAATTTTATTACTAAATAATCAATCAAATGGCTTTCTTTTTACGATCCTCAGAGCGTCCTGATCACTTTCAAAGCTCCTACTAAACACTTTTCTTGAATAAATTTTTTTCCACAAGGAAATATGGCATAAAAAGAATTTTACAAAATGAAATTGAGGATTTCTATGTGAAATTTAGGTGAAGAATTTGAATTTAGAGGGAATATGAGTGTGAAAAATGAAGACTTACCGATACTCTTGAGATCCTCCCTATTCTCATGATCGATTAAGCGCTAACTAATGTTTAAATGTACATGACTTTCGTTCTTTTATAGAACCAATTTAGTTCCCCCCCTTTCTTGAGTTAGAAGAGCGCGGGTGAAAAGGGGGGCGAGAAACCCTCCCTTCTCTTCAGGGGGAGTCTTTTTCGTCTTGAGCGTTTATGGGTAAAACTTCTTTCGGGAGGAGGAGCTCTTTGGTTCCGAAGACTAAAAGGCAGAAGGGAACAATTTTTTTTGGACAGATACATTTCCGCTTCTCCCGGAACCGACGGACAAAGACCATCCCAAACTCTATTTTCGATCGAACATAAAGAAATTTTTTTTAAACTCCCACCACAAATAATTTTCTGGGAAAATGTACATTTCAGAAATTTGGCTCAAATATATCTCCAGAGAATGAAGGAATCCTTTAGTGCCCAAAATCTTCTAAAAACCGTTGAAAAAGGCTCAAAATGTACTCAAGAGTCGAAAAACAAAATAGAAAAGGCTTCTTAAAATTCTAAATTTAAATTTTATTGAGTAAAGTAGAAAAATCCTTCATTTTGCGGCTTTAAAAAGGAGTAAAAGGGCTCATTTTATATAATTAGCTCAATCAGGGTCTTTTAAGTGGTGTTTTTAAATGAATAGAAGTAGGTCAGGAAGAGAAGATGGTGATTTCAATAAGAAAGGATGACTCCGTTTATTCAAAGCCCTACCTGATGTAACATTACTTCACTTTCTTCAAGGATTTAAAGGGGAGCAAGTGCGCGTTCAGACTCGCGAGTCCTACATGAAAAGCAAATGAGACTCGCTTTTTTTTGCTTCTCAATGACAAACTGAGATCATCGTAAATAAAACTTCGACCTTTTTCTCCTCAATAGGAAAAGGATCTTTCCGGACGTATAATTGAAACGTTTCCCATGTTCTAGTCTGGAGAGCCGAAGAAAAAGATTTGGAGCTTCCCGATGTCTTCCCCAATTTATCAAGGTAGAAAATATGAAAGTCTTCAGCCAGCTAGGCGTGTACGGAACGGGCGAGAACACCTCCAATTTTTCCCTACTATAACGCCATTTTTGCGAATTTCAAAAAGTTCAAGAAATTTTCAAGATACTAAGAAAGGAATGCAGTGAAAAGGTGAAAACCGTATAAAATTGTGGCCATGGCAGAAAAATGCGACGGACGGCCGGCCCTTGAGACGCTTCTTGAGGTCCTTCTTTGACGTTTTTTTCAAAAGAAAAAAAAAACGAAGAAAACGTACAAAAAGAGTGTTTCTCCGTAGGAAGGTAGAAGGGCTAACATTTCCAAAAGAAAGGATTTTTTTGTGTACTAAAGAGTTTAGAAAAAGCAAAAAAAAAAAAAAAAATTCTTGAAAAGGGTTTTTCTCGACAGAAGGTAGAAAGAACGCACGAGAATCAGCTGGAACTCTTTTTTTTTTTTTTTTTAACTTTTCAGAAGTTATTTTAGTTATTTTCATTAGTTTAAGTTATTTTCAGAAGTTGCCCTCGTCGGGTTTTTGGGGAAGGATCTTCCAGGGTAAATTCGAATATGGAGATTTAATTAGATGTCTCCAGATGTAGTCTAAAACATCTCATCTCAGGACATCAGAATATCGGACTTCTTAAATTCGTCCTTCCATTTTATTTATTTTTTATTTATTTTTTTTTAAGTTTCTTTTAATTATTTAAAGTGAAATTAATTCTTAACTTCACCGCTCACTTTTTTATTGCGAAAAACTCCTTAAAATTCAGAAAAAAACGTTATAAATACTGAAGTACCACCTCGAAAAATCTGAAAAAATTATCAGAGGTACATTTTAGGTCCCTCTAAAATCTGTATTAATTTGGTGTCGCCCCCTCTGGGGGAACCACTTTTTTTGACACCTTAAAAGTTATAAAATTAATTTTTCACACTTAAAAGTTTTGGAAAAATTTCAAAAAATTCTCATAGATGCGTCTTTAGATGCTTAATAGTTTACAAAAAAACTGGGCTCTGTGGGATCATTAGTTCTTGAGATATTGAGGTTTTTCTAAAAAAGTATAAACCGTTTTTCTCGAAAACCGTTAGGTTTTTTATCTGAAATTTATGTCAGTTCTTATTCACATAAAGAGGCATCTTTTAGAATTTTTTCGGCCAAATCGGAGTAAGGGCCATTTTGCCCCCCTTATCCCGCTATAGCCTTTTTTGGAAAAAAAAAAAGCGCAAATTTCAAAAAGGAAATTCGGAAAATTTAAAAAAAAATAGAAAAAAAACTTTTTGGAAAAAAAATTAAGACTTAAAAATTTTTCGAACAACATAAGTACTCGGGAAAATTTGTGAAAAAAAAAACACTTCCCTTTCCGTTATACTTGCTTTCCCTTATACTTCCCCCTCCGTAAAAGTTTTGACGTCCTTCTTTGTCCTTTTTTTTTTACTGAAAGACTGTGGAAAAAGTCCCAAAATCCTTTGAGACTAGCACTCTTCCTAGTATTCTTCGGTCTTCTGTGCCAATCATCGTCGAAAATTTCAACTTCTTATTAAATTTAAAAACTATAATTTGATGAGTAAAGAATCTATATATAGAAAAAAGTCCAACTATTCAAGAAAAATATTTATACAATTTAGATTTTTTGAAGAGATGTATCCAGGCAAAAAATGGGAAAAAAATTCTATGTCGAAAGACCGATAAAACCGATCTTTTTCTTGTTTGGATGGATCTTGTAAAATGAATATTGGGAAATTCTGTGGATTGACGTCCAGTTTGAAACCGCACGGTTTCGTCTATATCTTTTTTTCAAAACTAGGTACCTCATTAGAAATTCCAATTTGAATATTAGTGGGCTATCCTTGGCTTCCTTACCCGGCTAGTATTCGTCGTTGAAAAAAAAAAGTTCGTCACTTGTCGTGATTGAACCCCCTTCACCGCGAACCACGGGATTTACATTTCAACGGATCAAGGGCAACGCTAACCCCCCCCCCCCCCCATTGATCTCGAGTCACGTGTCCAATATTGAACCATTAGCGTCAACGATCTCATTTTGAGTATTGCGAATGAAGGAGATTGTCGACCCTCGGGCGGATCTTGACGTCCTTTTAAGAAATCACGACCGCATCGATTTTAGTTTTTAATTGGAATATAAGTCCTCCTTATGTTTTTTCGGTGTCTCCTCCGATGATATCGTTGCTGGGGAGGGTTGTATAACATAATACATGTATATATTGCAGTTGGGTACCTATTTTGAGTCGTGCTACCGTGCATTCACGAATTATGCAATACACGAACAACACGCCCAAACCCCCGTTGTCGCCCGCTTTCATCTCCTTAACTCAAAAACATAATCGAACATCCTTAAAAGTTCACCAGAAACCATCCAATAAGATGAACAAATGACAAAATCGGGGATTTCATCGAAAGAAGTAAAAATCTTAATTGTTTCACAGCTTTTACAACTTTTTTTTTCTATATTATAGCATTAGGAAAACTCGATAGCTTAGTAGACGGTTTCATCTTACAGAATTATTGCTAATCTCTAGATTAACGTGTAACAATAAATTTTTTTCCTTCTTCTCTCCCGGACTTTCTATGCATTATCCGGTGAGGGGGAGGTGCGAAAGTGAGTCAAGGGTGACGCGCGCATCTTCTTCTTCGGGCCAAGTGCAGAGACGACGCGGACCCGAAGAGCAAACATTGTGTAACGCGTAGATCTTCCCATAAACACCGCATAAAACGAAAATTGAAACAGTAAAAGAAGCCGTTAAATCCTAGAAAAGGAAAGAAGTTAAATTTAAAGTTAAGAACGACACTTACGTCATAATAACATTCACCGACAATTTTTTTTAATTATTCTTTTTTATGGTTTTTATTGTTTAATTTTATTTCTTTGAAGATGAACGCTAAATCTTGCTAGACGCCGCTTTTATTAATTGCGAAACTTTCTCAATAGGAGACGAAAGACCATAGCAGATTTTAGGCTGATTCCGTTTACTTCGGAGATTTTCACACGTAACTTTTTGGGGTTTTTAATTTTTCAGCGTACAAACATCCAACTTTTTACAGCTGTTTTAAAATTAAACTCCAGGCTTTTAAAATGCCAGAATGCGATTTCCTTTCAGCCTTCGCTTGGTGCCCGAGGACCAGCTCCTTCTGCATCTGCTGCTCTCTAAAAGGCGGGTCGGTCATCATCGGTTTCTTCTTCACGGTAAATCAATCATTTGAGGCTTTCCCATCGATCAAATTTACAGCTTAAAGGCATCATCATGTCCGCCGTGGACCTCGGAGAGGCCATAAGTGAGCTCATCTTCCTTTTATTTTAACCATTCTTTTTAAGCATATTATTTAGTCGCTTTCGATTTTTCTTGAACCTATCACTCGCAGGAACTGGAACTTCCTTATTAGTATCAATCGCAGAAGTAAAATTTTTTTCCTTGAAAAATACTCACAATAAAATTTTATTTTAGAAATATCTAACGCTTTTAAAAGTTAGTTTTCTTCTAATTTAGTCCTTATGCCATTTCATTTTATCGAGTTGATCCTCACAATCGTCGAATTGGCCATCTTGATGTCGTAGATGTCAATCCAAAATTAAAACCTTTTGTTTATATTTTAAACATCAATGCACTCTTGATGATTGGTGAAATTGTTTAATTTTAATTTTATTAATTTATTTAAAGCTATTTTATTTTATTCTTTCGTTGTTGTTTTGAGCTATTACGAAGAACATCTTGAATAAATCGTTTTTGAAATTTTTTTTGTTTCTTGGGAAAATACTAGCATAAACAAGCTGGTAAACATATGTTTTGGACTGTCATCTGAAGCAAAAGTTTTTATGATGCCTTGCAGTGTCCTTTCCGCCTTCTCATGGTGCCCGAGGACGGACTATTGCTGCTGCCAATGCTGCTGCTCTGTGAAAGCCGGGTCGATTCTCATCGGAGCATGTTTAACAGTAAGGCCCGTATTTATAAACGTTCCTTAAGGATCATTTTTTTCAAAATCTACTTGAAATCCTTTCTTGACGTTCTTACGTATTAATAAACCTCTTCCTAATTGATCTCTGATTGGCTAAATAAAAGGAATCCTCGAACGGGAGGGCTCTCATTGGCTGAAAATGCAATCCTGGAAAAAGGATGCTCGAGTTATCCTTTTGGTTAAAGAAAGAAGAGTAGGAACGTTTACAAATGCGGGCCTAGTTCCTCAGCAGTTGTTTTTTAAATTCAATTTTTTGACAGATAATAAGCATCTCATCGATTTGTTACATCGCAATTACCGAAGACTTAAGTAAGACCTTAAAATAATAAGTCCAAAAAAATCTATTTTTAGATGAATACTACATTTCTTACGACTTGTCGTTAAGTATACTGACGCTAATCCTTGGAGTTTTGATTCTAATCGGAGTTTGCGCAGTGAGACATTTTCTAAATCAAAATTTTAGTTTGTTTTTAAGGATCTTTTGAGTATAATCAAAATAAGTTTGATACTTCTTTTGGTGCTTCTGGTGTTATACGTTGTACTCGGCATTATTGCGTTGATAGAAATGATAAGCGATAAAGAAGAAGATAGAAGTCATAAAGGTTCTGCCATATTGAAATTGTTGAGTTCTTGCGTTTGTTTCGCTATCTACGTTTATTTCTTCATTATCCTCTTCAGCCACTATCGAAACTCCAAAGAAGATGTTGAAGAATAAAAACTTCAAATTCTTTAAATTTTATCATATGTAAAGAAAAATAGTTTAGCAGGATAAAGATCATGTCCTTTACAGTTCTGGACCCTTTTCCAGGGTATCACAATAACTTCTCTTTGAGGAACTTGATGATTAAATCGGTGATGTGAGAAAGCAGTTTCCTGTACTTCATCTTTCTTCTTCGCGTTAGTCCCAATTACGTTAATGGCGTCACGTTTCTTACAGATCTTGGATTTTCCAACCATTCCGCTAGTGAACTATATTTTATTTAATTTGAAAAACTAATTCTGATGAAATGTCACGCAATCGACTTATACATTCTTTAACCTTGAAGGAGGGAGGGCTTTCGGATTCCACCGCCTCCAAGATCGTCAATCCAAATTCAACCCACACCAATCCGTTTACTATCTATTGATTCCGTCACATAAACACAGCCTCCTGAATAATTTTTAAATTAATCGATTTTCTTCAAAGTATAATTGAGGCGCTCCGGGTACGAAGGGCGAACTCGACAAAACGTAGTTTCGAGATATGTATTCGCATTTTAAAGTTTCGATTTTTACGTATTTAAAGGGGAAAAAAAGGCGAACTCAACGTAAAAATTATATGGGTGCATTCACCAAGAGGTCTAGAATCTGAAAATGAAAAAAAACCGGAGGACCCTTCCCAAAAACCCGACGTCGAGGGTATCACAATAACTTCTTTAAGGAAGTTAAAAAAATTTGTCCGATGTCGAGTTCGCCCTTCGTACCCGGAGCGCCTCAATTTATTAAAAACAAATGGACTGAGTGTCATATTGTACACATTTTTTTAGGTTTTTTCTTTTGGTTTTTTTGAGGCGGACAGTTTCGTTATGTGCGTGTCGATATCGTTCTTTTAGTTTTATTTTTGTTTCTAGAACTTTTCGCGCTAAAGCGCTGAATGTTTCTTCGACGTTGAGGTTTTCTTTGGCGCTCGTTTCGAAGAGTTCGATGCCGACTTGATCCGCGTAGAGCCTAGCGTCTTCTTCGAGAACGACTTTCCTATCGGGCATGTCGTTTTTGTTTCCGACCAGGATCATATCGACCGTCTCGCAGTTCCGTTCGATATCCCCGATCCATCTTTTGACGTTTATGAAAGACCTGGCGTTGTTCACGTCGTAGACGAGGAGCACACCGTGTGTTCCTCGATAGCAAGCAGAGGTGATCGTCCGAAACCTCTCTTGCCCAGCCGTGTCCCAAATTTGAAAGCAAACTTTTTTCCCTTCCATCTCCAACGTTCGAATCTTGAAGTCGACGCCGATCGTCGGAAGGTAGCTGGCCGCGAACTTTTCACCGGATATCCTTTGCATCAACGAACTCTTCCCGACACCGCTGTCTCCAATCAGAAGAATCTTAAACAAATAATCATAGCTTTGAGACATTTAGAAAAATAACAACACATGAAATAACTTTAAAAAACCGTTTCAACAATCGGGGTGTTGAACTAGATAAGCGATATCTCGATTCGGACATTGTCGAATAAAAGACGGGTTTCGACATGATAAATCTTCGGTGACGTCACCGCATCGTGATGACGCTCCTTACCATAGCAAAGGGTCGTGCTCACACGAGCTTTTGTAACTGATCGTCCCTAACCCGGTTCTAATTGCGACATTAAAAAAAAATCTTTAATCCAGGAAAGGTAGCTCTATTGTCTTTTACCGACTTAATTGACTCCCACTACATTTCTTTCCCCTGAATATGGTCAAGGTAAATTTCGTCTTTCCTCGTGATTCATTAAAGTCGTGATTCTAATATTTCTTCCATTGAATTTTCTCAGCATCCCCGAAGCCGGAAAAGAGGCCCAGATTTCCATTTCGTTAAATAACTTTCACTTGAATATTCTATTACGATTCGCCATATTTCACGGCTTTTATATCCGCTTTTAAAACCTTGACACATCGCGAAAGATCCTTTTAATAACATTTAATCATAATTTATAATTAAATCATTTTCTAAAGTTCACGTAATAGGAAGATCTCTATTATCTATGGCAGAAATTATTTCTTGTGGAGCTTGATCTGCTCCCCCAAATCACGGAGAATATGAGCCTCGAAGAGAAGTTACTGTGACACCGCTGATCATAATGTTGTCTGTGGTGCCGTCCGTCCGTCGCCAGTTTTTAGCGGAGGTCTGTTCCTCGTGCTACGATTGGTCCGATATTCACCGATTACTCGTTGTCTAAATAAGATTTTCAATCGATGGTAGAAATTCGGCTATTCACGCCCTCTCAGGGTTGCCTGGCTAGGCGAAGACCTTTTAACACAATATAAGGCCGCCATTTTTAAACGTTCCTTGAAACCCTCCTTTTTGTAACCAAAGGATACCTTGAGCATCCTTTTTCCTTGCATGGTTTTAAGTGAAAATCAAGGATTATGGTATTCCCTTCATTCCATTAAAGGATTCCTATTCCTCAGCAAATGAAGGATTATTTTACTTGAAAGAGGAGATCTATTCAAGGGAAGAAAATAAGTCAAGGAAGGCTTTTCAAGAAAACCTTGAGAAAAGGCTCCCTTAAGGAACGCTAAAAATACCATCCATAGAAACAACCATTAGTTTTTTAACTTCCTTAAAGAAGTTATTGCGATACCCTCGAGTTCGGGTTTTGGGGAAGGGTCTTCCAGACCCCGGAGGGTAAAATCGAATATTGATCTTTACCGATCTCAACTTTGTCTGTGGTATTTTCACCAAAATTTCACCAAAATTTCTTTAGCCGGTGAAGAAGAATGTAACGAGGGCGATTTTTGAATTTCGAAAAAATGGCGGAGATATGTCTGTTTGAAATTTTAAAAAATTCGCTGCGGCCGAACCGTTAATCCGATTTTCACCAAATTTTCACCAATTACTCCTATATTTTTAAGAATTTTTGGTGAAAAAAAATTGCGACTTAATTATTATTATTTTTTTTTTTAGTAGGGAGAAATTTCATACTTCTACCCTTTACGAGAGGCACATCCCTAGGCCAAAGAGCCCATTATATCTACTACCTTGACACTTAAAAAATTTTTCGAAAAAAGAACTCAAAAAAAAAAAAAAAAAGAAAAAGAAAAAAAACCCGGAAAATTATTCGAAAAAAAAATTTTTTTGGACAAAAAAAAACTTAGAAAATTTTTCGAAAAAACAAACTTGGAAAATTCTCCTTTATACTTTCCCTCCCTACTACATCCCCTTCCTTTATACTTTCGTTCCCTTATACTTCCCCCTCTGTTATACTTCCCCCTTCCTTATACTTCCCGCTCTGTTATACTTCCCCGTTCGTTATACTTCCCCCTCCGTTATACTTCCCCTCCCATATACTTCCTACTCCGTTATACTTCCTCCTCCGTTATACTTATACTTCCCCTCCATATACTTCCCACTCCGTTATACTTCCCCCTCCTAGATACTTCTCTTTAAGGAAGTTTTCGTTGGAAGCTCTTCAAACCAATACTTTTAGAGACCTTTCATTTCCCGCACACTTCCCGGATATTCTGGAATTGACAATAGATTTATGATTTTCAACCCCTGCCATAAAATCCTTCTAATTAGGCTTATCTGCTGCGATTTTGTGTTTATGTAACTATCTTCTATGTATCTATGTATCTACGTTTATGTACTTAATCTTGAGCAATAAATTGGATATTTTGAATTTATTCTGCATTATATACCTTTCTAAATGTTAAGTACCTATTTAAGTCTCAATTATAAAGTTCTAACTTCATTAAGCTTTCATAACTTTCTAACAGATAGTAAAATTTATCCGAGGTCAAAAGTTAAGCTCAATGTCATCTAATTATCGTCTTCCAAAAACGTTATGATCGATTGTTTTGTTTTTTTGGATTTCTCTAGTTCATGATAGTTCGGGATTGATGGAAGACAAAGGGTTGCGTAAGAGTCAAAAAAGGCGATTCGAAGATTATATGGGATACTTTTTTTAAAGAGAGAGATGGAAAAAATGAGAAAAGAATGTTGGTAAACCAGGGAAAGAGACTCACGAAACTGAGCCCTAATCTCGACCCGCATCGCGTTCGGGTTGCATCAACGCGAAGCACCGACGTGAACTAACAATCGCACGCCTCCTACTTACCTAAATATATGAATCAAATTGCTAAGAATAAAAATATCTCAGAAGGAAGGGTTGAGAAAACGATGATTGAGAGTTCAACCCGAAAATTTTTTGAGCAATCAAAAAAGTTCAGTCAAACTTTTTGCTACCAAAGATATAGAGAAGGATAAAAGGTTGCTCGAAAACTGTATAAACATTTTGACTTGCTTAAAGAAGTTATTGTGCT
Organism: Orius insidiosus; assembly: GCA_014119065.1. Lineage (NCBI taxonomy): Eukaryota > Metazoa > Arthropoda > Insecta > Hemiptera > Anthocoridae > Orius > Orius insidiosus. The sequence goes on along the minus strand of JACGAQ010000057.1, from coordinate 447,724 downwards.
ACCCTCCACGTCGGGTTTTTGGGGAGGGTCTTCCAGACCCCGGAGGGTCAAATCGAATATTGATTTTTGCCGATCTCAACTTTGTCTGTGGTTCCGGAGGGCCGTAGCATTTTTTTCCAGAACACTTTACGGCCACAGTTTTCAACCGATTTTCACCAAATTTTCACACAATTTCTTTAGCCGGTGAACAAGAAACTAACGAGGGCGATTTTTGAAATTCGAAAAAATGGCGGAGATATGTCTGTTTGAAATTTTAAAAAATTCGCTGCAGCCGAACCGTTGGTCCGATTTTCACCAAATTTTCACCAATTACTCCTTATATTTTTTAAGAATTTTGGTGTAAAAAAATTGGCACTTAATTATTATTATTTTTTTTAGTAGGGAAAAATTTCATACTCTACCCATTACGAGAGGCACATTCCTAGGCCAAAGAGCCCATTATTTCTATCTTGACACTTATAAAATTTCTCAAAAAAAAAAAAAAAAAAAAAAAAAACGGAAAATTTTTCGAAAAAAAAACTTGGAAAATTCTCCTTTATACTTTCCCTCCCTACTACATCCCCTTCCGTTAAACTTTCGTTCCCTTATGCTTCCCCCTCCGTTATACTTCACCCTCTGTTTTACTACCCTCACTTAACTTCCCCCTCCCATATACTTCCCCTCACTTATACTTCCTACTCCGTTATACTTCTCCCTCCGTTATAGTTCCCCTCCCATATACTTTCCACTCCGTTATACTTCCCCTCCCATATACTTCCCCTACGTTTTACGTCCCCTCCGTTATACTTCGCCCTCCTATATAGATACTTCTCTTTAAGGAAGTTTTCGTTGGAAGCTCTTCAAACCAGTATTAAGTAAACCAGTAAAAAATTGCCACTTTTTAATTATTATTTTTATAGTAGGGAGAATTTCATACTTCTACCCATTACGAGAGGCATATTTCCTAGGCCAAAGAGCCCATTATTTCTACCTTGACACTTAAAAAAAATTTCGAAAAAAAAGAACTTACAAAATTTTTCAGAAAAAAAGCGCAAATTTAAAAAGAAAACCTGGAAAATTTTTCAAAAAAAACTCCGAAATTTTTTGAATAAAAAACTTAAAAAATTTTCAAAAAAACTTTCCCCTCCGTTATACTTTCCCTCCCTTACTTCCGTTATACTTTCCCTCCCTTATACTTCCCCTCCGTTATACTTTCGTTCCCTTTATTCCCCCTCCGTTATACTTCCCCCACCTATATTGTTACTTCTCATATGGAAGTTTTCGTTAGAAGCTCTTCAAACCAGTACTTTCATTAAAGATAGGTGGTTCCTAGGCTGGCAAAGCAGAAAAACACCGAAAATCCTATTTTAAAGTGCATCTCGGCCGAACGTTCTTTTTGGGGACGATTTTGGGAGTCTTGGGGTTAATTTTCGTACCTGGAAAGATTTTCGGCAATATAGGGGAAAATTTTCGCGAGTATCGAGGACGATTTTCGTGAGCATTGCGGATGATTTTCGGTATAGAGGGCGATTTTCATAGAACGTGCGCCATTGCAAATTGGCCCCTTCCCGACACATTTTTTCATAGAACGTGCGCCATTGCCAAATTGGCCCCTTCCCGACACAATTTAAAAACTCCGTTATCTCCTAAACACCCGAAAAATAATAGAATTACCAAAAACAACAAACTTTTTTTTACAGTAAAAAAAGGCTTTCAAATCTCTTTATAAAGCTTCATTTTTAAATTACTAGAGCGCTCTTATCATAAACGGTGACTTCTCCAAAAGACTAAAACGCACTATAACCTACGCCGTTGACCAGCGAAATTTGTATTTTGTAGTCTCATCGTTTGTCCACCTGAAAGTTAACTTTATTTATACTTATTTTATGATTTATTAGTTTCTAAACTTATCAAAATGGTAAGTAGATATTCTTAGAAATACTTAAATAGTTTAATTTAATGATAACGTGGATGAAAGATTGTTTTAATTGCCGGTCGGCTTATTTTTTAGTATGTAGGTTGATTTTTATATTTTGTTTTTTTAGTTTCGAAACCAATATGACAGTGATGTTACGGTGTGGAGCCCACAAGGTAGAATCCATCAGGTGGAGTATGCGATGGAAGCGGTCAAACAGGGTGCGGCGACGGTTGCGATAAAGAACAAAAATAGCGCCGTACTCGTCGCTTTGAAAAGGGCATCGTCCGAACTTTCTGCCCATCAGAAAAAGATTATTCCTCTTGACGGACATATCGGAATGAGCATTTCGGCCTCACCGCTGACGCTAGGATCCTAGGGTATATCCACTCCATTTTTAAGAAACCTGGCTAAAATTAACTTTTTAGGAGATATATGAGGACGGAGTGTTTAAGTTATGCTTATTCAAACGGGACTCAAATTCCCGTTATTCGCCTTATGAATAAAGTAACGAATATGATGCAGCTTTCGACCCAACGATACGACCGAAGGCCATTTGGCGTTGGACTGCTTGTCGCCGGATATGATGTAATAAATGTTGTCTTCTTTTTGAAGATAATCAATTCTGTTTTAGCATGATGGACCTCATATATTCAAATATGTCCGTCGGCGATAATGCATGAATCGCGCGATGGCGATTGGCTCAAGGTCTCAGAGTGCGCGAACGTACTTAGAGAAATATTTAAATGACATCTGCAGTACGACTGATGACACCGAACTTATCAAACATGCTTTAAGAGCGCTTCGTGATTCAAGTCCTAACGATGTAGACCTTAATAACAAGGTAATAGACACCAATCTATCTTTGCTGCTTATTTTGTTCTTTACAGAATGTGGCGATTGCGATCGTTGGAAAAGATAAGCCATTGAAAGAGTTTAACGAAGATGAGACTCAAGTATATCTTCAGTCATCTTAAGCGAGGAAAGGCGAGGCGGAGGTGGCACAGCCGGAGCTGGTGAAGCGACTGGAGCCGAGCGACCCTTCCCCAACCGGAGACGATGCTGCACAGATGGACACTCAATAATCTTACTTTATAATAATTTTCTACAAGTTGTCTTTATTTTTAATAATAATTCATGAAGAATGCTGCACATGAACCTGCTGCACCGTATGCTCTGTATATCACCTGTATCTGCAGTCTCATGATCTGAAATCTTTAAAAAAAAACTCCCATGAATCATGCTGCGGACCCACCGGCCGAGGCACTGCAGCATTTGAACAATTAACAAATTTTGCTCCAAGCGTCAAATTCCTTAAGGTTACCGACTCCGAGCAACACGGGTGCTGCACGCCCAGACTCGGTCATTCCCACGGCTTTAAAATAACCCACCATGTAGTGATAGTATTCCCATAGTGGTAATCTCCAGACACGATCTCCTGTGTGTATACTCGCATTTTTTATTTGCTCATATAATATGTCATTGTTGGTAAAAACGACTGTTGCGCCAGCACCTATCATTTCCCCGACTTCTCGACATAGCATTCCAATGTCTATGATGAGCCTGTAATGAAGGTCAGAATCTTCAGAAAGGCCTGAATTAAAGCTTACTTAGGTCTGAATACAGAAGCATAAGAAGTGCATCAGTAATGAAATTCTTCCATCGAAATCAGTATCATTGACGATAATCGATTTGCCGTTTCTGGACCTGATGATGTCCCCTGGTTTGTAAGCGCATGAGCCAGGCATGTTTTCAAATAATGGGACAAGAGCACGGACATTGATAGGAAGCTGAAGTTCCGCTGCTGCTCTGCATACAGCGATTACTGTGGCAGCTCCTGACATATTACTTCGACCATATTTCATTTCTTTAGGTTCCTAAATTTCTTTGTTTGCCTATTTATAAAAAAGGCTTTTACTTTCAGGCAAAGTCCTCCGCTGTCAAATGTGACACCCTTCCCAATCAGAACTATCGTTTGACATCATGACTGCATCCGTAATAACTTGCTTCAAGAAAAACAGGTGGTTCACAAGATCCTAAAAGCATAAATAACCACAAAGTTAAAATAGATTTCCACCTTTTGCTGCTGACAGAAATCCTTCCATGCCCATCGCTTTAGCCCAGTTTTTAAGCTTAACTTCAACATTGACATTAGACTTGGCTAAAATATCAACAGCAATCTATGAATATGAAGATGTTTGGCCATTTTATGGGATGTTACTTGTGCAAAATAACAGGGGTGAGAAGATTTGCTGCAGATTCTGAAAGCTGCCGTGCCAAATTCTGCCCTGCTGCTTTATGTAGACCAATTTGCCAGTTGGTGTAGTCACAGCTGCCATAAAGTTCAAGCCTAGGAATAAATCTGAAACGAAATATAAAACAGTTGTTTTTAAGATTTTACATTTGATCTTCAAAATTTTTGTATTCTTGATAAATCCATATGCCTAAAGCGGACCCTTCAGCTGCAGATTCTGCATCACCGAAGCTTTCAATGTGGACAACTTTGGCGTGAAGTTCTTGCATTTTTTTGACGCCTGTTCCAGCCGCTGTTCTGACTGCTTCTTTTTGATTCGTCCATTTGCTCTTTTGTGGAGTAGCCTGCACACTCGACTCCAAGTCCGACGACAACCACGATGTTGAATTTAGGGTCAAAATCGTAAAAAACCCTGGTTTCGTTGGCCTTTGGAATCGGCCCAGATTTTCGTAAAAGATCGCAGAGTCTGTTATTGTTCTCTTTGTTGTATTCGGATGTCGTTTTGGTGTTGTCAGTATTCGCATCTCGCCCTTCGACACAATAAACGCCCAGCACCAATCCAGACATTTCCTCTGCAAGAAGATTTTTAAAAAATTGACCGAAATTTCAAGTGGATACCATGATCATTGCAGTTGGGACGAAATTCATGCGAACGCCTTTTACAGCGCTTCCGCTAAACTTACAAACTAAATTTTTAATAAATTTCCACGAAGAAACATAATTTTGCACTAAAATTTTTTATCTCTTTAAAAACAAAAACAAAATTAGTCCACATGTTGAATTTTTGCTTAATAAAAAAGGAAAAAATCTCATGACAGGAGAAAAAAAAAAAAAAATGATAACTCATTAATTTAAGTACTGGTTTGAAGCTTCCAACGAAAACTTCCTTAAAGAGAAGTATCTATATAGGAGGGGAAGTATAACGGAGGGGACGTAAACGTAGTGGGAAGTATGGGAGGGGAAGTAACGGAGGGGGAAGTATACGGGGAAGTATAACAGAGGGAAGTTATGAAGGGGGAAGTATAATGGAGGGGGAAGTATAAAGGAAGGGGATAGTAGGGAAGGAAAGTATAAAGGAGAATTTTCCAAGTTTGTTTTTTCGAAAAATTTTCCGGTTTTTTTTTTTTTTTTTTTTTTTTTTTGAAAATTTCTAAGTTCTTTTTTTCAAAAATTTCCAAGTTTTAACTTTTTTTTTCGAAAATTTTCTAAGTTTTTTTGTCCAAAAAAAATTTTCAAAGTTTTTTTCGAAAAATTTTCCGGGTTTTCCTTTTTTTTTTTTTTTTTTTTTTTTTTTTTTTTTTTTTTTCGAAAATTTTCTAAGTTCTTTTTTTCGAAAATTTTCCGGGTTTTTCTTTCTTTTTTTTTCGAAAAATTTTTAAGTTTTTTTTCGAAAAATTTTTTAAGTCTCAGGTAGAAATAATGGGCTCTTTGGCCTAGGGATGTGCCTCTCGTAAAGGGTAGAAGTACGAAATTTCTCCCTACTAAAAAAAATTAATGATTAAAAAGTAGCAATTTTTTTACACCAAAAATTCTTAAAAAATATAAGGAGTAATTGGTGAAATCGGATTAACGGTTCGGCCGCGAATTTTTTAAAATTTCAACAGACATATCTCCGCCATTTTTTCGAAATTCAAAAATCCCCCTCGTACATTCTTCTTCACCGGCTAAAGAAATTTGTGTAAAAATTTGGTGAAAATCGGATGAAAACTGTGGCCGTAAAGTGTTCCGGAAAAAAATGCTACGGCCGGCCGGCACCACAGACAAAGTTGAGATCGGTAAAGATCAATATTCGATTTTACCCTCCGGTCTGGAAGACCCTCCCCAAAAACCCGACGTCGAGGGTATCGCAATAACTTCTTTAAGGAAGTTAAAAGGTAGTTTTTCAGCCAAAAATCGTATCAAAAATGTTTTTCTTGGACTTCTAACATAAAAAACGACCTAAAGTCATAGAAAAAGTATAATAAAATTGAATTCATGGGCTATAAACCGAGAAAATTTGTTTTTTATTTATTTTTGGGCTTGGCTTTTGTCATTTCGCCCCCCCTATTGTTTTTTCCACCATTACAACTTGAAATATCGCATCCCGATGGTATATAAAGCCTGAAAAAATAATGTTTTATAATGATATTGATTAGCCATGACAGAAATTAGTAAGTTTATACTTCTTTTAGGTAAGTAAAATAAAAATAAAGATTAATAATGTTTTATTTAAATTAATATATACTAAGGACTTTAGAAGCCATATTTGGCTTGGGTTTGCATTCTTGACATTCTGTTGTTGGCCCATTGATTTTGAAGGGCGAGCTCATTCTGTTTGGCATGAGCGGCCAAGTATGTGATCTGGTGTCGCCGTTTGGCAATTTGAGGTCCATCGAATTTGTGCTCTTCGGGATTCACGGTTTCTTTAGTTAGTTCTTTGACGAGCCACTGCTGTGAGTCGCCGATGAGTTCATTTCCGTCGACTTCGATGAGGCCATCGGGCGCTGCTGTTCTGCGGTTTTTTGTTCCGCACAGTTTGTCAGCATTTCGTCGGTGAGCTCGACTGGTTCGGGGGCGGTTTCTTCGACGATTTCTTCTTCAGATTCTGATTCTTCGACGATTTTCTTTTCCATATTTTGACAACTTTTTGCTCTATTTGGGATAGTTCGTAGGCGATTCTTTGCTCAGTTCTGGGTCTGGTTTGACTTCTTTTTCTGAAAGAAGAATGAGCCATCGACTTCAGTGTCGCTTTCGCTGTCAGATTCGTGCTTAAGCTTCGGCCTTTTGATTGGTTTCGGTTTTGGCGGTGGCTTCGGCCGCATCAAAGAAGTTGGCTTCAAGGTCGTTTTGACAGTGTTGGAAACCATTTCGCTTTTTGGTTTAGAAGAAAAAGACTCGAGCCTTTCTTAGCTCCAGAAACCTTCACTTTGACTTTTTCTTCTTTTTCCTCATGCTCTACAGCCGGAATGGGAATTCTGATTGGCTTAATCCGATGCTTGTCCAGCATCGACCAGCTTATATCCAACCCAACTTTTTCAACCCCACATTCGCAGGTTTTGGTAAATTCGATTTTCGTGGTTCAGGATCACTTTGGGCCTTCAAAATCTGGACTTTTGACGGGACTTCACTTTCCTCACCCTCACTAGCTTCATCGTCGCTGTAATCATACGCCACTAATGCCATTTAAAACAGAAACTTACGCAAAAATTAAAATAGAAAGCTGTTATGAAGACGTAAATAAAAAACAACAAATGTTGACTGAATTCTGAAGCCTCGTAATGAGGTTATTCCAGTGATACCAACATATCACAAAATATCTTTTTTTTAATTCGACCCATGTAGCTGCTCCTCCACAATTTGTAGCAAACCATCATTTCATGAGAGAATTGAAGGCTTAGTCTAACTTGCATGCGTTTTCCTCGCTCCTTCAGCAGAGGAAACCCACCCAATTTTTCTAGATTCTCGGGCGTTTTTTCAATATTCATATTGTGTTACCCTCTTTCTGGTTTTTGGAGGAGGCTATTCCAGACTTCGCAGAGGAAAATTGAGGCGCTCTGGGTACGAAGGGCGAACTCGACATCGGACAAATTTTTTAACTTCCTTAAAGAAGTTATTGTTATACCCTCGACGTCGGGTTTTTGGGGAAGGGTCCCTAGTTTTTTTTCATTTTCAGATTCTAGACCTCTTGGTGAATACACCTATATTTTTATGTTGAGTTCGCCATTTTTTCCCCTTTAAATACGTAAAAACCGAAACTTTAAAATGCGAATATCTCGGAACTACGTTTTGTCGAGTTCGCCCTTCGTACCCGGAGCGCCTCAATTGTTCAGCGCTCTTTACAGTTCTTGAGGTTGTCTGTGGTGCTGTCCGTCGCCGTTTTTTTTTCCCGAGAAAAACTATCTTTTCCTTAACCAAAAGGATACCTTGGATACTCTTTTCCGTTCCTTAACTTAGGCAAGGTTTTAAGTGGAAATCATGGGCTGTGGCCATCCAATGAGCCAATGAGAGCCCTCCGTTCTAGGATTCCTTAAGGATATTCTCGTTATTGTGTTACCCTCTAGAGTAACAAAAGATTGCGTTTATTACTATGATACAGATCAGGGAGAAAACTCTGCGGGCAATACATTCCAGATTGACGACGTTCACATAGTACCACTTCAGATGGTCCGACAAAACGACCTCTAATACCTATTAGGTGTACAAAATGAAACTCCCACAGGGTTTGAATTTTGTAGAGTTTAGCCGAGTTTCATTTAGTACACCTAGTAGTTCATTTTTTCAAAATTTTGAACATTTTAGGCGTTAAAGTCCATCAAAAGTTGACCTTCTCCGTGTAAGAATGTTATTGAAGTATAACCATCAAGAAGGTTAATTTTTAAAGGCTTGTAAATCGTAAACCGTTACAGATATTGAAAAAATGCCAAAATAAAATCAGTTGGAAATTTAATTCTCTTTAATTTTTATTACATTCATTTTTTCTCTAGGACGCACTGTTTTCAAGATAAAATTTAAAAAAAAATTATTTCCGAAAATGGTGCATCCTAGAAAAAAATAATTAATTGCAAATTTATAGAGAATTAAATTTCCAACAAGTTTTATTTATTTGGTGTACAAAATGAAACTCAGCCACAGGGAAATTTGAATTTTGTAGATTTTAGCCGAGTTTCATTTTGTACACCTAATAGTTACTTTCAAAAACGGCAAATCGAAAGGATCCTTTTATTTGAAGAAAAAGATTGATCAAGGGAGGTTCATAAATACGAAATATCGTCAAGGAAGGATTTTCAAGGAAGCCTTCAGAAAATTGATGCTTTTTATAGATTTTTTCTGAATTCCGAGTTTTTTTAATTTGGTTTCTTTTTTGCCTAGAAATTATCTTCTCTCTTTCGGATGTATGAAAGCGGAAAATACGGACGATGGAGTTTATTACTATGATACAGATCAGGGAGAAAATTCTGCGGACAATACATTCCAGATTGACGACGTTCACATAGTACCACTTCAGATGGTCCGACGGAACGACTTTTTTCTAAAAGCTTCAAAATCTGTACCCAGGATAGGACGGAGAAATGACTTTTTCTACGCTAAAACGCACAAATCCGTACCAAGAATCGGCCGCAGGAATGACTTTTTTCTCAAAGCTTCCAAATCTGTACCTAGAATTGGCCGTAGAAACGACCTTACGTCTGTAAGCAAAGGAGATTTTTTAATTTTTTGTTTATTCTTTTTTATTTTAGCCTTCTGACAAAGAATCGATGGTTGCCTGGCCGTGGTTTCGAGATCATGACTTTATACCGAGGGTTCTGAAGAAAGATACTTCAAGTTTGGAGGACAAAAATAAGGAAATTCCAGAAAGTCGACAACAGCCTTTAGTTTAACAATTTGCTTTTGTTTTGTTAAAAATGCGCTTTTTTTACTTCGGTTATGAATATTATTGGGTTGAATGTAATTTTATGAATAAAGTCGGGTTTATTAAAGCACATGTTATTTTTCAGACAGTACACTTAAAATTTTGTTGTTTTTTATCGAGATTTTAGGATGGCACAAGGAGGGATTCGGAGTCATGTCCAGTTGAACGATTTGGTGAAGAAGGCGGGGGAGAAGCTCGTTCTAATCCATTTCTTCGCTGGGTGGTGCAGCTGCTGCGCATCGGTAACGCCACGCGTGGACGAGCTCGCCGAACAAATCCGGGACCTCGCCATCCTCAACGTGAACGTAGAAGAATGCCCCGGAATCACGGACGCCTACAAAATCAGACAGTTGCCCACTTACGTGTTCGTCAAAGACGAGCACATCGTCCAGACACTCACCGGGTCTGAATACGACGTCCTCAAGCAAACAGCCATCAAAGTCGCACGAGAATTTTCACCTTCCCCCGACTGTTTATACTAATAAATAATTTTTTTTTCTATCGAGTGGAGTTCCGACTGTCGAATTTGTTTTGCTATACAAGAAAAATGACTTCTCTGTATTGCTAGCTATTAATTTAAAAAAGGAAGCCATTTTCAAAACATGAACCCTCGGCAATCTTAAAGACTTTCGGAGAAGCCTATTAATCAGCTCTCGGAGGAGTTGGAGCAATTAGCCGTACCGAAGAATGAATAATTAAGTCCCGGAAGCTATATGTAAACGGGATAATGGATTTGGCCGAGTGTCTTGGACGGGGGATACCCTCATTTCTCTCGAGCCAACTCATCCGCAAGTCAAATCCGCGCCGAACGCTCCCCCCCTGTCATAAAATTTGGTATAATCGAATTCGTTCAATCTACAAAACACCTGATCAAGGAGATTGAGCCCGAAATTAATACGGAAACTTCACTCAATAATGTCATTTGTTTACAAACTTCGTTTTTCATGAAACAGATTTCGATTGTACACTGTAATACGGAGCCCAATAATTTGCGGGTGGCAGCGTTAGGAAACTTGAAATCCATTCAAAATTCAACCAATCAAAACCTCACTTTGTTAATTCACTCAAACAACTCATTCATACCTTAAAAAAATAAACGCGAGTACCGCTGCCACCAGTTGTATCGTGGCTAATGGGCCCAGGGGCAGGCGACGATTACAAATATCAGGTTCGGTAATTTGGCTTTCCCTCATTCTTAAGACTCCCGCCCATATTAGTGAACTTTTCGCTTTTCTCTCGATTTATCGTCGAAGATTTTCAGTTGATGGGACCTTACAAAAAAGAGTGAAAATTTGGGATTTTGTGGTCGAAAAATGGATTGAATACATCAAAAGGGTTGAAATCCAATCCCTTCCAAACGGATTTTAGGGCAAAGAAAAAAAAACTTTAGAGACAATATATTCAAATTGTTACTCATGTTAAACTTTCAGCAAAATGTCGACTATTTCTAACAATAATAATTCGCTCAGCACCAGACAATCTAATGACGTTGATTCAATTTAGTGGAATATTTAATTACCTCCCACGGCTAATTAGATCCTTGTTAGCGACATTCATTTTGGAAAAGGGCGTTTTTGAACCGCAGATTGTGATGCCCACGACAGTTCGGTAATGGAAAGAGGAAGTCATCGAGGCCCAGCTTCAGACAAGCACTTTTCTCATGCACTTGTGTGGGACGTACATCAAAACGGGATCAACAGTAGAATTTTTTTGTCTGTAAAAAACCACTTTAATGACTCCCTTTACATTTCGTGTAGCTCCAAATCTTGTGGGTCTCGACGCCTACGTTAACATGAATTATTGCCTATTTTTCATGTCCCGGAGCATTTTTTTGGGGAACTTTTAGACCTAAAACTCCGTTCTACTTTCATCAATCGAAGAAAAATCGAAGTTGGAGGAACTTCATAATAAAAGTTGAGACAGAGATATATCTCGTGGAGATAAGTACGATTCAAGTCTTTCGGTCGCCTAAGAAGGTTTCCGAGTTGTTTATATGTTAATTCCCCTCCAACTTGCCCTTAACTTGTAATCGGACTTCTCTCCGATAATAATTACTTCATGTTAATCACCCGAAAAGGGCTTCGGAGTCCGCCCGTGTCGACCCGACCACCCCCAATTAAGAAGCCACCCTTTCGGCCCTTTTAATCCAAACCCTGACGCAGCTTATGATTTCGTTCGTTGAAAACAATCGGAAAATGTTTATTTCAACGTTTATATTTAGCAGAACTGTCATAATTTTGAAATAAGAGCAAACCTAAAATACCTACGGTTTAATTACAGCATGTTTGGTTTACAGATATCTTGCATAGTTTCCCAAATCGTGCGTCACTTAAAATAATTAAAATTTTTAGTGTTGATATTTTAGAGAGCAAGGAAAAAATTTGTTTTTACGATTTTAATGTTTATTGCGTCCGTATTCCGCAAGATTGTTGATTTTCCGATCAAATAATAAACCAACAATAGAGGAAGAAATGACTGTGATAACGGTATCTCACGACGCGTTTCGACCTAAAAAGCCTCGTCAGGTGAGCTATTCCCTTTATCACAATCATTTCTATCTTTTCACTGTGAACCTATCTCCGAGAGCTTTAGTGGATACAGCGGGAAGCTGGAAACAATCAGTCTCCCTAAAGCTCACCACCTCCACCGTTCTCCAAGAGATAGAGCCACTCAACACCTCATTGTTGGTTTTTAATTTTTCTGACAGATTTGCTGCCATGGCATTACTTTAAATTTACGATTTTAATGTTTATTGCGTCCGTATTCCGCAAGATTGCTGATTTACCTGCTGAGTCACCTGATGAGGCTTTTTGAGCCGAAACGCGTCGTGAGATACTCGTTATCACAGTCATTTCTTCCTTATTGTTGGATTATTATTTGATAGAAAAATTTGATTTCTTGATATGGCCGAATTCGGTTATAGAAAAACAAGTCGCCTAATTTTTTGCAATGGTGCAGTAGTCGCAGAATCAAAAAATTGTGTATACTTTTTTCTTTTCACACCCCCTGGTAAAACCAACCTTAACTCAATTTTACTATAATCGGATTTTTACTACATATATCCAAATTTACGGTAACGTAATAATTTTGCTGCATAAGAAACCACTTCTTATGCTGCATAAGAAACCACTTCTTATGCACCGGTTATACCACATAACCGGTATCAGAAGTGGGATATCCGATATCAGAAGTGGGATATCCGATATCAGAAGTGGGATATCCGATATCAGAAGTGGGATGTCCAATATCAGAAGTGGGATGTCGGATATCAGAAGTGGGATATCCGATATCAGAAGTTTTTAAATTTAATTTTCAAAGCTGCACCGTGTAAATTAGGAGGAAGAGAGAAAAAAAGGTAACCAGTGGGATTCGAACCAGCGACCATTTGGTTTCTTGTCCACAGCTGTTCCAACTGAAGCTGGTTGACTAGCTGACTTTCTGAATTCTCGGATCCCATAAATTTTTATTAGTTTTTCCCGGCGTTCATCTTTTGTTTACTCCTCTCGGGTCAGACAAAAGAGGATGATACTGAAAGATCAAACGCCATCGATCATCAAAGGAACAATTTTTTTCCCCATCCGCCACACGTAAATAAGCTTCCCTCATATTATCGGACTCAAACTTGATTATAAGAGAAATCCCTAGACTTTCTTAGGGGAAAAAAAACAAGTCACACATGATAAGAGGGCCCTGTAGCTGTTTATCAATGGGGAATACAAAAGAAAAGTACTTGAACTCCAATTCAGGTAGGTTATAAAATATGCGATGTCAAAAACAGGATTCTTTTAAGACAAAAATGTGGAAATTCCCTTCTCCGCTACTCCTTACCATTTTTAAAACAACATTTCATGTGATTAAAGTTCTATTTTAGAAGAAAACGACAAGAATTTTTTTCAGGGTTTTTTAAAATTGTTAAACCGAGTAAATTAGGAAGAGAAAAAGAGTAGAAAAAAAAGTAGGCCCCCAGTGGGACTCGAACCTACGACCTTAGGGTTTCTAGCCTAAGGCATTATAAGATCCACTCTACTAACTGTGCTATGCCCTCGGATCTGGTTTTTTATTTCGCATGTCAGCCTTGCTTCTTTCTCTTTTCCCCTTATTTTCTAATGAATCTTATGCCAGGAAGACATGTTGACATTGAGGTAGCCAGTACAACCTACTTTCTTCATAAACTCAGTTTAGTATTAAAAACTTTAAATTCCTGCGAATCTTCGTTTCATCGAAAACGGAGCTTCCCTCATCGGTAAATGATTCAAAGGAGTAAATTATTTAGGAGCTCAGAAGATTTAAATAACCAACATCTGCTTTCCGCATTGTTTTAAAAGTTGAGCATGAGATTCATCACACGCATCTTGTACTCTCCTTTTGTCCTTCCAAGGGAGTTTCTTTATTAAGTTGCAGATTCTATAATGAACTTAAATCAGTTCCCGCAAGGAATTGTTCACGAGCTTAGAAAACCTAAAAATGTTTAAAAATTTTCCTAAAATTTAAAATTATTTGAATCTTTTCGAAGGCTCTACTTTAAGTTTATTAGGCCCAGTAAGCCAATCCTCCGTGGGTGTGTACATACTACAATATATTAAATTAATAATATTCATCGTTGGGTTTACTTGCCCAACATTCTACCAACTAAAATACCTGAAGATTAAAAAATGAATTTTTTTGTAGAAAAAAAAGAGGAAATAAGGGAGTAAAAAAATCTGGTAGGATACGAACCTACGACTAAAGGTTACTTACATAGAGCGTAGGGCATGTTACCTAAAGGTCAATAGTTCGAATCCTACTTGGGGCCAATTTTTTTGTGTGTGCTTTTCTTCTTTCCTGATTCTTTAAGTTTTTAATTATTTTAGTTTTTGACAGTGATGACTGATGATTGTTTTCACACTCGCTGAATGAGCACGAAAAAGAAGGTATGAATGGGCACGAGAGAGAAAAAAAAGGGTCAAAAATTGTGGCGGGGGCGGCGAGGAAAGGGAAGGGGAAGCGCTTGCGTTGGAAGGCGGGCGGAGAAGGGGACGTCGGACGTCCCGCGCGGGACGGGGAAGGGCTTTGGAGTGGGTACGCAAAAGTAACCCGAGATTCCCGACACTCTTCGCTAGTCAAGTCCCGCGCTCCGAACATGCCAAAACCCCAACAGCAGAAGCCGATCAGGCTCAACAACTTCGCGACGACCGCACAGTCCCTCGACTCACTTCACAACAAGTGTCAACAGGTAGAAAAATTAAAGCATAAAAAATCAAAGAATCTCCGACAGAAAAAAAAAATCTTCGAAAAAATTTTTAACTTCTTAGGAAAAAAAATCCTTGAATACTGCATCTTTTCTAGGATGGAGGAAATAAGGAAAAACTTCAGCCTCATAAAAAGGCTATAAAATCTTCTTTTTCAGGATATAAAATTTGAATAGAGGAAGGGAGGGCCTCTAAAATCCTGTAATTTTTGCCAACCAAAAAATTTGAATACATTTGACAAAAATTTAATTTAAATTTTAAAAAATTTGAAAAATTTGTTATTTGAAATCAAAAATTTTGGAATCTTTAAAGAAATGAAAATACCAAAATGAGGACAGGCTGCTAACTTTTTCCATCCGATATTTGGGCGCTTACTCTTTTTTTTCTGCCCCAAAAACCATCTTTTGACTAAATTTTCTAAGCCTTTGGCAACCTTTTATCTGGCTTCTTCCAAGCAAGGCAAACAAATTTTTAAAAAACGTAATGCCCGTATTTTGTAAATAAAGATTTCGCTTTGACAAACGATTTACTGAAGATTATTTTTACATGGCTCTCAACTCTTATCGTTATCGGCTCAAATATTATTAGCTTGTGATTTTTCGTCACATTTGAAGAAAAGAAAAAACTAGGAAACACTTCATGGCCAATTTCCACTGAGTTTCGTCACCAAAACAAACACACTCTTTAAAAAAAACTGGGAACTCAAAGATTCGTCATTACGAAATTGAATTTTGAACGCCCATAAAAAAGCTCGAAATCGTTTTGTTTTGGCTCAAATATTAATTTTCTCAAAGAGAAGTTATTGTGATACTTTCGTTTGTAGATTTGGTAAATGAGATAGTGGCTGATGTATGTTTGCTTTGGGCCCGTAGATAATTGATACGTAAATGCTTTCAAAAATTGATTTCCTTCATCAAACGACACGGGAGTTGTTATTTAAACTGATAAACAGCACTTGAGCGTTCTGCCATTATCGTAAAGAAGCCCGTTTCCAATCACCTAATCAACTGAGGGGCAATAACGATGAAATTCCCTTCATTCCGAGTCTTCTTTTAGGTAGATTTTTTTTTTTTGATAACACGAAAATTAATTAGACCGAAGACTTTCATAAAATTTTCTTTGATCCTCCGGTTTTACTCAATGGTTTTTTTCCCCCATCTCTATTTTGATAACTTTTCACCCAAAAAGCGAATGAAATAGCAAAGTGGACAAAATGAATACAGAATAAATACGAATTTTTTCATGTTTTTCTCGAAGTCTACAAACACAGACCAGAGAAAAGAAAAAAAATCAAAAAGTTAATCATTTGGAAGGAAAAATTCACTTGAAATTTTTTATCCCCCCCCCCCCCCCAATAGGTTTTTGGCTTCGTCTATCGAGGGTATAAAGGTATAATTGAGGCGCTCCGGGTACGAAAGGCGAACTTGACATCGGACAAATTTTTTTTTTTTCATTTTCAGATTCTAGACCTTTTGAAGAATACACCCATGTAATTTTTATATTGAGTTTGCCCTTTTTTCCCCTTTAAAATACGTAAAAACCGATATGCGGCAAAGCTCTAACTGCGATATCCGAGCGGGTACGAAGGGCGAACTCGTATCCTAGTCCACTACCCCCACTCCTTTTCCGGGAGCCCCACTCCTCTTGGAACAGCTCACCGCCACGAAATAAAAATATATTATACATTTTGTGAATTAATAATCGTAAAAAATATTCGAAAATTTTTAAAAACCCTTTCCTCTATGATTCTATAAAATCTAAAATCTCGCCACGAAAATTCCAGAGAGTGATTTTCTGTCGAGTTCGCCCTTAACAGAAAACTTTAAAATGCGAATATCTCGAAATTACGTTTTGTCGAGTTCGCCCTTCGTACCCCGAGCGCCTCAATTTCATAATGTTAAAAAAGTTTGGGGAACGTCATAAACCACCTATCGAGGGTATAACAATAATGTTCTTTTGAAAAAGTTAAATCGTTGGGGTCCGTAAAAAACCTTCTACCTAGTGTATCACGATGGTGTTCTTTTAAAAAAGATTGAAGGTCGAGGTTGGTCAAAAACTGTCTATGGAGGGTGTGACGATAGATTTTGAAAAAATAAATAAATTTTTATTGATTTTTTAAGGGAATTTTCTTCTTTTTTTATCAGACGATTAGACCTGTTTTAACTTCCTTTTTTATTCTTTTTTGACCGAAAATGATGTTTAAAGACTATTAACGTTTTAGGGTGTTTTAAGGGTCTAGAAGGCAGGTTTCAGAGTTTTTAGCTTTCTCAATAGAAAGTAATTGTCACACTCTCGCTAGATGATTTTCAACTTAACCATTAATACCATCAAAATTTTTTGTCGATCGAATCGAGTCATTTCAACAGAGTTAACTCATAAGTTTAACCTTGAAAAGGGAGGAAACGAAGTAGATAAAACATAAATTTTTTTTAAAAAGATAACATTGAAAAGGCTATAGCGGGATAAGGGGGGCAAAATGGCCCTTACTCCGATTTGGCCGAAAAAATTCTAAAAGATGCCTCTTTATGTGAATAAGAACTGACATAAATTTCAAATCAAAAAACCGAAATGTTTTCGAGAAAAACGGGTTTAAACTTTTTTTAAAAACCTCAATATCTCGAGAACTAATGATCCCACAGAGCCCAGTTTTTTTGTAAACTATTTAGTATCTAAAGACGCATCTATGAGAATTTATTGAAATTTTTCTAAAGCTCTTAAGTGTGAAAAATTAATTTTTATAACTTTTAAGGTGTCAAAAAAGTGGTTCCCCCAGGGGGGCGACACCAAATTAATACAGATTTTAGAGGGACCTAAAATGTACCTCTCCTAATTTTTTCATATTTTTCGAGGTGGTACTTCAGTATTTTATAAATTTTTTTTCTGAATTTTAAGCTGTTTTTCGCAATAAAAAAGTGGTTCCCTCAGAGGGGGGCGACGCCAAATTAATGCAGATTTTAGAGGGACCTAAATGTACGTATCATAATTTTTTCAGATTTTTTGTGGTGGTACTTCAGTATTTTATAACGTTTTTCCTAATTTTAAGGAGTTTTTCGCAATAAAAAAGTGGTTCCCTCAGAGGGGGCGACGCCAAATTAATACAGATTTTAGAGGGACCTAAAATGTACCTTTCATAATTTTTTCAGATTTTTTAAGGTGGTACTTCAGTATTTTATAACGTTTTTTTCTGAATTTTAAGGAGTTTTTCGCAATAAAAAAGTGAGCGGTGAAGTTAATTAATTTTTTAGTTAATTAAATAAATTAATTTTATTTCATATAAGTAAATTAAAAATAAAAAAATGGAAGGACGAATTTGAGAAGTCCGATATTCTGATGTCCTGACTACATCTGGAGACATCTAAGATAATTACTGTCAAGCGCTAAAAAAAAATTATATGTTTCGAAAAAAAATAATAAAATAATAATTTACTAATAATTCAGTCTTCATCGCTATCCTCATTTATTACGATGTCGTACTCTTTGGCATCGAATAAATTCTGCATTGATTTGGCGTCGCCCCCTCTGAGGGAACCATTTTTTTATTGCGAAAAACTCCTTAAAATTAGGAAAAAACGTTATAAAATACTGAAGTACCATCACAAAAAATCTGAAAAAATTATGATAGGTACATTTTAGGTCCCTTTAAAATCTGCATTGATTTGGCGTCGCCCCCCTCTGAGGGAACCACTTTTTTATTGCGAAAAACTCCTTAAAATTAGGAAAAAACGTTATAAAATACTGAAGTACCACCACAAAAAATCTGAAAAAATTATGATAGGTACATTTTAGGTCCCTCTAAAATCTGCATTAATTTGGCGTCGCCCCCCTCTGAGGGAACCACTTTTTTTGACACCTTAAAAGTTATAAAAATTAATTTTTCACACTTAAAAGCTTTGGAAAAATTTCAATAAATTCTCATAGATGCGTCTTTAGATACTAAATAGTTTACAAAAAAACTGGGCTCTGTGGGATCATTAGTTCTCGAGATATTGAGGTTTTTCTAAAACAGTTTAAACCCGTTTTTCTCGAAAACAGTTCGGTTTTTTGATCTGAAATTTATGTCAGTTCTTATTCACATAAAGAGGCATCTTTTAGAATTTTTTCGGCCAAATCGGAGTAAGGGCCATTTTGCCCCCCTTATCCCGCTATAGCCTTTTATTTAAAAAACCTCAGTTCATACGATCATATCGTAAATCTTGAGCAATAAATCTGTCAAAGGCGAATGAACAGAACTTCTTTTTCACATGAGCCTACGCAGAAGATATATCGCCAATTTAAATTCAATTTTTTTAAAATAAAATGCGTATCGATCCTTCGTTTTAACTAGTCTCACCGATTACACTTTATTAATAGTAAAATTTAAGCAATTAACCAATAATAGAGGATGAAATGACTGTGATAATGGGTATCTTACGACGCGTTTCGGCTTAAAAAGCCTCGTCAGTTTGATAATAAAATCAACCCTTTGCGGAATAAAGCAATAAAAATTAAAATGTAAAATTTAAGATAAAAAATTATAATTTATTTTTTATTAGTGTGCATATAAGAAATTTTTTCTAAAAATTAAGAAGAAAAGGTAAAGAATAATTCAACGAGATTGTTACCGCGGTCAGATGGCACTTATCCCCAATAACGTACCCTCTTCCCACTAGAATACAGTCTTCAAAAACTCAATATTATTGATCATTCTAATTGCGGTGTGTATGTACTTTCCCAGTACTATCCCGCTTTGCAATTAGCCTTCAGGCCATATGAGAAAAGACGGGCAATCTATTTTTAAAAGATTTTTTCCCCACCTCTCTTTTTCATATTTATAAATTATATTAATATTTGTTTGTCAATAAAGCAGAAAAATGTAATATCGCCCAATATAGAACAAGAATGAAATTCCCGGAATAATTTTTTTTCTTTAAATTCTTAAAACTTATACTCTACCACGAAATGCGATAAAATGTTAGTAAGATTCGAGTACTTCCATAGAAAGTTTGAAGAGGGAATACTTGAGACTTTTTGTTTTATTTATACTTGTAGTAAGGGCTTAAGTGGGGGATACTTCGCGGAAAACCGCCTTTCCGTTTAATCAGAGCAAAAGGTTGGCATGCGAAAACGCCTTTTGATGATTTCCTTAAAAGAGTGCTAATCCACTAGTGACCCTCAAGAAAGTTTGCTTCGGATTCGAAGATGTTCGAAAATTACTAATCAATTTGTAAAATTAACTTGGGTGTTGTGGAGAAGTTTCTGGTGCTGACCCTTAAGCTACTGTCTTTTTAACAACTTTTTAGTTAAATTTTAAAAGGGACGTTTCGCCAATTTAACGCTGGAAATTAATGTGGCGGGTGAAAAGTATCTGTAATTAGTGAATTCAATTAGTTATAGGCTAATGGTGGCCAGGTTTCTAAACTCGCTTACAATGAATCCGTGTGCGCTGTCAATCAAAACCTCTATAGAGTTTAAAATTTGACTTTTAAAAAAAAGTTTTATATATGAAGTGGAGAAAAGGGGAAAGTTGGTGAATAGTAGTGAGTGTACACCAAGTGGAACTTTGAAAACATGTAAAACTAATTTTTCATAGCAAACAATTTTTTTTGACATGAAAAAACGTATAGAAAAGTTAAATTATTTTTAAGTCCGGAAGCGAAGAAGGCGGATTATTATTTAAAAATACCTGGGGGCTTTCGGAGACGGCGAAAAAGCTTTTTAAACGCGGCTAGCCTTTTTCGGCAAAATTCTGTTTTTAAAAGTTTTCTTTGTAAAGGTTAGGCTTCAAATTAAAGGTTTTTCGTCCACCCTGAATTAAGTACATCCCAGTTGAGTTGGAATTAAAAAATACCTACAAATTTAAGAAAAGAGGGTTTTCCGTGGGTTCAAACGGGTTTTATTGGTCAAAACGGGCAGACAAAGCCAAAAATCATGGTTTAAAGGAAGTTACTGTCATAATAACGAGAAAAATACCAGATAATTTTGAAAAATTTGGTTTCTCAGATCAAAAACTGAGGGAAACTCCCAAAAATCCTATAAAAATGGGTTTTCTTGATCAAAAGGTCAAACACATTTATTTGCCTGTTTAAATTTACTTTTTTTTATGTATAATTTATATAGTTTATCTCTTTATTATGGAACTAATTGAAATAATTAGACACTTGAGATTGATGTGAGGGTGTGTATGGGCCCTCAAAGGTCTGCTAAGTACCCTTTCACATCCTCATCATTGACTCTCATTAAATATTTAAGAGTTTTTCCCACCAAAATAACCAGGAGATCAATCAAACTTGTTTTTCAACCCCTTTTTTTCCAGCCACCACTTTCGTTATCACCTTGACGAATTTAAACGTGACGTCGTGAATACATAAGGTAGTTCAATGTGAAGGACCGATAAGATAAAGGATAGCAGAAACAACGAGAATGGCGATAATGTCAAAACTCACTATGTGTCTTAAAAATCCAACTTTTTTTCCCGTGAAAAATTGCAAGTTTTTAAAATTTTTAATTTTCTCTTTGTGAGAAAACAATACAGACTGATATGAAACTACGAGTGGCGTAGTTAGATTCTTTCTTCTTTTTAGACACGCTCTACTTTAAAAGGAAGGATTAGAGCACTTCAAACCCTCCCTTTTTCCCATCAGGGAACCCTTCAAAGAAAAAATTTTCCTCGCCTCGCAAATATTGACTGTCATAAGAGAAAACCCCAAAAATAATGCGCTAGAAGAATTTTTTTTTCAGTCTATTTTCCTCCAGTTATGTTCCCAGTCAAGGAATGAAACAACAGAAACTTATAAATATTTACAAAGTTATAAATAAGTCTTAAGATTCTTCTTTCAACAGATTTATTTTATTATTTCAATATTATGATTCGATTATAAATTAACAACACTTTATTTTAGGTGTAATTTATCTTGATGGCTCAATTTTTTAAATCTTCTTTAACTAACAAAAGATTAATTTAATAATTAATTAAATATAAAAGAATGTAGATGGAGTCATAATTTTTTTTTCTTTCTCTCTTTGGAGGCGACAAGATCAGAAGGGTTTTCGGGGGAGAGAAGAGAAGCTCCTCAGAAGGATTCCGAAGGTTTAAACCAGGCTCGAACAATGGCGAAGTATTACGCATCTTCTACCGCAATAATAAAAGGAATGGGGGGAGGGATGTCTCATTTTATTTAAGAAGAAAAGGATCGCGCTTTGATTTTCGACAAAACTCTTGATTGTATACTGTACGGTCGAATTTAGTGTATGTTCGCCTGATGATTGGAAGTACGGGTTTTTCTGTAAAAAAGGCCTTAGCCAAAAGAAAGTACTGGTTTGAAGAGCTTCCAACGAAAACTTCCTTAAAGAGAAGTAGCAATATGGGAGGGGGAAGTATAACGGAGGGGGAAGCATAAGTCAGGGGAAGTATAACAGGAGGGGGAGGTATAAGGGAAATAAAGTATAACGAAGGGGGATTTATAAGGGAGGGGAAGTATAAGGAAGGGGAAGTATAGCGGAGGGGAAGTATAACGGAGGGGGAAGCTGTTTTATGTATTTTTTTTTAATATTTCCCGAGATTTTTGTTCGAAAAATTTTCTGTTTTTTTTTTTTTTTTTTTTTTTTAATTTTCCGATTTTTTGTGAAAAATTTTCCGGGTTTTTCTTTTTTAAATTTGCGCTTTTTTTCTGAAAAATTTTGTAAGTTCTTTTTTTTTGGAAAATTTTTTTAAATGTCAAGGTAGAAATAATAGGCTCTTTGGCCTAGGAACGTGCCTCTCTTAATGGGTAGAAGTATGAAATTTCTCCCTACTAAAAAAAAAGTACCTACTGGTTTGAAGAGCTTCCAACGAAAACTTCCTTAAAGAGAAGTATCTATATAGGAGGGGGAAGTATAACGGAGGGGGAAGTATATGGGAGGGGAAGTATAACGGAGGGGGAAGTATAACGGAGTAGGAAGTATATGGGAGGGGAAGTATAACGGAGGGGAAAGTATAACGGAGGGGGAAGTATAACGAACGGGGAAGTATAACAGAGGGGGAAGTATAAGGGAACGAAAGTATAAGGAAGGGGATGTAGTAGGGAGGGAAAGTATAAAGGAGAATTTTCCAAGTTTGTTTTTTCGAAAAATTTTCCAGGTTTTTTTTTTTTGAAAAATTTTTAAGTTATTTTTTTTAAGTGTCAAGGTAGAAATAATGGGCTCTTTGGCCTAGAGATGTGCCTCTCGTAAAGGGTAGAAGTACGAAATTTCTCCCTACTAAAAAAAATTAATATATAATATATAAAAAAGTCGCAATTTTTTACACCAAAAATTCTTAAAAAATATAAGGAGTAATTGGTGAAAATTTGGTGAAAATCAGATGAAAACTGTGGCCGAAAAGTGTTCCGGAAAAAAATGCTACGGCCGGCCGGAACCACAGACAAAGTTTAGATCGGTATAGATCAAGATTTGAATTGACCCTAGGGGGTCTGGAAGATCCTTCCCCAAAAACCTTACGTGGAGGGTATCACAATAACTTCTTTAAGGAAATTAAAAAACGCCTTGAAAACGAGCTAAATTCGATTTCTAACCATCAATTTTTTTTAAATGACGCCTTGGTGATAAGTGGAAAAAACGCTTTAAAAAAAATTTTTTTTCTTAAAATCGGCTGCCGGAGTTGGAATGTATAAAATAAATTGATACATCCAACCAAATGAGCACTTGGGGTGACAATAGACAAGGAATCGGCGTAAAAAAAAAAGTTTTAATCAAGGTATTCAAATCTTCCCACAAAAAAAAAGCCAAATAAAGGTCGAACCCTAGGAATAAATTGGCATAAAAAGCGATATCACGATGTACGACGCCGCTAATCTAGCTTTAAAGGGGCTTTACTGAGGAGACTTTTTTTTATTCTCGAAGGCTCCATTCAGAGGGTGTTTCCCTTCTAAATCCCGCTGATATAAACGAAGGAAGACATGTTCGCTGCATTCTTATTTCAAGTATGCGCCTTCGGACCGTCCTCCACCTTATAAACTTGAGAAGGGTCTTCGAGAATGTTATCCCGAACACTTCTCTCTTGAATAAATGTTTTTTTAAAACAATGAAGGGCAATAAAGGGGTGGATTACAAGCTGAAAATGTGTCAGAATTTTCTTAATGATTTATTTCTGACTTTTTCTTTTTATACTTAAAAGCAACAAATAAAAATGAGTTTCTGCTAGAAAATCAAACGTTCCTTGTACAATTAAACGTTCTTTTGAGCAAAAGACAAAAGTGCGACGAGCATTGTTTTCCCTTAACAAAGGTGACAAGGAAGTTATTGACATATGGTAACGTTGAAAAGGTCGGTTTTGAATCAGACAAAAAAAAAAGTTTTAAATAAAGATAAAAATCGATTTTCTGTGGTTTTTGCTGTGTGCATAAGACGCATGGCTTTCCCCTTGCTATTTGCCAAACTCGAGACTCATTTAGGGAACTAACCGTCTAATTAAGAGGGGCTCGTCTCATTTAGCGGCTCTGGAAACACGCTTAAACGTTTCATTTAACAGTTAAATGATTCTAACGTGTTTAACCGCATTTCCGGATGCCCCGAGGGCGTTCTCAGGCTTCTTGGCTACCTAGAAATTGCATATCAAGTATTAAAAGATACATTAAACCAAGTGAGCAATCCACATCTTTCTTCTGAGATTCAATCGGCTTTTTTAAACAATGTTTAATATTTCAATTCCTGCTTTTACCGTTCATGTTTATGTATCATCCCAAGAGATACACCTGAGGGCTTTTAATCGCCTGTAATTATTTACAAGCCCACATTTCGATGGGAATCGCTGAATGATTTGTAAAAGTTATTAGATCTCGACGATTAGGCTCGTTTTAACCGTTAAAATTTTTCAACGCGTGTCCCATGTTTGTTTGGAGGAGGTTAAGGTTAAGGTTATTTCAGAGTTGGATGTACAGCTCTAGTGAGAAAAATGGGAACTAAGCTCAACTGCTGAATTCAGTTCTCTCCCAAACGAATTTCCCTCCAACTTTAGCTTGCTAAAACTCTCTAAAAGAATTATAATTCCGGACAAATTTTTAAAAAATTCATTAAAATCTAACCTAATTGTGAATTCGTCGCGAATGGGTGAGGGGATTTAAATTTGAATTCTGGATCCTCTTAGGAAATCATGTTTATTCAAAATACGTATTGAAACGATACTGTGAAGGAAGATAAGTTTCCTTAACTCAAGGGAGATTTTCCCGACGTTGATTTTACGTCCGGAAAATACGATCTTCGAGTCTAATCTTGATAAGGACAGGTTGAAGATGAAGCTCGTCTTTCAAACGGTATAAGATTTCCTGAAATTTGATGTTTCTAATAAATCGTAAGACTAGTAGAAAAGTAGGGGAAATAGTTATGGCTTAAAAGGGCGTTTTTATGGTGTTTTTAGAGTTTTTAAGTTCGATTCCTTAGGATTTTTTGGTTTTGAGACTACCTTTGGAGAAAGAGCCAGTTCTCTCTCAAAGAGAAGTTATTGTAATAGCCTCAATGTACGGTTTTTGTTATAATTTGCTGTATAAGAATGGAGGTGGGGAAGTTTTCAAACTTCATTGCCGCAACTGAGACTCCGGATTGTTTATCCACTCCTGGGGTAAGATCGTGAATATCGAACGTGTTTTCCCTTCCCCTCGCCGATATCTCCTCCACCAAACAGGTGGTTTCTCAAACTTATTTTATTATCGACTCCCATTCATAGCCGACGTCAGGGGAGAAGGAAAACCCCAAGTTTTTTACCCCCTTCTTTTCTAAAACGGCTGCTATATAGATAAATTCCCAAGGTGGTCTCGTATTTACCATAACGAAATATTGGATTCCATAATATTTAAAAATAAACATCTAACATTTTTGGTGACGCGTAAATTCTAAAAATTCCTCAGTGATGATACTAACAATTAGCGGGATGAAAAATATCTTCTTTTCGACCTAAAGAATTCCAGCGGAAGTGGAAGGCGAAAAGAAAAAATACGTCATCGTATAAAAGAGGCTCTTTGCCCAAGAATGGCTCTCTTTGTCAAAAGGTGCAAACTTGTTTGCACTTTTATATTTTCTTTTAGAGAATTTATCTATTGAAACCTCGATTTACATGATGACGTCATAATAGCTGTCAAAATTATAATAAATTGGACGGGTCACCGTCGCCAATGTCCTCACAATTAATCTCAAGACTATCGCTCGGGTTCTGATTGAAAATTCTAATTGGCTTTTCAGATCCCTGCCCCTTTCACAATTATATTCAAAGCTTAAACAATCAATTTACAACCACAAAAAAATTAAATTTAATAAAAATCAATCAGACAATAGACATGTTTTAGGACGTAAAAGTCGATTTGAACACTTCACTCAAAAAATATAGTAGGGAGATATTGGGGTGTTCTCGCCCATTCCGTGACGTCTTGCTGAGGGAAGACTTTCATTTTTTCCACCTTGAAACGATTTTCAGAATGATAAGGTTTGACTACTGAAACCACCAGGAAGTTTTCATAAATAATCACCAAATTGAGAGAAGTAGTGGCGCAACCTGTCGGATTTCAGATGAAGTTGGATTATATAACTTTTCCCTACCTTGACAATTAAAAATTATATTTTCGAAATGGGGATGAAAAATTACGCAAGCTCCTGACTAGTACTTCCAACACATTATGGACACATTATCGTAAATTTTATCCTAATTTTATTAGTAGACTCATAGAAGTCAAATAAAGTAATCGGGTGTGTTAGTCCTACAATTTATGCTCAACAAACAAAGTCTACAGCCAACCCTAATTTTTCAATATTATTGAGTTTTGGCTAAAACTTTTAAACAAAACCCATGTTTTTGTATACTTTCGCAATGATAAACGTGGGTTTCGTCGGATTGGCGGTTTTAAAAAAATTCCATCCACGTTTTAACGGTTACCTTAATTAAAACAGTTTAATCGACGACTTTTCTTCCATAATCTCGAGGAAAAAGAACTTTTCTCCGGGCTCAAATATGAAACTTTTCCGCTTTATTAAAAGGCTCTAAAAATCCCAAAACTGAAAATCCGATGATTTTATTTAATTAATATAAATACATTGAATGCCAAAGGTAAAAAAGCCAGAGGCAAAAACATCAAAAAGTCTGATTTTTTTCAAACTTCAATATTGCGTTTCATCTATTCAATATTTCATTTTCAATCATCTTCCAATCAGGCATTATTAAGCAGAGTAACCAAATTAATGTTTCAAACATGGAAATTCCATGAAAGCTGACATCAATTCCTAAAAATAAGGTAAATTAGGGCTCTCGAAACTGCAAGTGCTTTTTTATTTGGGGCCTAGATGAAAACGCTAATTTGTCTTTTTTTTGTGCCCCCCTTTCCCTAATTACAATCGTTTAATCAATTGAAACCCTTGTCGTTTCATAACATCGTGCTTCTCTTTTTTCTCTCTTTCGTCGGCCACTTTAGGTCGGGGAAAAAATGCGACCGTTTTACCCTATAAATCCAATAAAAGATGCCGTTATTTTAAATTGTTTGAGGTTTACCTTTCTCGTTATTGCCCTTTTTATAATATTGTTCTGAAAGAAAAGATCGTAACTCAAAATGACTTTGGATAATACGGAATATGAATATAAAAATAAAAGGGGATTTACAATAAAGTAGCGAAAAAAAGTATAATCACAAAAATATTGATTTTTAGAGGCTCTTTCTTTCTTTTCGAGCTGGCTCTGAAAGATGGCCAAGGCAATATGGCAAAAGCCCCAAACTGGGCACACACTAGTCCTTTCCTCGAACGTTTGTGGAAAAAAAAAACTTTCATACCGATTTTCTGGTGTTATCTTTAGGTATTTCACGTTCCTGATTAGTAGATAAGTCCCTCCTTAGTTACGAAGGGCTTGGAGCTAGGGAGATGTCCTTCGGAGCCCTCGTTTATTTGAGGTCCGAGTTTCCATCCCAAAAATCGTAGCCAGTGGCCGTCCGTCCTTCCTCCGGCGTGAAAGCCGAAGAGCCGGGTAAGCATCCTTGACCATGAGTTAGTTTAGTAGTTTTTAGATCAAAAAATGTACCGTAAGAACCACTATTAAAAATCTTTAAAATTGCTAATCACTTCAATCAAATAGTAACAGCATCTTTCGGTTTTTAAATAAAATTTTATTTTTCTAATTCTACCCTCCCTGATATTCGCAATTCTTTCTTTTGTTTCCGTAGCCCTCTTTTTTTTATATCTCTTATAGAAAGTTTAAAAAAAAGCCTAAAACGAATATAACGAAATGAAAGGACGGAGGGGAAATTTCCTCCGGAAACGATACCTCTAAAAGTGAAAGCTCAATAAGAAAAACGATCGTTCTTTCGTTTTGTGCAAGAAAAAGGGGGAATTATATGTTTAAAAAAAATTTACACCTTTGATCCATTGTGTAGACTTGCTACTCTTTAGTCGCCATATGTCCTTAAGGGGGCTTAAGAATATCGCGTTGCATAAAAAGGCGTCTAATAGTCCAAAACAAGTGGTAAATTAGTTCTTAAGTTGAATCTTAAGTTTTTTAAAGTGGTACTTCCTCCAGTGTTGCCAACTGTTAAGAATATTTTTTAAAAACCGACAATTTTCATTCTTTCGTTTCCAAGCGACGTTTAAAAAGGTCTTTTTAAAAACGCGAGAAAATATTTATGGAGAAAAAATGACCGCCGAGTTAATAATTTAAAAGGCGCGGAGCTACCGTGTTTACCAAGATCTGAGAAGTTTTGATTAGAGCCTTGAAGACTTCCTTTTAACCGGCGTCCGCCACAAGTATCTCTTGTGTACATTCGCGAACTCTTCTTCCCTCAAGCTCTTCGCTTATTTTAAACTCGCTGTTTGCTTTAAGTCAAATTACAAAAGGGCGGGGACACGAATTTTCCCAAACATCACATATCGATGTTGAACTTATGAATCTTCAAAAGAAAATTTCAGAACTTTAAAAGTCTTCCTGGACCATCGAATTAATTAATTTTTTTCATGAGCGAGCTTAAAGATGAAATAAAAAGCAGCGTTAACCCAGATTTCTCCCGTCAAAATCTTAGTAAAGAATTATTGTTGCTAATGCCTCTTAACATTAGACTTAGCCGTTTTATTCTCCCTTGTTACTGGCTTTTTTTACACCATTCTCTCTCAGGAATTATTTTTATGTCATTTTTTCACATAAAATACAGTATTTAAACAAATTTTAATTAAAGTTATATATCAACAAATCTAGAAAACCTCATAAAAACTAGTTCACGATCGATTGACACAAGTATTTCCTTTACATCATTTTAATGTTCTAAAATAAAATTATTGCATTACCCGTGGTTTTTTGTCGAAATTCCCATCATTCCGCTAAACCAGATTTATTATTTATTTAACTGGAAAGCCGTTTTCTCATTTTTCAAACGAAAAGTAAATGAAATTAAAAAATAAAAAAGAAAGGAGAAGATTCCGGACGAATTTACACTTTTCCGCCAAGTTTGCTCAAGTCTCGTTATTTTTCGGACAAATTTTTTTTATCCAAATTTATTTAAAGTAAATTGAATCTGGAATTACTTTTTTTTAAATTGAAGGAGGTTGGAAATTGGAGTAAAAAAACAGAAACTTGAAGATGACGAAAACTTACGGGGAGCTGAAGAAGGAAACTGGGCAGCGAGCGGGAAATCCGTTATCGCACGTGACTTTTGCAAAAGGAAAAAGATTAAACATTCTCAGAATGTCCGGAAGATTAACATAAATCCATTTTCTCAATACTCGAGTTTTCGCGTCTTATCTTCAGTTGACGCGTGGTAACCTCATACGTATCATCTGCATTTTCCCATTTGAACTTCCCATATCTGAAAACTTAGCGGGAAACGGAAAAGTTTCTTAATTTCCAACCTCCGACCTCACGCTCTCTATTTCTCAAGAAAATGATAAATTACACGTTATTTATTTCAAGAGTTTTGCCCTCACGTACGGAATGTGACGTCGAGGAAAGGACAGAAAACCTTCCCCTTTTTTATAAAATCTAATGTTTAATTTATTATTGAATGTTTAAATTGTGTACATTTTTAATTTCCTTAACGTCCTTCTCAAGGAAGTTCCTCTGGAGGCCTCCTCAAGACTTTTTCCTCTCAAGTTGGCAGTTATTTTTCTCATTTTTAATCCCCCAATAATTTTTAAAACATTTTTTTATACTTTTTTAATAAGAGGACTTTATAAGCAATTAAATCCAGAGCAATTTGTGTAATTGTAAACTCGCCCTAAGGCCGAAGATAGGATTAAAAAGATCAGAGATTTAAGTTGTTACTTTTTTTTTAATTACTTTTTTTAGTAAAACGTTATCGAAAAAAACATAAGCGCTTTTTGGTTAATTAACAAATATTTTTCTGAGGTTTGACCTGAAAAAAATCCGTAGGTGTCCCCCCTCGGGGGAAACACGAACTTGAATATCAATTCCTAAACTGCAAATGAGAGAAATTTTTTTTTTTTTATAAATCTAGTCGAATAAGCTACTTAGAATGTAGATGAATTAGATGTTATTAGGTTAAAACTTTAATAGGACAAAGGGTGTTTCGGACAAGGGATCTGAAAGTAAATTAAAACCCGTGAGAAGTAGTTAATGAGAAAACCCTAATAAAAGTTTACAGAATCTCCAGGAATCCTTTGCTCAACCACAAACTTGAACAAAATTTTTCAAAGATTATTTTCCCTTCTATTGAAGACTTTTTTTATTTGTAATTTTAGTTACCTAAGCATTTTTCATTTTTAAGGGGGAAAACTGTCAAAAATAATTGAAGGTTTTGAACATGAGAATTTTTTCAAGGAGGAGAAAAATGTCTTGCAATTTTTTTTTTTAAAAGAATTTCAGTAATTAAGTACTTATCTTGCCAATAGGTGGTTCGATTACTTTTTAAAGAGAACACGATTGGTTTAGAGCGGGTTATATAATTTGATTAAAAACAGGCGATCAAAGAGATTCAATATTCGGCTTCCTTCAACAAACAGTGCTTAACCTACTAAAGGGCCCTCGGTCTACATGATTTCCCTCTAAAAGCCTCTTAAAGAAAAAAAAATTTATACCTTAAAAATATTGAATTCAATAAAAAAATTGGAGAATGGTTTAATTTGTCAAAATAAGTTCGCGGTAGTCCCTTCGGGAGGTGGAATTGGGCCGGATTGAGGGACAAGGGAATCCTTGAGGCACAACACAACTGAACCTAACGAACCTTCCTTTCACCCCACTAAAATAAATTTCTCCAAAATATGACGATATTTCAGCATTATTAAAAAAAGGAAGTAGTCTTAATTACATTCATGGAAATAAAAGAAAAAAGGTCAAATTCATTTTCACCCTTAGTTCATTTTTAAAGAGCGTGGCTTTTCATTAGTGCGCGGGACATTGTTTTATGCTTTATTTGCACGATGAAAAAAAAGTCTCTGACGGATGGTGATTTCCCAACTTAATATATCTTCAAAACCCAAAAGCCCTAGTGTGCTTTTTCCCTTATAAAAGGTGAAACGCAGAACTTGAGGTTTATAGTTCAAAGGCGATACCTTCGATAACGAATCGTCGCGTTAGTTCTAACGTCTATAAGTCATTAGAGAGTTTCAGGGAATCGTAATTCCGAGTCCCGACTCCGACTCACCAAACGGGAAAGGTCTTCTCGTAGAGGCTATAAACAGAGTTTCAGGAAGTCGTTCCGACTCAGTTCCGACTCAGTTAGTTCACAATATTCTCACTACAGCAAATTCATGAATCGAACTTAGGTACCTTATTTCTTCGACTTTAGCCAATGCTGTTGAAAAAACTCCCAGGGCTTTTCGTTGGATTTGAAATTGTGAAAACAACAAAAAACAAATCGAAACTAAACGATTTGGATTTGAAATCGTAAAAACAACAAAAAACAACCTGAAAATAGACGAAATTGTATTTGAAATCGTGAAAACAACAAAAAACAACCCGAAAATAAACAAATTGTATTTGAAATCGTAAAAACAACAAAACATGAACCCGATACTAGAAGAGATAACGAAATAACCTTCGTAAATATAACCTTACGGTTACTCGGAATCGGGATTTGAGTCGTTCCTGTATACGACCCAGCCGAGTCGGGTCGTATTACGATTACGACTGGCGGCTCGAGTCGTATGACCTTGAGCGAGTCGGAGTCGGGACTCGGAATTACGATTCCCTGAAACTCTCTATTTTTTATCAATTTTGAGTTTATAGTTTCTGATGGTAAATTTTGTGGAGAATCGAATTCCGTTGGTAGTTTAACCCTATTACCAAAAGAAAACGCGTAGTTCACGATTTAGCAAACAGGTAATGCATTGATTCCAATGAGAAATTAATCCGTATTTTGGCTCTCCTGAAAACCTGGGAAAAATGACTTATCCGGTGTTAGAACTAAGGCGACGAAATGTAGAATGTACGCTTTCGTCATAAAACGTCACGTCATAATCTCAACTTTCTTTAAATAGAGAAAAAAGGTTTTTTTTTTTTTTACAATTTCTCATATGTACATTCGTCACAAATTAGCCACACAACAAATCGTCATAAAATGGAGAGAATTACTCACTTCAACCTCTGCCTCACCTCCGCGCCACCTCCGTGTAGTCATTTATGACGAGTTATGTTGAAATTATGACGAAACGTTTTTATGACTTATATTTTATTCTGCAATTCACGTCGACCAAAAACACCCTTTTATTGGGATTTTTCTTCGTTTTTCTCAGTTTTTCCAGGGTTTTTCATGATGAAGATAGAAAAAGGAAACAAAAACAGTGAATTTTCTTTTAAATTATACTAAAACGAGGTCTTATCATTCTTGTTGCGTAACGTTCTATTAATTATTTAGAACTCAATCAACAATAATTATGAAACACAATAAGATTGAGATATCGCGTCGGGCTCAGGAAAAGGATCGGTTTGTAATTGACACAGATCAAAAAAAAGGGGGGATGCAACGCTCATTTTGAACTTTTACCTTCTCTTAAATTACCTAGTCGGAAAGCGTGGTTTTGACGTTGGCACTTTCGGAAGGGAGGCGCCCCGGTTCGTTATGTGGCCGCTCAACTGCAAAACCCGAGGCCGGCGGAAGCCAAATGAAGCGTTCGGCCCTGGCCAACCCCAAAAAAATACCCCCCCTCCTAACAAAAACGGTCAAAGTCCAGACTTAAAACATTTTATAAAAGAAAATTAGTTTCATCTGAAAGGATTTATTTACTGTTCTTTTCTATGTTCTTCATTTTTCCTTTTTCGCAATTAAAGCTCCATAGGGGCTCAAAACAGAGAAACACGTCTTTTTTCCTCTTTTGGATTTAAATTTTTTTTTTTTGTACTCAAGCAGGTGCTTTTCATGCTTGTGAGTGGTTTTTTTTCCCGCCCCCAGCTCTTTTCTATTTCCCTATTTTTAGGTCGCATACAAACCAATGAGATCACGGTTGGCCCTTTGTCTCTCTCATGAATTAAAACAATGTCTTCCCTGTCCCTGGTGTTATTGAGTGTCGGAAGTACCCTTAAAATCGCACAAACCCACGCCTTTTCAAGGGTTTGTACGAGGGATCAATTACGAATTTTAAGATAATAGAACCTTTTGTTTTCCGGTGAAAAAACAATGCAAAGTTCAACTTAAAGAATGAAAATCGACACGAAAATTCGAGGAGGGAAATATCGTTTGGCTCGGTTTCATTTTATAAAGTTTCACGGAAAACCGTAAATTAGGTGACTTTTTTTTACTAAACATAAATTTTTTAAGCAAACTTCAGGTTTCTTTAAAAAGGAAGTTTAATGCCTCTCTTCATAATTGATTTTGGGGTTCTCTTCTCAAAAACCTATAAAACTGAGGTTCTTCTCTCAAAAGTGAGTAAAATTCATAAAAATCATGTAAAAACTGAGGTTTCTCTCTCAAAAAGCGAGTAAAACCCGTCAAAAAGAGGTAGAAATGGGGTTTCTTCTCAAAAGCGAGAAACATTTATGAAAATCATGTAAAAACTGAGGTTTCTCTCCCAAAAGCGAGTAAAAACCGTCAAAAAGCTGTAGAAATGGGGTTTCTTCTCTCAAAAAGCGAGTAAAAAACCGTCAATATCATGTAAAAACTGAGGTTTCTCTCTCAAAAGCGAGTAAAACCGTCAAAAGCTGTAGAAATGGGGTTTCTTCTCAAAAAGCGACTAAAAACCGTCAATATCATGTAAAAACTGAGGTTTCTCTCTCAAAAAGCGAGTAAAAACCGTCAAAAAGCTGTAGAAATGGGGTATCTTCCTCAAAAGCGAGTAAAAACCGTCAATATCATGTAAAAACTGAGGTTTCTCTCTCAAAAAGCGAGTAAAAACCGTCAAAAAGCTGTAGAAATGGGTATCTTCCTCAAAAAGCGAGTAAAAACCGTCAATATCATGTAAAAACTGAGGTTCCTCTCTCAAAAGCGAGTAAAACCGTCAAAAAGCTGTAGAATGGGGTTTCTTCCTCAAAAAGCGAGTAAAAACCGTCAATATCATGTAAAACTGAGGTTTCTCTCTCAAAAAGCGAGTAAAATACGTCAAAAAGAGGTAGAAATGGGGTTTCTTTCTAAGCGAGAAAAGCTCGCTCTAAAGCGAGAAACATTCATGAAAATCGTGTAGCTGAGGTTTCTTCCTCAAAAAGCGAGTAAAAACCGTCAAAATCATGTAAAAACTGAGGTTTCTCTCTCAAAAAGCGAGTAAAACCCGTCAAAAAGAGGTAGAAATGGGGTTTCTTTCCCAAAAGCGAGTAAAAAACCGTCAAAATCATGTAAAAAACTGAGGTTTCTCTCTCAAAAACCGAGTAAAACCGTCAAAAAGAGGTAGAAATGGGGTTCTTCCCAAAAAGCGAGTAAAAACCGTCAAAATCATGTAAAAACTGAGGTTTCTCTCTCAAAAAGCGAGTAAAAGCCGTCAAAAAGCTGTAGAAATGGGGTTTCTTTCTCAAAAAGCGATAAACATTCATGAAAATCGTGTAAAGCTGAGGTTTCTTCCTCAAAAAGCGAGTAAAAACCGTCAAAATCATGTAAAAACTGAGGTTTCTCTCTGAAAAAGCGAGTAAAATCCGTCAAAAAGAGGTAGAAATGGGGTTTCTTCCCAAAATCGAGAAACATTTATGAAAATCATGTAAAAACTGAGGCTTCTCTCTCAAAAAGCGAGTAAAACCGTCAAAAAGCTGTAGAATGGGGTTTCTTTCTCAAAAAGTGAGAAACATTCATGAAAATCGTGTAAAGCTGAGGTTTCTTCCTCAAAAAGCGAGTAAAACCGTCAAATCATGTAAAAACTGAGGTTTCTCTCTCAAAAAGCGAGTAACCCGTCAAAAAGAGGTAGAAATGGGGTTTCTTTCTCAAAAGTGAGAAACATTTATGAAAATCATGTAAAACTGAGGTTTCTCTCTCAAAAAGCGAGTAAAAACCGTCAAAATCATGTAAAAACTGAGGTTTCTCTCACAAAATGCGAGTAAAAGCCATCATAAACAAGTGAAAACGGTGTTTTTCCCTCAAAAGAATGACAAATACCTAAAATCATCGAAATAGGGTTTCTTTTCACCGACAAAACCGAGGTTTCTCTGTCAAAAAAGCCGAAAAAATTCGTCAAAATCATGTCAATGTTAGTTGAAAAAATTGATGATAGGTACTTAACTCCTAAAAAAAGAAAGAAAAAAAATGTTTAAAACAGCATAAGAGAGGATTTTACCCTCCGAATTCGGCCTGTAAAAAACAGTCGGTCAAAGGGTACCAACTGTTAATTTTGCCGGTGCAAGCAAAACTGTACACACGTCGGTTATCTTCTGTTTGTAACCGACGAATTTAACCGAGGTTGTAGCAAATCAATTCGCTTTAATCATCCGTTATCTGACATATAACGGAGGATCAACCGAGGTTGATGCAAACTGGTGTAAATATGTTGTAGTAGTAAATAAAAAGTTTCTTCTTATATTTCATTTTTATTATTTGACGCTACCAGTCACGTTGAAAACGTCACTTTCAGCGTCTCTTATATCTTTTTATTAAATTCCCTATTTTACCTTTTTTTCTTTCAAACAGTTCTTCCACTTTTAACAATAAGTGTTGAACTTAAAAATACTAAAATGAGAAAAAAAATACTCATAAAAATGTAGAATGTGTGCTCTGAAATTAAAACATGACATCTACCATGAATTTATTGTTTCCGTGATGTATGAGAAGGTTTAAAAAAATTTTCCGCATAAAAATTATTTGTATAAATATTGCCAACATAAAAATAATTAAAACAATTTTTTGTTTACATGATAACATTTTTAAATAAATTGGCTTTTGGGAATTAACAGGGGAGATACTCTATTAAATTCTGAGAGAAGCCCCTTAAAATGCGGTTATGGAAATTCACACACAATTTCTGGACTTCTCTTTAACTCAATTCGTTTCCATTTGTTTAAATAAAAAACTACATTTTTAAAACGACAAATTTAATTATTTCGATTGTACCTGTTCTTAATTAAATGAGCCGTAAAAGGAACGGTTACAAGCCCATAAAAGCTACTTTTGGTTAAATGAACTTTTAATTGTGAGCCAGGCGGATGGAAGATTGCGCCCTGGAACATATCCAAAATAATTATTTCTTCTATTAAAACACCCCTTTTGAATATTCT
Organism: Orius insidiosus; assembly: GCA_014119065.1. Taxonomy (NCBI): domain Eukaryota; kingdom Metazoa; phylum Arthropoda; class Insecta; order Hemiptera; family Anthocoridae; genus Orius; species Orius insidiosus. The sequence continues at coordinate 411,409 of JACGAQ010000057.1, read as the reverse complement.
AAACATTTTAAAGACGAGTTATAATCATTTTGAAATTTCGCTGTTTCTGTAGGCGGGAGAACAAAAAAACATTGAAAAGAGAAAATCGTGACAGGTCTCCCATTCATTTAATTGCGCTCGTGCATCTCAATTTCTTGACGATTAGGACGGCTGTGGATTCCCTCTGAGTAATCACGGGAGAGTGGGGAAGGGATAGACACGTAAACCTTAGATAGACGCTTTTTTTTCTTCTCTCTAGCTTTTAAATTATAGATGATGGAGTGACTCATGATGGGAAGTTATTGTGATTCTCTTTCAATATTGAAAAAGTCCGCACAAATCCCAGTTTCTTGAGTGGCTTGATTGGCTTGAATTTGAAGAGAAAAAGAAGTTTTTTCCACTAGATAAATTTAACTCTTTTCTCAAGGTCTCCTTGACATTTCGTATTTATGAACCTCCCTTGTAGTGATCTGTTCCTTCAAATAAAAGAAATCCTTCCCATTTAGATATAGAGGTACCTTGAGAGTTCCTGAACGGAGGGCTCTCGTTGGCTAAGAAAAAGGATACGGAAGGTTCTGGAAGACCTCGTAGAGAAAAAGTGATTAGTGGTCTTTACCGATCATGAGGTTGTCTTTGTGCCGGCCAGCCGTCCATCGAATTTTTCCGGAACACTTCACATCCTCAATTTTCAAGCACTCTTTTGAAGTTAACTTGAAAATGTCGAGAGCTTTTTTTGAATTTCGAAAAAGTGGAGGAGGTCTGTCAAAAGTTTTATTTAATGCGCTACAGCCGTACTAATGGTCCTATCTTCACCAAATTTTCACCAAATACTCCGGAATTTAATGAAAAAGAAAAAAAAATCTTAAAAAATATTGTTGGGAAAATTGGGGTCGCCCGTTCCGTGTGGCCTGGCTGGGGGAAGTCTTTTATTTTTCCTACCTTGATACTGAAAATTTTTTTTCGATATGAGGGATAATATGTGAAAATCGGATGAAAATTGTGGCCGTTAGTTGTTCCAGAAAACTGGCCAAAGACCGCCGGACGGCACTACAGACAGTTTGCCTCAAAGTAATCTGCCAGACCTATGGAGAGTATAATAATAATTTCTTTTAGGGAAGTTAAACTGATAGTTTTTTCTCGTTTTTCTAATTATGGAATTTTCGTAAGCTTTAATCGAAAGAGTCCCATCCGGGGAGAATCCCAAGATATGATGATTCTTTTTCCTTTTCCTTATTAAAGTTAACCCCCTACTTGAAGTTTATGGTTTTCCTTGCATGACTCAGACGAAATGAGGGGGGCATTATAAAAAATGAAATTTTTTCTTTCCTCAGTTAAATCTTAGGCAATGAACATTAAACGTCTTCATCTAAGAAACGCTCAAACGGGATCCTTTTCCGAGGACACATTGAGAAACCGACATCCTGAAAAGGTATTACAAATTTTGGGTTTAGTTTTTTTAAATTGAGGAAAAATTTATTCTTCGAGTTCCCGTAGTCATGGCAATATGGAGAAAGCCTCCGCCTGGGCCTCTTTCCACGTTAAGAATCTGAAACTTGCAAAATAAAAAGTAGGTAAAAAATGCAAGAAAGCTGGCTAATCTCAAAATATCTGGTATCTTCGGAGGGGTTGGAATTTTCATTCCGTTTCTCGCTGTCCTCTCAGTGGCATCTCAAAACCACATCCCCCAAATGCAAACAATCCTTTTTCCTGTTATTTTATGCATTCTTTGCCTTAAAAATATCTACTGTAAATAAAATATTAATAATTTTAAGAAAAGTTTTAAAATGTAATTACAAGTTTTTTTTTAAAAAGCATGAATATTGTAGGATTATGGAAATGTTAATTTGCATTTGAAAATTAAAGAATTTTTTTTATGCCGCTTTCTAAGTACGAAAAAAACTGGCTGCCCATATTTCGATCATTTTTGCACAGAAGGTAACAAGAATTTAGATGAAAAGGGAGTTTGATAATGAAAATGAGGGGGTTGAAAGGTGAATGAGTGGGTGGGGTTTCTAAAGTGAGCGGACCTCAGAGACGGACGGGAGAGAGACGGGTGGCTCAAACGTTCTAATTTACGAGAACACTTGTTGAATGTTCTATCCGTCCTTCACATATTGTTCACTTAAGCCTCGTATAACAAAAGCCCTCTTTTTCCACATTAGAAATATAGCGCACCCTATGCGTCATTTTTACTATTTAGACTCAGCATTCAGAGTCCCAGTCGCTGCGAAAATTTAAACAAAATGCGCACTTGATACGATTTTCTTCCAACTTTTGTTCCAATTTTGCGAGAAAACTGTTGGCTTTTCGAAATATTTTCTTTTTGATTTGGCTTAAGAATGCATTTATTTACTTAAATACAAGAGATTTTTTCAAGAATCATAAAATTTAGAAAATCAGAAAATGTCAACTTTTTCATAATTTTTATATTAAAATTAAAATTCGATGAAAAGTTTGTATTTAAATTTATGAGTTATTAATGTAGCTAAAAGCTAAAAAGTTTTTTCTAGCCACGTCAAATTTTCGTAAATTGGGAGCAATTCAAAAACTTTAATAATAAAAATAAAAAACGCCGAGTACTTTATGGCCTCAATTTTGATCAGTTTTCACCAAATTTTCACAGTCTCCTTTCCTAGTTCTAGAAAATATTTTTAAAAAATCGAATTTTCCCTGCACAGTTTTTTTTATCTGCAGCTTCACAAACATTTTGTTGTTAAATGTTGATATATTTTTGACTTAATCACTTGGATAGATTTATGAAGATAATCGAATGGATTGTGATGTTTTGCTAAGACAATAAACCGCAGAAAGGACTGGAAACGTTCCAAAATTCAAGTAAACGTGTGAACATTTAAAGCATTCTCCGGAAGTTAACAACGATTAAATTAATTCAGATAAAATTTTTCTTGAAACAATTTATAAACGGACTTTCATCAAAATCCTCTATTAACGCAGACGTCGGAGATTAAAAGGCTCCCAGTTTGTCCAATTGATCAATTTCAACCCTTCGGGCAATAAAAACCGTCTATTTTTTTTTCTCTAGCCATTTCTTACCTTGACTTTAGGAGGGAAATTAAACATAAGAACTTATTTCATTAAATTAATGTAGAAAGTATCCTTTTTCTCAACTACCTCCTTCCTTAAACACCCTTTCTTTTTAATTGCTTATCGGAACGATCGAAATCTAATTTAAAACGACGTTTAAACTTAATTTAATCTCTGTTTTCTAAAGAAAAAAAAACGTTTTTGAACAAAATTTCATGTGTTTTAAGTTAAAACTTGATTTCTTTTTAAATTTTCTGTCGTGACGATGTTGAGAAGAGGGGACGAAGATTCCGATGAGCTTGAATGCGATCGAGTTCATATCCTTAAATATAAAACTACAATGAATATCTGGACGATTTGGTTACTCCGAAAGATCTTTATTATTTAAGAAGTCGCGTCTTGACGAGGAAATCGCGAGGCTTGGATACAGGTTTGATTTTTTTTTCTTCCCCTCTTTCGACGAGTAGCTTGTTTGGTACGAGGGGGTTAATTTTTTTCCTCTCGCAAAGAAAGCTCGGTTAATAGTAAGGTGTTACATTTTTTGTGCCTCCTTGCGGGAGGGGAAAAAACCTGTTATTAAACGATCATTCCTTGCGAGAGGAAAAAATTGACCCCACCGTGTTAATTTCGTTTTAACTAAATATTAGTTATCTAATTTTTTTTTTTTTTTTTTTTTTTTTTTTTTTTTTTATGGTTTTTGGGTCGTCCGTATTGTTTTTAAATTTTTCAGGTTAATTAAGTGACTCTTCGGACGTTTTTATTCTTTTATTTGACTAGTTTCGAGCCTATATTCAGCTCCTCATCAGACTGCAACATTTTTTACAATAGAACAATTGAATTTTTAAAATATTATTTTCATAAAACATCATGTTCCTAAAAATCGTCATTGTATAATTTTTGTTTGTTATTACATTTAATTTGAGATTTAATTAAGTGTAAAACGTTTTTATAAGGGTATTCTCAAATTGGGTCACATGGTGAAAAAAAATTTTTTGTAATGTTCAATAAATAAGTTTTGGGCTTACCTAGAATTTGGTTTTTTTGTAGATCACATTTTTCAAAACATTTTTTAGACAGGATTTATTTTTCTCCCATTTTTCCTCTTTTTCTTCTTTTTCTTTTTCATTTTATGATTGAATGGAGAGATTTTTATACGTTTTTACTTGAGAAAAGAGCTAAATGACCTGGTGAGATATGATTGGTTGTTCAAAGAAAATGGAGAAATTTTAAAAAATGAAATTTTATATTGGAGGAGGGAGAAATGGCGGTAAAATTTTGAAAATAATCGATTCTAATTTTGCAATGGTTGCGCTGGAGTAATTTTTTATGAGTTGAAATGCATTTTTTGGAGTTTTTTAGAGGATTTTACAGGAGTTAATGATTTTTCTTTTAACAATTTTAATTGACGTAAAGAAAGGGGGTTAACGGGCTAAAAATTTGTTATATCGATATAGAAAAGTTGAGGTAACATCATAGCCGATCGACTACTGATAATCGATTACAGAAAGGTAACTATTGGTTGCTATTTTGAGGGTATGTTATTATAAGTTAATTGTTTTAATTTTTGTCTATTGGTAATGTATTTTTTGCTTTAATTAGTTATCTAACGAGCTTTCCATGCGAGAGGAAAAAATTAACCCCACCCAAGAGCTTTCCTATAGAGAGGAAAAAGTTAACCCCACCGTGTTATCAAACGAGCTTTCATTGCGAAAGGAAAAAAATGACCCCACCATGTTATCAAACGAGCCTTTTTTGCAAGAGGAAAAAAATTAACCCACCATGTTATCAAACAAGCTCTCATTGCGAGAGGAAAAAGTTAACCCCCGTGTTATCAAACGAGCTTTCATTGCGAGAGGAAAAAAATTAACCCCCCGTGTTATCAAACGAGCTTTCCTTGCGAGAGAAAAAAATTAACCCCACCGTGTTATCAAACGAGCTTTCCTTGCGAGAGAAAAAATTAACCCCACCATGTTATCAAACAAGCTCTCATTGCGAGAGGAAAAAGTTAACCCCACCGTGTTATCAAACGAGCTTTACTTGCGAGAGGAAAAATTAACCCCACCGTGTTATCAAACGAGCTTTCATTGCGAGAGGAAAAAATTAACCCCACCGTGTTATCAAACGAGCTTTTCTTGCGAGAGAAAAAATTAACCCCACCAGTTATCAAACAAGCTCTATTGCGAGAGGAAAAAGTTAACCCCACCGTGTTATCAAACGAGCTTTCATTGCGAGAGGAAAAAATTAACCCCACCGTGTTATCAAACGAGCTTTCCTTGCGAGAGAAAAAAAATTAACCACACCGTGTTATCAAACGAGCTTTCCTTGCGAGGAAAAAATTAACCCCACCGTGTTATCAAACGAGCTTTCCTTGCGAGAGAAAAAATTAACCCCCATGTTATCAAACAGCTCTCATTGCGAGAGGAAAAAGTTAACCCCACCGTGTTATCAAACGAGCTTTCATTGCGAGAGGAAAAAATTAACCCCACCGTGTTATCAAACGAGCTTTCCTTGCGAGAGAAAAAAAATTAACTCCACCGTGTTATCAAACGAGCTTTCCTTGCGAGAGGAAAAAATTAACCCCACCGTGTAATCAAACGAGCTTTCCTTGCGAGAGGAAAAAATTAACCCCACCGTGTTATCAAACGAGCTTTCCTTGCGAGAGAAAAAATTAACCCCACCGTGATATCAAACGAGCTTTACTTGCGAGAGGAAAAAATTAACCCCACCGTGTTATCAAACGAGCTTTCCTTGCGAGAGAAAAAAAATTAACCCCACCGTGTTATCAAACGAGCTTTCCTTGCGAGAGAAAAAATTAACCCCACCGTGATATCAACGAGCTTTACTTGCGAGAGGAAAATTAACCCCACCGTGTTATCAAACGAGCTTCCCGATAGTATGAGAATTTCTTTAGCAAAAGCCGAGGAACGTTGAAAAAGTGGTTTCTTTTTTTAAATAAGTCAAGACGCCTAAGAGGGTGTTTCTGGCAAGCATTCAGAAACGCCTCAAAAAAGGTCAAAAATGCCCAAAACGGTAAAATCCTTACGGTTGGGGGCTCCGTTTCTTTCCTTTTCTCATCTAAAATATACTCCTAAGTTATCTATAACACTCCTAGGAATTTTCAGGGCGAAACGTAGGATTGAAACCGATTGTGAGGCTCGGGGGTCTTTTGGAAACTCACGGGCAGTCCGCCGTTCCTTAGGTGCTAAGGAACAATATCGAGTTTCTTTTTATTTTTTGTTAATAAGTATATCTTAAAAACCTAAAATGTGTAAGGAGAAAATATTAAAATGGAGACGTGGACGTCTTAATGACTCCGAGATGAGGTTCCACTATTGTCCGTCTTCTTTCCGTCTCAATGCTCGCGATCCCGAACGAGGATAACGTTCAAGGGTTTCCTTTTAGACCATTTCTCATCTACGTCGAAAGGGAAAAAAAGCTTTTCTATTATTCATTTTCATCTTTGAAAAACGCCGATCAATTCCGATACTCAAGGGAAACCGTATAATCCAAAAAATGATGATTTTTGTTAAATAAATATTGAAGAAAAATAAATTTGAAGGTAAATTTAGGGTTGGGTTTTTTTAAGTGAATGTAAAGTGGTGGAATGAGTTAGGGGAAAAAATTCTGTCAGTAACACAATAGTTGGGTGAAGGGTTAAAAAGTTGATATGGAACCGTTCGGTCTGGAAATTTGCGTTTAAAACGTGGGGGTTAAGTGAAGGTTCGAGGGTAGTTAGCGAAACCCGAGAATCGTATAATTTATTAGCCTGTTGATATCGACAAAGTGAATAGACTCGGACGTGGCCCACTCTGTCAAAGCCTCTCAAGGAGCCCCTTTTATCTACATAATTTTTCACACTCCCCTCTTTCATCTATTATTCAAATGTTGAAAATTAATTGAAACTAGAAGCAATTTTTTGAATAAAAATTTCATACCCTCATTCCCTCCTTTTGAAAGTCTCGAGTTTCATGTAAAAAATTTTTTTCCGTGAAAAAGTAATTAGAATGAAATTCTATGGGCGAAGATTTTCAAGATAAAAAAACTTTAAATTAAGACTTGAGAAAAAAATTATTATGGCTATTTTGAAACAAACGGAGAAAAGCGTTTAAACGGCTTCCCTAACGGGTGTAAAGCAAACGGGGTGGGCGTAAGGTAAATAAAGTAATTGGGTTGAACGTCAAGAAGGAAATATAGCTCAAAAAGTCCTCTTTTGTACAAATATTTAGAAGTCCAGCTTCTTTTAAAACAGACTTGTATTTTTCTTTTTATTCATATTCTAGACGTAAATTTTACCGCTAGGAGCATCAGCGAGACGTTGTCCGAACATGAGTTTAACCGGAGGCGTGAAAAAGTCGAATCGTTCATGGCGCGATCAAGATAATCCAGTCGTGCATAAGTACGAAATTACTTTAGGCCCGGATCAGCTAATTGAAGAACTAGCAGTTCGTGAACGCGCTAACAGATCCGCCGTTTACTGGTACCTTTTTTATTTTTAAAAACCCAAAACTCATATTTTTCCTATCTCCGAGATAAAAACCGACTTCCTAATCCGACAACGTCCCTCCAAAACTAATAAGAGTTAACTCGGAGCGACCCACACCTGGGACTTTAAATTAATTAGCCCACACTTTGTTAACCTCTTTGGCGGTTTCAAAGTTTGAGATTCCCATCAAATACGCTTTATTGGATATTTTTTTTTAAACTTGACTAGTTATTTTAATAATACTCTAAACAATAATTAAATATCATACTGTCCTGTTTATGTAAATAATACGATCTCAACAAAGGCTATTAATATTTAATTAGAAAGTCAATCAGATTTCGATTTATGTTAATGAGTATAATCATTATTGTATTACAGAATGTAAATTTAATATATTTTAATTTTAAAAAGCAAACAAAAAACCTCTTAAAATTGTAGCTTTCCTGTAGGAAGCTTCTAAATGCTATTTGTTCCAGAAAAAAAGTAAAATCGTTCTTAACAATATTTTAATACCCTTGAAGGACGGTTTTGGGCCGATCCTGTTCGTTATGCGTGATTAGTGCCCAAATTTCCCTAAAAAATCGTTTTTTCGCCGAAAAAACGAAGAAAATTTTCTCCTTTTTTGGCTACAAACACAAAAAAATAGCCTTAGGGAAAAAATGGATGCGTAAAATTGACTTATGTTTTATTTTTAGCTTCAACCACCCGTGGTTTTTGCCTTAATTTATTTTTTCCACCTTCGCTTTAATAGATTGCCAGACAACCTCATTTTATCCCCTTACTTTCTTAAAAAAAAAAAATCTTATATTTTACTGTGCGAGATTAGCGTTAAGTACTTAAGTTCAGAAGGGCTTTTTTCGTGAAAAATGGTTTTTAATGAACCTGATTCACCTTTAAGACCCTCATAAATCAAAAAGATTTTTTTGATTTTTAAAGAGTTTTTTAGGTTGCCTTTGTTATTTTTTTAAATAAATGGGGAGAAAAAAGGTTAGATAACACAGCAAGACTGTTAAGTCGTGCAGGGTTAGCATAACCGTTTCGCCGCGTTAGAATGCCTTTTTTAATCTTCAAGTCGACAATTATAATCTTTTAGTTTCAAAAGAATTTTTTTTTTAGAACAAAAAATGCAATATCACGATTTTACGTGACTTTGGCTTATTTTTAATGTGGTAGTGAATTATCTGGGGGGAGGAAAAGTTATAAAAGGCGTCAATCGCGTTGTGGAGGGGTGGAAAATTGGAAATCAAAGTTTTCCTTAAGGTTAGGACAGATAATGGATTCCTGACACGGAGAGTTTTCTCGGTTTTTCGATATCCAGAGATTTCATTTTTATTTTTAAAAAATCCTTGATAATTGAATAAACGTTAACGAGCCGTGAGTGATCGAGATGATTGCGAATATGTTCGCTGTTTTACATAAATTGTCTTTCGGATGCAAATCTCCCATGGGTTTTGACTCGTGTGGGTCGGGTCTCGTGAGGTCTGACGGAAGGGAGAAACTTACTTTCCGACGTCAGTGACACTATTACAACCTCTACCGTCAACCCCACCGCCCCCAAACCCTTAACAGCCCCTACAACACTAACTCGACCTTCTGTCCCACAGGACGTAAACTCTTAATATTAATCAACTAACCGAATGTACATATTTTGAAAATTTTCATACATCAACATATTTTATTTCCTTACACTTTTTACCTTAAACTTTTTATGGGTCTAAGGGTCAAAAATGTCCACTGATCTTTAATTGAGGCGCTCCGGGTACGAAGGGCGAACTCGACATCGGACAAATTTTTTTAACTTCCTTAAAGAAGTTATTGTGATACCCTCGACGTCGGGTTTTTGGGGAAGGTCCTCCAGTTTTTTTCATTTTCAGATTCTAGACCTCTTGGTGAATACACCCATATAATTTTATGTTGAGTTCGCATTTTTCCCCTTTAAATACGAAAAAACCGAAACTTTAAAATGCGAATATCTCGAAACTACGTTTTGTCGAGTTCGCCCTTCGTACCCGGAGCGCCTCATATTCTTCTCACCAAAAATATCCTTTAATTTTTTTTTTCTTTATCATCCCCAAAAACGTCTCAAATAAAATTAAATTAAATTAAAAAATTCTGTGAAAAGGGTGTTTTTGACAAAAACGAAGGAAATGCCCAAAAATACAGAGGAGTTTATGGGTAGGGTAAGTAAAATCGAGGCCCAGAAAAAGATAATCCTGGAAAATGAACATTTTTGGGCCAAATAACCGAAGAAAGCAAAGAAAGACTATCCGAAAAAAACTATCCGAAAATTCGAAGAAAACTTGCTTATTTCGGTGTATTTTTGCAGTTAGCACCATCGATTATTGTTAGCCCTAAGGGTGATTGCTCCAACGTTAAAGATTGCCTTTCAATTCCAATAAATTCTAACAAGGGTAGATGGCTGGGGAAATCATTTTTTTTCTCAATTAATTTTCTTTATTTCGAAGTCGATAATTTACATACGCGTGAGTAACCACAAAGGGGCGGAAGTCGCCGGGTTTTTGGACTACAACAACCGTCTCGTTTATACGGACATGACCGACTTTTTTATGGGGAAGAAGAAGCTTTGGCCGACCCCGACCGACCTCGGATTTTTCAACTGCAAGAATAAAACGAGTCGAACAAACCACACGGATCAAATCGAGGTTTTTTAAATATGAATGTTTTATATTTTTGTCTTTTTTTAGAGTTTAGTCGATCCGGTAAAAGGTCTTCTTTTCAAAATAAATGGGACAATCTTGTGATCGACCCTAATCCGAAAGTCGAAAGCCCGGGCGTCTGCACTTGTCGGACTAAGTGAACAGCCCTTCGTATTTACAATGCGTCATTTTCGACCACGTCATTCGGACTATGAATTAATAAAAATATTTTGAAAAGGCTTTTCAATTAGGCATTTTAAGTTTAAAAGCATTAAAGTAGATGGGTCGGAAATGCCGGTTTGAGCCTCGAGATTAGAGGTACTTGTCAAGTTAGCTAATGCAGCAGTAGATCAGCGCGATTAGGCCTGTCCTCCGAGACTTTTTAACCGAGACATCATCTTCGGATTCCCCCACTCTTATTTACATAAAGTTCCGAAAAGGCTCAACGACCCGTTGAAAACTGCGAAATATTCATGGCGATTTTACATTTATGGCGGCCATTAAATAGATTCAAGCGGTGATGACACTATAATAGTTTGATGTCTGCTTACACGGATGGCACATGCGATGCAACATTAATTAGTTCGAGTCGTTTAACCTCAACATATTCAGCGGTATAAACCCAGGGATTTTCGGCTTCAAACTTAAATCTACAATAAGAGGCTTTTCATCTTTTGAATTTCCCCGCCGGGGTCAGCTCCAGACCCCGTATATAATAAAAAGAAAAATACCAGTAGGCAGACCCTGATTTCGATAGCTGGCGCCCTCGCCAGATTTATATTTTCACGCCCCTTTTCATGGTCAAGAAACATCATCTGGAAGATAGTTACTGAGATGTCAGCCAGATAAATGAGTGCTATCGGGCCGACAAAAACGAAACAAAAAACCAGCCCTTTCGCATACGTTCTCTTTGGAAAAATGGTAGTCTGGGAGAAAAATAAAGATACTAGACCAATCAGCAACCTATGAATTTTCTATTTTTTCTCCCGAGAGGAGCAAACTCGTAGTATCTCCAATTTTAACGGACTTTCAATTTGTTATAGTGAAATTGGTAGGAAATTTTGTCAACTTTAATTTTGTTTAAAGTGGTCATCTTTGAAAAAGGCTTATTTTCTGAGATATAAGCAAAAAACTAGAAAAAAATCAGTCGTTTTTCAATTATTTCAATTTTTTATTATTTTCCATGAAGGAGAATATGAATTGGTTTTTTAAAAAGCTCTAAAAAATTCCATCTTGATCATAAAGGCTTCCATTATACGAAAAACCCAATCAATCATGTAAACACCTCTTCCTATAATTTGATTAAACTGACGCTGATGTATCACGCCGAAGGCTCTCTCTGTTTATTTTAGTATCTTTTCAAGGGTGTAATTTAGAGTTAACTTTTCGACCGAAAATTACCACGTTGTTAAATTGTGTTTGACGAAGGGAGGCGGACGGGTCCGGGACACCGGCAACTAATTGACGACTCGTTTTCATTACATTTAATGCCGGTTAAGCTTTTCTCAAACCCTCTTTGAATTTAATTAACTTTACGTTCTTTTAAATCAATCAGTTTAAGTATCTGTCTGGAAAACGACCTGAACTTCGACGTTCTTTAAATTTAGAATCCGGAAGTTTTTTAAATCGTTTTAGATTTTCTTGATGTAAACATAATTTCAAATAAATTATGTAGTCAGCATTTTGAAAGATTATCCCTCTTTATAACATTCAAAGCCTTTATCGAATCCTGTTCATTACTTTCTTCAGATTCTTTTTCCCATCTTAAAAACAGTCAAAAAGTACTGGTCTGGAGCTGGCCCCGACGGAAACTTCTATAAAGAGAAGAAACAATATAGGAGGGGGAAGTATAAGGGAGGAGAAGTATAACGGAGGGAAGGGGAGGGGAAGTGTACGGAAGGGCAAGTATAACGGAGGGGGAAGTATAAGGGAGGGGAAGTGTAAGGAAGGGGAAGTATAAGGCGGGGGAAGTATAACGGAGGGGGAAGTATAAGGGAGGGGAAGTTTAACGGAAGGGGAAGTTTTTTTTTTTTTTAAAAATTTTCCAAGTTTTCTTTTCGAATTTTTTTTTTAAGTATCAAGGTAGAAATAATGGGATTTTTGCCAAGAGAGGTCCCTCTCGTAAGGCGTGGAATTATGAAATTTCTCCCTACTAAAATGATAATTAATGTATATCCTAAAAAAAGTTATAATTTTTTGCACCAAAAATTCGTAAAAAATAAAAGGAGTGATTGGTGAAAATCGACCAACGCTACGGTTCGGCCGCAGCGAATTTTTTAAAATTTCAAACAGACATATCTCCGCCAAATAAGTAGAAAAGGGTTCCCCACTGTTATATGTGAAAAAAAAAATTGTTAAATCGTAAATCGACTTCGGATTCGTATTTCTCACTCAAAAAACAGTCAGAAACACATTTTTAGCGATTTAAAAAATAAAAATTTTTTGAATTTTTTATCATATAAAAGATTTCAGATTCGTATTTCTTACTCTAAAAACAGTCGTAAAACGCATTTTGAGCTATATAAAAAAATTAAAAATTTTTAGCCATATAAAAAACATTATTTCAAGATCTTTATTTTTACATGTGAGATAAAAATGTGGCTGAAAATTTTCACAAACAATTGAACCTTCAAGTTCCGTTTTAACATTCGAGACACGAGTTTTAAAAAAAAGTTTAAACGTCCCTTTCATCCCTGTTTGGGTTTTTTCCTTCTTCTTTTTATCAGTGTTTCTGGTTGTTTTGACAATAAGACAGTCAAAGCTATGTTATGGAAATCCAGGAGGCGGCCCTTCAACTGGCCCTATTGTCTCGCGAGGTACTAACTTTGTATGACGATTGTTTCGAGGGCTTCGTCATACATGAGTTAAGGGAAACTAAATTAGATAAAAGGCGTTTTTGTTTCGAACATAAAAGTTTTTTAATTTTTTTTTTTACAATAACCAAATTTACAATCATTATTTTTCGTAATTTATAAAAATATTCGACCAGGAAACAACCTTTAGTCCAAAAAAAACCCTTTGCCACGAATGTTTGCTCATTTTCATCGATTTTTTAGACAATGTACTTCGCTTTTTTCGCCCAGTAAACACCCATTTGGCCTTTTGGACATTTTCTTTGTTCTTTTGGCCATATTCAACCCTTTTTTTTTAGTTTTTGAGCCAGGAAAATCCCTTTTTGAAAGATTTGTGACTTGATCTTTGGTTTTAACTTCCTTAATGTTTTCCTCTAGTTTTTTGGCCAGGAAATAACCTTCTTACCGGATTTTTGGGTGTTTTACTCTCTTCCGGAAGACAAACACCCGTTTTAGGCGTTTCCGCGGAAAAAGAAACTTATTCTTATTATAGATTCAAGTGTTCCCATTGGCCATTACAAACACATTTTACCCAGATTATTGTTTCACATATCAAAGTAATATTTCTCTCCTTCCAAAGCCATCAACGTACGTTTCTATTAAAAAACTTAACAGCCTATAAAAGAAAAAAGAGGCGTTCGGGAGGTCGTTAAAAAAAAAGAAAGCGCTTATTGGCTCCTGGAATGTCATTTTCTCAAATATTCTAATGGAAATCCGAAGTCGGGAGAGGAAATAGAAGGAAGGTTTTTTTTTGACAAAGTGTAGTGTTGTCAGAGACTTGCACAAGGATATAGATTGACTCCGGATTTACGCAGATCTTGTTTCACACTACAACGCCTTCTTCCGTCATACCAACATAATATATTATCTTAAAGAAAAAAAAATATCTTTAAAAAATCTTATAAGACAAATTTTATTTATGTGGCTTTATAGTCTGTTTAACTTATGTGAAATCTTGTCCGGAAACTTGTGATCTCTCGGGCTCGAAATTTATTTGTGTTCCCGGACTTTGGCTTTGTTGTGGCCTTCCCCCGACGTCATCATCCAAATTTTGATGTTCTATTTACTTAAAAACGTTGACCCGGGGATGTTTTACAACAAAAAGGGTATCGCGTGTTAATTTTGACGCGTGGGCAGACAAGTAGATTCAAAAAGGAGCCGTCAGAAAAAGTGAGGGTCGAAAGGATCTTGAAAAGTTCTTTTAAAACGTTTCTCACGTAAAGCTGCGTCATGCCTTTAAAAGCTCATCAAGTGATAATCGGAAATAAATGTTTCAGGAAGGACCCTGTAGTAATTCAACATGTTTGGGAAGCGTCGTTTTCAACATGTCCACGAAAATCCAGCTGAGAGGAAAAGAAGAACTTTTAAAACACGCCAAAGACTTTCTCGACCAGTATTTCACTTCAATACGAAGGTAAATTTCAATTAACGAAACCAATAGCGTATTGATTTTGTACGATCATATCATGCGGTTTCCAGAAAAACATTCCCTCCCCCGCTCCACAAGGATTACCGTGATAAACGCGTACGTGGTTACTCTCTTTATCCTTTTACTAGCCAAATAGATCCAATTAGATTAATAATTTTTTTTGCTTTATTTCAATCCTATTTAAACCTTTAGTGAAGAAAAATAAAAATATTTAATGGAACAATCGACTAAATCTGGTATACAAACCAAATAATTTTATAAATATGTTTATCATTCAATTTAGTTATAATATTACTTATTTGATGTATAAAAGTACTACTTAGTCTATAAATAATAAATAATAATATGTAATAGGTATTCAATCATCACAAATGACCTAAAAATCAAGCAATATCACTGGATTTTATACCAATTTGTGTTTTTTTTTTTTTGTCTATTTTTTGTCTATCAGAAAAGTTATGATGACTAAATTTTTTCAAAGTGAGGGGATTTTTTTAGAGGTACTCTACTTTTAGGTACCCAGCTAAAAAGAGTGGAGGGGCGGGGGTTTGCCATAAAATCAATAAATTTTTCTAGAAGTCATTGGAATAATGGCGGTAAAAGGTTGTACCAATTTTTAAACAATTTCTTTATTATCGGAGAACGATGATAATTTATGAGGACGTGTAATCTTTTTGTGGAATCCTTTCGGATTTATTTTATGTTGGTTTATTTCCTTGGGAAATCCTTAAAATGATTAGATGTGACCGTTTTGTGTTTCCTTTATCATCCTTGAAACTTTGTGCCTGTGCCTCATCATCGATCCTATCTTGGAAATTGAAAGTGTGTATTTCTCAGAAAGGCTTTTTTTTATAAAAGAAAAGTTTTAATAAAAATTATTCTAAAGCGTTATATTTTTTTTACCAAGGTCAGCAAAAATAGGTTTTGGGATTTTCCTAGGTAAAAAGCCTTTTTTTACCGGACATTTTGGTGTTAAGCAAATAACCCCCTTTTTTACCCGATTTATGGGAGTTTTCCTCACTTTTTCGACGGACAAACCCTTTTTCTCTTTAAGGGTTCGTTAAGTGGTTTTTCTTTGAAGTTTTGCTTCAATTTTGCGAGAAAAATTTAGATTCTTTTTTAATTTGGCTTTAGAATACTTATGATAAAATAAAAAAATCGATAAAAACAAGTTTGTATTTAAATTTATAGTGTTAAATAAAGCTAAAAGCTAAGAAAGTTTTTGTCTAGCCACAGTCATTTTTTGTAAATTGGGAGCAAATTCAAAAACTTGATAAAATTAAGATTTTTAGCTGTGTTTAGTTTCGATCGTTTCCCCTAGATTGAAGCACAATAAAATTTCAACAACCAACAGTTTTTTCGCAAAATTGAAGCAAAACTTCAGAACCCCGACGTATCAGGTGGTATAACGGACCCTTTAGGCTTCGCTCTTTCAGCAGAGAAACTCCGTTTTCAAAAGGTTGGGCTTTGCAGATCTTTCTCGATCGGGAAAACGCCTTTTATGGGGTTTTCACGAGTTTTCCTCAGTTTTTGGAGCAAAGAAACCTTTTTCTCAACTTTTTTGGCGATTTTTTTTTCTGTTATTTGGCAAACTTCCTCATGAACAAAGTTTTGTGGGTTTTCCTTGATCTTTCGGCGAGAAGAGGACTCAGAGAGGAAAACCACGCCTAATAATCCAAAACTTTATTATTTTTCGGTGTCTTCCGATAATGCCTAATATCTTCTGATAAGGCCGGGCGAATAAAATGTTTGCTTTACGTGACGGAACAATAATCTTCGAGAGCGATTTCCCATTATAAATTAGACACTTAAAATTGACAAATGGGAGGGCAATAAGTGGGCGGGAAAAAAATTATATAAAACGAGAATGAATAATAAATTAAAATTATTTTAAAATGAGAGAACCTTTTTACTTAATTACCCACCTTCAAAGTTGTACTGCAAGTGTAATAAGGGACAGATCTGTGAAACTCCGTCCGGCTGGGCAATTCGTAAAAGCTTTTAAAAGTCGTACTTTAGTTCAAAGTTTCTCTCACCCACGAGAATATTTAATTCTTGACAATAATCAATTTAAGATTATTCTGAAAGAAGGCTTAATTTTTTTTAAATTTTGACTTTTCAAACTTCTATGGAAAATTTTAGATGACTTTGTGCTTTGTGACATAAGAAGTTTGATTAAAGGACAAGTGGAGGAACCCTCTGTGTATTAAGGCTTCCTTAAAAGTAGGGGGGAGATGGGTGACACTAAACACTTAACTTGTGCACAAACGCTAGTTCGTTCAACCGACCGAGTTGGGGGGGAGTTAATGGACTCGACTTTATACATCGCTTACTTTAACTACCCCTCCCCACGCTTAGCTTTTCGACGGAATTACCTTTTAGATACACCCGTCCATTTTGAAAGGTTATATTTTAAGTTTTATCGAAATTTTAGTTATTTGTTCAAGTAACCACATTTATATAATTTTTCGGTTTTTTCTGGGCTGTATACAGGGTAGATCTGGGAATCTCCCTTGAGCGACGCTTTGATAAAAATGCTTCCAAAATCAGAAGTGGGATTTACATTTTTTTCTATTAAAATTCTGGTTTCATTTAAGAAAAAAAATATGCCCCTTTTCAAAACTAAAACTAAAATAAAAAAAATTCAATTTAGCTGAAGCTTCAAATATTATTACCAGAGAAATTGCCACTTTTGAGGTCACAATACTTCGGAGGGCTTTTATATATTTTTTTCTACGTCCCTAAAGAAGATGAAATTGTCCAGGACGCTCCGAATATCACAAGAGGTCTTTTCTTTACACTTTTAAAAAATGAGTTTTTGGTGGTGAAATTGTACAAATTCATTTAAAACTTGTTTAAACTTAAAAAAAACCTCGGCCGGGGGGAAAAAATAAGGTGGCCGTAATTTCAAATAGCCTTCATATTCCCAAGAGCATGCTAGAACATTCTAACGACTCGATTGCCCTGGTAAAAACCCAATCTTCTACTCTTCCAACAAATTAAACTCAAACAAAAACTTTATCTTGGGTGTTGTCTTTTTTTTTATAATTGCTCGCAATACGTTAAACTTTCCCGTACTTTTATGGAGCGTGGAAATCGATATTTTAGTATTTTAACACCTCGAGTCTACCACGGTGAGACACCAAAAAAAACTGTTTCTAAAGAATCTTGTGGTGCTTCACAAGAAACCCCATTTTTCTGGATTTTTGGGCGATTTTCTCAAAATTTTTCCTGGAAACCCGCAGAACATCGCGTTCTCCATGGTTTTTTGCCCTAGAAACCTCCCAGTAACCAAATTCTTTTGACCAGGAAACTCAATTTTTACGATATTTCTAGCCTGGCTACCCTCGATTTTCTGTTCAGAGAATTATGTGATGTTTTCGTCAATTTTTACGACGTTTTCGTACGTTTTCCTCGGTTTTTATCTCAAAAACTACCTTTTATCCAGACATAATTGTCCCTGAAACTCCATTTTTAAATTTCTAGGCTGCCCGATTTTCTATGTATTTTTTATCATCGGCCTCAACATCCTTTTCCCCTGAGAATTTTTTTGAAGGTGAGGAAATGAGATAAATGAGTCGGAGGGTAGTTTTAAGTATAAAAATCAAGAGAAGAAAAAAAAACCCTCGAGGGCAAAAAAAAAAATTCTCAAGTCGTTTACAAGTAAAAGAGGGAATTGTTCGCCCCTCTTGAAATCGCGGGCTTTAATTTTCCACCCATAAGCTACTAAGCTACTGATCCGATATAAAAGACGATAACGAGCGGCCTTTCCTCTCTGGCGCTGGAAGGGAAAAGGAGAGAAAAACAAAAGGCAGAATAAAAACTAGACCTTAAGGCGAGATATTGACAGAAGGAATGAATTCTTTTTCCTCTATCAACCCGGAACAGTAGCCACTGAGGATTTACCCAATCGCAAACAGCCCCAAGGACTTCAATTCAGCGAAATCATTTTTTTTTCCATCCGTAGAACTCGTATATCCCGCTTGTTAACATTCAATTTTTTTTCTCCTTCGAATTAAGGTCTAAAATAATCCAGGAATTCAACCTTCCGCCTTAAAATCGGCTTTTTTCATGTCTAAAAATAAAAAAATTAAAAATTTCCCTTAAAACGTGGAAGTATTAATAGTTTTAAAACCATTAACACGCCATCTGCCTCCTTCCGAGCTTGTTTTATCTGATTTATGGCTACCGTACTTGTAAATGACCGATTTTGAGAAAAGCGGGCCACTTGGGTCCTTTCAAAATAAGTCTAAATGTCTAGAATTTCATCTATCAAGGTAAAAACTGCTCTAATTATGAATTTTGGAAGCTTCCTTGAAATTATACTATAAACATTACAGACATAAAAGAGGCCTGGAAGCTAATTTATATTTGTAAACCTTACGGTATGAATGAACTTTCCTAAAACTGATATTTTCATAGGCAAAAGTCACAAGCGGCTATCAAGCTGTGGCCTTTTGTACACAAAACATGGCCCAACGAATGGGGAGGGCGAAAAAAAAAAGGAGTCTTGTTTAGATTCAGAATCAGTGTTTTGCGTTGTATACGCTTGTCATTCAGTGATGTATCGTGTTTGCCTAAAAAACATCCCCTCTTTCAAAGTTAAAACATTTTTTAAATTTCTTCAGGAAGTGCTTTTTAAAAATGTTAAGGTCTTGGCAAGATAGTGGGCTTAAGGTAAAGACATAAGGGCTGGGTTTCCCTCGAAGTTTCTCAACCCCTTCGGCCACCAGAGATCTAATTGTCATCAAGACATTCCAATTACCTCAGGCTTACCAGATCCCAGGAGGTCCTCGCAGCAATAAATTAATACGGAATTTAATCCTAAATTATGGCAAACATTATTGTTAATTGAGTTTTTTAATCAATTAAAATAAACATTTTATAATCCTGGATTCCTTCTCCAGTTCAGTACGAAAGTAGTCAGTTTAAAAAAATGGTAACCCTCGACCTCAAAGAGAAGTTACCGTAATACACTATACGATTTTCGGGGGTCTTCCTGAACCCGTGTTGGGCGTAATTGTAATCACGATTACCTAATCGATTACCTACAATAGTACAATTACGAATGTAATCGCAATTACGATACTATGTAATCGCAAGTTTCTTGATTACGATTACGATTACAATTATAATCTTAATCGTAATTCCGATTACGATTACAATCGTATTCGTATTTTTTCTGCGATTATGTTATCGCATTTTTTCTGCGATTACGGTTGTAATCGCATTTTTTTTAACGATTACAACCGTAATCGTATTTTTTTCTGTGATTACAATCGTAATTGTATTTTTTTTTCTGCGATTACCATTATAATCGTATTTTTTCTGCGATTACAATCGTAATTGTACCTATTTTTATTCGGCAATTACCATTATAATCGTATTTTTTCTGCGATTAAAATCGTAATCGTATTTTTTTTCTGCGATTAAAATCGTAATCGTATTTTTTTCTGCGATTACAATCGTAATTGTATTTTTTTCTGCGATTACCATTACAATCGTATTTTTTTTTTCAGCAATTACGGGCGTATTACGCCTTTCGCAGAAAAAAATACGATTATAATGGTAATCGCAGAAAAAATACAATTACGATTGTAATCGCAGAAAAAAAAAAATACGATTACGATTTTAATCGCAGAAAAAAATACGATTACGATTTTAATCGCAGAAAAGAATACGATTACGATATTAATCGCAGAAAAAAAATACGATTATAATGGTAATCGCAGAAAAAAAATACAATTACGATTGTAATCGCAGAAAAAAAATACGATTACGATTTTAATCGCAGAAAAAAAATACGATTATTATGGTAATCGCAGAAAAATAATACAATTACGATTGTAATCGCAGAAAAAAAATACAATTACGATTGTAATCGTTAAAAAAATGCGATTACACGCGTAATCGCAGAAAAAAATACGAATACGATTGTAATTGTAATAGTAATCGTAATTAAGAAACTTGCGATTACAATCGTAATCGTAATTGCGAGTACGATTACGCCCAACACAGTCCTGAACTGTGGTGCCAGAATTTTCACAGAATCTTCCTTTTTTTCTAGACATCAGAGTCCGGCGCACGAGTCTCGATGGTCCCAAGTGGAGAAGGAGATCGAAAAAACGGGGACATACGATTTGACAGAAACTGAGCTCGTTTACGGGGCGAAGCTCGCCTGGAGGAACGCCCCGAGGTGCATCGGACGTATACAATGGGCGAAACTCCAGGTATTCCAAATCATGGGAGACTTTCCCCAATTCTTCTTTCTCAAGACGCATTTTTCTTTAGGTTTTCGATTGTCGCTCCGTCACCACCACCAGCGGAATGTTCGAAGCCTTATGTAACCACATTAAATATAGTACGAATAAAGGAAATATCAGGTTCATAAACAAAAATTACTGAAAATGTTATTTACATCTATTTTTAGAGCGGCGATTACAGTTTTCCCACACAAAACAGACCCTAAGCACGAATTCAGGATATGGAATTCTCAGCTAATATCGTATGCAGGATATAAAAAAGAGAAAGGGATTATAGGCGATCCAGCACAAGTCGAATTTACCGAAGTAAATATTTTTTACAAATAAAACATTATTAACTTTTTTTCAGATTTGTATGAGACTGGGTGGAAAGGGAAAGGGACTAAATTTGACGTTTTGCCCATCGTCTTATCCACAAATGGTGACGATCCCGATTATTTCGATCTTCCGCCGGAACTAATTCTTGAAGTACCAATAACACATCCCAAGTTCGTAGCTAAAAATGTGTTGACCAAACTACTGAACTTCTTTTTTCAGCTATGACTGGTTTGCAGAATTGGGGCTTAAATGGTACGCACTTCCGGCAGTCTCGAGCATGATGTTCGACTGCGGAGGCCTTCAGTTCACCGCAGCTCCGTTCAACGGATGGTACATGGGGACGGAAATCGGCGGAAGGGACTTCTGCGACGCTCAACGTTATAATATGTTGGAGGTACATTTTTATATAAAAATGGTTTTCGTGCTAATGGTGTTTTTTTAATAGTTGTTCGCTCAAAAAATGGGCCTGGACACAAGATCTTCAGTGACATTATGGAAAGACAAAGCGTTCGTCGAAGCAAACGTTGCAGTCCTTCATAGTTTTCAGGTAAATTTATTTTTAAACTATAATTATTTAATTATTGATAATTAGCTTCATAATGTGACGATTGTGGATCATCACACGGCTTCCGAATCGTTCATGAAACACTTGGAAAACGAGCAGCGTTTGAGGGGAGGATGTCCCGCAGATTGGGGATGGATCGTACCGCCGATTTCCGGATCGATCACGCCCGTCTTCCATCAAGAAATGGCCAACTACCTTCTCTTCCCTGCCTACTTATATCAGGTCAGTTTTAAAACTCAGGATTTTTTTCAAACTTTTTTAATTTGTCTATTTATTAGAATTTCTTGAAATGTTCGTTCTATGATAGGAACCTGCGTGGGTGTGCCATGAGTGGAAAGACGTCTGCGGTGCGACCGGGGCGAAACGGGAGCGAAGAAAATTCCATTTTAAACAAATCGCGAGGTAAAAATTTATATTCTATGATATTAATTATTTAAAAAATTTATTACAGAGCTGTGAAATTTACATCGAAACTTTTTGGAAATGCTCTTTCCAAGAGGATAAAGGCGACCATCCTTTTTGCCACGGAAACCGGAAAGTCGGAAATGTACGCTAAGAAACTTGGAGACATTTTCAG
The DNA here is from genome assembly GCA_014119065.1 of Orius insidiosus. Taxonomy (NCBI): domain Eukaryota; kingdom Metazoa; phylum Arthropoda; class Insecta; order Hemiptera; family Anthocoridae; genus Orius; species Orius insidiosus. The sequence goes on along the minus strand of JACGAQ010000057.1, from coordinate 389,241 downwards.
CCATGCATTTCATTCAAAGGTTATCTATTCAGAATTTCAATTTTTTAAATTTATTTTGTTAATTTAGGTCCTTTCAATGGAAGAATACGATATCGGAAACATCGAACATGAAGCTCTTTTGATCGTCGTCGCATCCACTTTTGGAAACGGAGATCCCCAGAAAACGGCCAGGTATTCAGCAATACAGCTGGAACATTAAATATTACTTTTTAATTACAGGGATTCGCCCAGAGTCTCTATACAATAAAAATGGATGAAAATGGAATTCCTAACGGGCACAATTCATCCAGGTAAATAAGTGAAAACAGAGGTTCGTATTTTAATTTTTTCGTAGCTTGGCCAGTTCGGCATCGTTTATAAAAGCGAATAGTCAATTCGACCATCAGAATTCGTTGGAAAGATGCGATTCTTTTAGAGGATCTGTTACTGACGCTGACGTTTTTGGACCTTTGAGCAACGTCAGATTCGCAGTCTTCGCGTAGGGTCAAGCGCTTATCCGAACTTCTGCGCTTTCGGGTCCTATGTGGACAACTTGTTGGGAGAACTGGGTGGGGAGAGGCTTCTCAAGCTGACGACCGGTGACGAAATGTGTGGGCAGGAGCAAGCATTCAAAAAATGGGCTCCGGAAGTCTTTTCGGTAAGAATCTTCTAAGAGTATGGAATTTTAAATTTTCTTTTAGGTTGCCTGTGACACGTTCTGCCTCGATAACGACGAAACATTCCTTGAAGCTACTCAAATACTACATTCAGAAACCATATCAGCCGCAACTGTCAAATTTGTTGAATCCGTTCCAGAAGACATATGCAAAGGTACGTCTTTGATTTCCGATGTCTGGTAGCTAAAACCCTGTTTTCAGCGTACGCAAAATACCATAACAGAAAAGTCGAAAAATGCCCTTTGATCGGGAAAGAAACTTGCATGGAAAAGGATCAGCACGGGCTACCCTTCTTCTTGAAATCGGGCAGACGGAAAAGATCACCTACGAGCCGGGCGATCACGTCGGGATTTTGGCCTGCAACCGGACCGAACTTGTGGAAGGCATTATTTCTCATTTGCTCTGCCCAATCGACCCTGATCGGCCTATACAGCTTCAGATGCTCAAAGAAACGCATACACAAGATGGTATTTAAAAGGACGAAGAAAAAAAAAGTATTGATTTTTGGTTTAGGGATTGTGAGAAGTTGGGAACCTCATGAAAGACTCCCTACATGCTCCCTTAGAACGTTACTTACACGTTTCCTTGACATAACGACTCCTCCGACATCAAACATGCTTCAGTTTTTCGCTTCGTGTGCCACAGACGAGAAAGAAAGAGAAAAACTTATCCACCTAGCGACGGATTCAGCTGCGTATGAAGACTGGCGACACTGGAGGTTTCCGAACCTGTTAGAAGTCCTTGAGGAGTTTCCTTCTGTACAAATCCTCCCGGCCCTTTTAGTCGCCCAGTTGACCCCTCTTCAGCCAAGATTCTACAGCATATCTTCCGCTCCTTTGCTCTACTCGAACCAAATTCATTTGACTGTCGCCGTCGTCCAGTACAGAACTCAAGATGGAAACGGCCCCATGCATTACGGCGTCGCTTCTAATTACCTTTATGATATTAACATCGGAGACCATATTTACATGTTCGTTCGAAGGTAAGAACAATTCTCGGGCTGAGAAAAACTTATCAAAAAATCTAGTAAAATGTGATTTTCATGGCCAAAAAAATGGTTTCTTGGCCGGAAAACTCGTAAAAAACGAGTGTTTTTCGGATGATATGGTGAGAAGGGTTTTTGAGATCAGAAAAAACCCTTGGAAGTTTTTTGGCGTTGGTATCGAATCCGAAAATTATATCTGGCTTCTGGTCTGCCTAAAGCAAAATGGCGAAAGCCGCATCTTGGGCCCATAAACCTTCAAAGCAACCTGAATTGTTTTGCCAAAACAAAATCCTTCCTTTTTTACCCAACTTTCGGAGTGATGGAGGACAGAAGCGTCCGTTTTTATCCAATTTTTGGAGTGTTATAAAAATGTCCGTTTTTATCCAATTTTTGGAGTGTTGGAGGGTAAAAGCGTCCGTTTTTATCTAATTTTTGGAGTGTTGGAGGATAAAAATGTCCGTTTTTACCCAATTTTTGGAGTGTTGGAGGGTAAAAGCGTCCGTTTTTATCATATTTTTGAAGTGTTGGAGGGTAAAAGCGTCCCTTTTTGGAGTGTTTGAGAGCGAAAAAAAATCTTTAAAACATTTTATTTTTTAGCGCGCCGAACTTCCACGTTCCAAAAGAAGAAAGTTCCCCAATTATCATGGTAGGACCTGGCACAGGAATTGCGCCTTTTAGAGGCTTCTGGCAACACAGACTCGCGCAAAGAAGTCTCAACGGTAAAAAGTCATTTAATTTTTTTTTAATTTATTTTTTAAATTTTTAGGGCCTGGGAAATTTGGAAAAATGTCGTTATTTTTGGATGTCGTTTAAAAAGTCTTGATCTCTACCAAGACGAAAAAGAGTCGATGGTCAAAGAGGGCGTTTTGAGTAAAGTTTATCTCGCTTTATCTCGAGAACCTTCAATTCCAAAAGTAAAATATTTAAAAAATGTAAAAGGTTGCATAAAAATTTTGTAGACTTACGTTCAAGATTTGCTCCGGGGTGAAGCGAAAAGAGTCTACACACAACTAGTCGTGGAACGGGGACATTTTTACGTCTGCGGGGACTGCACGATGGCCGAACACGTCTTCAAAACTTTAAGACAAATAATTCAAGATCAAGGGAACATGAGTGACAATGAGGTCGACACTTATATGCTTTCCATGAGGGTAAAAACAAATCGAAAAAATAAAATTAATTACTTTAATTATTTTCAGGACGAAAATCGTTACCACGAAGACATCTTCGGTATCACCCTCCGAACTGCGGAAGTCCACAATAGATCCAGAGAATCAGCCAGGATACGGATGGCGTCACAGTCGCAGCCTTAGCAGAGGAAGAGCAGTAGCCCTTTTACCCTGGCTACTGATTTCATACATTCCATTCGCACCTTCCTCAACAACTAATTTTCCAAAATTTTATTCAATTTTAATATTTGTAAATAATTTTTTTTTTGCTCTCTTTAAACTGTTTATAATCATTGTAATTTATTTATATTTTTTGGCCTTACCAATAGAATAAAATTAATTTCATGAAAAAAAATTCAACGAAAAATATTCAAGGCTAATCCTTAGGTGCTCGTATTTAAAATATTAACTTTAAAAAATCATATCTAAATTCCGAATTTATACAATTAAAACGAAATTTCGTCTAAAATTAATTTTGAAAATATCCAGACTAAAAAAAGGGTCGATTTGCACATAAAAGCTTGAGATTTTTATGGAAATGGAGTGAATTCAATTTTTTATGTGTGTTTTTCCGAAATAAGGGAGTTGTGAATGGTAAAAGCGTCCGTTTTTATCGAGTTTTTAGAGTTTTCGATCGTAGAATTTTTCGTTTCTATCGATTTTTGGAGAGTTGGAGGGTAAAAGAGTCCGTTTTTATTGTTTTTTTGGAGTGCTGGAGGGTAAAAAGATCGTTTTTATCGAGTTTTTGACGTGTTGGAGGCATTGGTAAGGGAATCCTCCCACACTTTAATTTTTCAAAGGTTTTTTCGGCATAAAAAAAACTCACTTTTTATAAGATTTTCGGACGTTTTTTGCGGTTTATCATCCTAGAAACCCATTTAGGCCGACCATTTCAAGTTTGGTTTTTTTTTGCTTTTTTTTCCCTTGGGTTATTTGCTAACAATATCCTTTCTGGCTGCTCCTCCACTCATCGAAAATGAACTCCATTTTCGTTTTTGTACTTTCGACCGCAATTTGCCAAAATTTCTTCAGATTTTTAACCTTTTCACAATTTTTTTATCCCTTTATTTCCACACTCAAAATTTTTATAAAATTGACCCTTTTGGTCTACAAATGAGAGAATTTTTTCATTCCTTTGAAAATATGAACTAAAAAAAATTTGTTTTTGTTTTTATCCAACTTTTTATAAATAATAAAAATATTTTCTTATAAACTTATCTCACTTTGCATGTTAACCGTGATATAAAAGATATCATGGCCACTTTTAAAATTATGGTTCTTATCTGCGTTTTTCATGTCCAATTATCAATTTTAAAAATCCTTTTTCTAGGAAAACGAATTTTTTCGCTCTATATTTTAAAATTGATCTTTATGCTTCTGAAATATTTATAAAGTCAATTTTTTGATTGTATTCTATTTATTAAAGTCAACATTTTAGATGTCTCGTGGAAGAGAATTCCATCCTTTGAAAATGAGACCTCATATAAAACAAAATGTATTTTCTAATTCATATTCTAATTTTGCATCTTGAAACGCTTCATATTTTATGCATGTTTACAGCTTGTATTTTAAAAATATTTTTCTTGTGAACAAAAAAGAATCTTTTTCAAGTAGCCCAGTCAATCTAAGCAGAAAATAAAAAATATGGACTTTTTTTGGGTAAGGGGTCCTCTTCAGGCCTAAAAAGCCTCCCAGCTGTAGCTCTCTCCCTTGTACACATTTCCGAAGAATAATAATAAGTACTTAATATATTTTTTTTTTTATATACTTTCAGGCGTAGATTGACTGGACTAGAGGACAAAATTAGTCTTTAGATTTCGAACAAAACTTTTAAATTATTTAAAATAAAAAGAATAACCAGTATTGCTCATTAATCTCACACCAAATTCACGGCTTGTACTACATGAATTTTATGGTTTGTTTTATTTTTGTATATAAAGAAAAAGTGGAAAACGGAAAAATTGTCCTACATGTGGTGCAGGTGCCTTTTGGTGTAAATAAAAAATGTTGAGAAAAAACGTTTTTTTTTTTTTTTTTCAAAATTTAAGGCTACAGGTGGCTCATCAATGAGCTCGGAAGGTTAGCGGTTTGGATGCCATCGAATAAAAATTTACAAATTTACAAAAAATGATGATTTTAGTCTTTTTTCTCTATTTTATTTTTCGGACGGATGTACGCTTTGTAGTAGAAATTCGAAAATAAAACTATCATAAGTCCTCCTTGAGCAAATACAGCGAAGCTTTTTATAAAAGAAATGGGACATTCGTCTCCTTGAAAGGTTATCAACGTGGTCATAAAAATCATAAAACAAAATTGAAACTAAAACAGAAAGTAATTAAATTAATACTTAATAGTTATTTAAAAGCCATGGAAGGCTTCAAAGTTCTCGGGGCCTTATTGGCCCGAGGGGAAGCAACAATTTAACCATCGATGTATATACTAAACCAATTTTTAGTCACTTAACATTTTAGTAGTTTGATAATTGGACACCAGTTGCGCTCACAAGGCTAGAGATGTAGTTTCCCTACTTCGCATGCACGGTTTGCCGGCAACACCGAGATCCAGGTTTAGTATATACATCGATGAATTGAGGCGCTCCGGGTACGAAGGGCGAACTCGACATCGGAGAAATTTTTTTTTTTTTTCATTTTCAGATTCTAGACCTTTTGAAGAATACACCCATGTAATTTTTATATTGAGTTTGCCCTTTTTTCCCCTTTAAAATACGTAAAAACCGATTTGCGGCAAAGCTCTAACTGCGATATCCGAGCGGGTACGAAGGGCGAACTCGTATCCTAGTCCACTACCCCACTCCTTTTCCGGGAGCCCCACTCCTCTTGGAACAGCTCACCGCCACGAAATAAAAATATATATACATTTTGTGAATTAATAATCGTAAAAAATATTCGAAATTTTTTAAAAACCCTTTCCTCTATGATTCTATAAAATCTAAAATCTCGCCACGAAAATTCCAGAGAGTGACTTTTCTGTCGAGTTCGCCCTTAACAGAAAACTTTAAAATGCGAATATCTCGAACTACGTCGTGTGGGTAGGAGTGGGGGTAGTGGACTAGGATACGAGTTCGCCCTTCGTACCCGCTCGGATATCGCAGTTAGAGCTTTGCCGCATATCGGTTTTTACGTATTTTAAAGGGGAAAAAAGTTTTGTCGAGTTCGCCCTTCGTACCCGGAGCGCCTCAATTTAACCTTAGTAATGCAACCTTTTTACCCCCGACTTCTCCCCCTTTTCCTCCGACTTTTCTCCATGATTATGTAATAAGGTTATGTAAACCCATGAAACCACCAGGTAAAAGGTTGCATTGCTGTTTCATTGTCGGATGACCTTTTGGCAGGTAGGATGGAAGAACACAAGGTTTGTAGAAGACAAACTAACTAAGATAGAACTTGAACGAACTAACTAGAAGACCAACTAACTTTGTCAAATTCTACAAAGCAAGGTAAGAACCAACCTCCTTGCCGTTTGGCTTCACCTCCCTCCAGTTTATTCTTCTCGCTCCCCAGCGCTTCCTCTATCACACTAACCCAAATCCGATAGTCCTTTTTTAGAAGCTTACCAGTTGTAAAATCGTTATGCTTTTTTAAAAGTAAGATTATTTTTAAATTTAGAATCGTACGCAGCCAATAAATAATATCCGTACATGACCGTATGGACGAAGAAGTTAGCCATCCCGCAGTACATGTCTTGTGTGACTGAAAATTGTGTGATTTTTTAAAAGATCGTTTTCTCTTTTTTTCGTACGTGGTAGATATTTAGCCATAACTGTGCACAACATTGGCATCGACCCATGATGGTACACGTGAAGTAATGTTATTTGATGGAAATTTTTCTTCATCACCATAAATATCTAAAGAAAAAAACATTTTATGCATTCATTTTAAATTAAAATCTTCACTGTATCAATAAAGTCGATCAACTTCAGAACGATGTACAAATAACAAAGCTTTTGGAACTGAAAAAAATTAAGCTTATTGAAAAATAAGTTAAAACAAAAAATACCTCTCTCAAAATCATTTTGTGCAAATCATCATCCATTCTGCATTTACTTCATTGGTTTTTACAACACATAAATAAGATCCTCCCCCGATATAAAAATCGTGTAAACTATACAACTCTGTGAAAATAACAATGAAATTTTCTTTATTAAACAATTAACCATATTTACCCACACAAGTCCGTAAAAATTGATCAAAACCTGAAATATGTTGTAAAAAATTATGGTCCATTTCAGGGAAAACGGTTCTCGATTTTTCATCAATTTAGGTCCCAGTTTCGTACAGAATATATATAAAGATATGATAAAAGCAATATTGGAATCGGAGAGCCCATCAACGGTAAGTCCGCAAGAATTTTATTTGTTCCTTGATAAAAATTATTATTTACAAAAAAATTAAGCATAATAATGCAAATTAGGAAACGACGAAGAAGGAAAACTGTAGTATTAATTTAGTGCAGGAAAACAAATGTTAATATTCAGACCTCTATTGTTTAACACCTAATAAATATAATATATTTATGATAAGTAATATTTTTTTATTTCACAGAACCTATCTAGACAAAAAAAATTCCTAGCAGAACGCCATAAAACAATTGAGGCGCTCCGGGTACGAAGGGCGAACTCGACAAAACGTAGTTTCGAGATATTCGCATTTTAAAGTTTTCTGTTAAGGGCGAACTCGACAGAAAGTCACTCTCTGGAATTTTCGTGGCGAGATTTTAGATTTTATAGAATCATAGAGGAAAGGGTTTTTTAAAAATTTTCGAATATTTTTTACGATTATTAATTCACAAAAAGTATAATATATTTTTATTTCGTGGCGGTGAGCTGTTCCAAGAGGAGTGGGGCTCCCGGAAAAGGAGTGGGGGTAGTGGACTAGGATACGAGTTCGCCCTTCGTACCCGCTCGGATATCGCAGTTAGAGCTTTGCCGCGTATCGGTTTTTACGTATTTTAAAGGGGAAAAAAGGGCAAACTCAATATAAAAATTACATGGGTGTATTCTTCAAAAGGGCTAGAATCTGAAAATGAAAAAAAAAAAAAAATTTGTCCGATGTCGAGTTCGCCCTTCGTACCCGGAGCGCCTCAATTTTTTTACAGCATATGGGGGATAGGCGTTCTTCCTTATTTTCCCTTGTGTTAGCATATACTGTCACAATGGGGGAGGGGGCTCTAGCCATATTGCCGTAGCACTCTTTTCCCTAATGAGCGATGATGTTCAAAAAGAGGAGAGACGAAGCGCCCAAGCTCCTGTTTTCAAAGCTACCCTTGGTGGCCCTGCCAAGTGCTTTTTGAGGATAACTGTTCAGAAAAATTTATTCAGATTATGAATCTCAATTAAAATTGGTGTCTCAGATCAATTTTAACGGATTTCAGGCGAAAATAAAGCATAATTTCGGTATTTTTAAAAAATGTGGTCAATATGAATATTCAAATCAACTTGAACTTATGCGAAGATTAAGATTCTGAAATAAAAATAGAGGTTTTCATTTGAAATAATGAATTCTGGGCACCCTGTATATCCAAATAATTTTTTTCTCTTTGCAATAAACTAAAAATAATAATAAAAATAATGTACCTGGCATATCATAAGATATGTAATTGTGTAAGTCTAAAACCCTTCGAAGCAAATAAAACATTTTGGGAAAGAAAAGAATTTTTTTTTAAATTTTAAAGTTGACGAGCGATGGTTGAAAGATCAGTTTTCCTTACTTATGAAGCTACTACTGAATCCACAAATTTTTAATATGACGCAAATAAAGAAGACAAAAAATAATAAAATAATTTTAGCAGATAATAAATTTTAGGCCTAGGTAGTTAGACTTTTAAATTATTGTTTTCAATTTAAAATAAGGCTCCCTTATTTTAAATTGAAAACAATAATTTAAAAGTCTAACTACCTAGGCCTAAAAAATTTTATTATCTGCTAAAATTATTTTTATTATTTTTTGTTCCTTAACGGATATGAATTCATTTGCTTCTCATGACATCGTAATTTGTGACATAAGAAAAAATTTTAATTGTCTAAATTAATATACAAATAACATGGTTTCGATAGAAATAGGTATAAACAATTTTCTTTGTAAGTTAAGAACACGAGCTTTCCTTACGAGAGGGAAAAAATTAACCATCTCTTTTCTTCAAACGAGAAAAAATTAGCGATCCGTTGGCAAAAGAAGAGAGATTCAGGTGAAAGAATGTGTTATCATCAGCCAATGAGAGCCTACGTTAAGCGTTATAATTTATAAACAGCAAGAAGGTTAGGAAGGTTAGTTAACCCAAATGCTGTAATTTATTTATTTATTTCAACGCCTACTGTGAATACCAAAATAGCATAGACAAATAAGAGAAACATAAACAAAATTTATTCAATTAGAAAAAGTGGAAAACGGCGGTTAGAAGATGCCATTAAAAAAACACAATGAGGAATTTGGTCTTTTTTCTTTATTTTATTTTTCGGATGTACGCTTTGTAGTAGAAATTGCAAAATAAAACTATCATAAGTGCTGCTTGACCCCCAATGGCGAAGCTTTTGATAATAGAAATAGGACAGTCGTTGCCTTGAAAGGTTATCATCGTGACCGTAACAAGCATAAAACAAAATTGAAACTAAAACAGAAAGAAAGATAAGAAAAGTTAAAGTTAGTTTAGTTCAGTTGGCAGAGGAAAAAAAATGTTTACTACATTCTGTTTATTTTTATAAGTAGTATAGAATAGCTCTGATGAATTAAGAACGGGAATATTCCAGTTTCGTCCTGACATATCTCATCAGGTGAACTATATTCCTTTTTTTAAATTAAAACCAACATTATTCCGTTTATTGATCTCGAAAAATTTCCTGTGAAAATAGTTCAATGCGGGAAGGTAGAGAAGAACAGCCGTTCCTCCATCTACCGGTCACATCTCCCGCCTGTCTTTTAGTTAAATCCCTCCCCCTTCTTCTGATATTTTATACTACTTAATAAAATCATTATTTTTTATGGATTAGAAGCTTACCAGTTGTAAAATCGTTATGCTTTTTTTTAAAGTAAGATTATTTTTATATTTAGGATCGTACGCAGCCAATAAATAATATCCGTACATGATAAAATGGACGGACAAATTAGCTAGTCCGACGTACATCTCTTGTGTGACTGAAAATAAGAATAAATTTTTTAAAAAATCGTTTTCTTCTTTTTTCATACGTGGTAGATATTTCGTCAGTGCTTTGGTCAACAATGGCATCGACCCATGATGGTACACGTGAAGTAATGTTATTTGATGGAAATTTTTCTTCAACACCATAAATATCTAAAGAAAAAAAATTGTTCATACATTCATTTTAAATTACATTTAATCTTCACTGTATCAATAAAGTCGATCAACTTCAGAATGGTGTACAAATAACAAATCTTTTGGAACTGAAAAAAACGAAAAAATTATGGAAAATAAGTGAAAAAAAAATTAAATAAATAAAAATACCTCGTCAGATAATATATTGCTCCAATCATCATCGATATGTGTATTTACTTTACTGCTTCTTAAAGCACATAATATCCTCCCATAGAATAAAATTTGGATAATGTTATACAGGTCTTTGAAAACAACAATAAAAATTTTGCATTTTTCTCCGATTACGTATGTAATCCGAAACGATGTTTTTCTACGTACATAACCAAACAATGGAGAAAGAAATGACCATGATAACGGGTATCTCACGACTCGTTTCGGCTTTAAAAGCCTCATCAGGTGAGCTATTCCCTCTATCACAATCATTTCTATCTTTTCTCTGTGAACCTATCTCCGAGTGATTTAGTGGATAGAGCGGGAAGCTGGAAACAAACCGTCTCCCTAAAGCTCACCGCCGCTACTGTTCCCCAAGAGATAGGTTCACAGAGAAAAGATAGAAATGATTGTGATAGAGGGAATAGCTCACTTAAGTTGGTTGCTTTGTACATTTTTCGTTGTGAGCAACGGTTTTCGGTTTTTCCCTTCTATCTTGGAAACCGTCGCTCAAAACAAAAAAATGTTCTAAGTAAACGTTGTAGCTACGAAAATTTACTACATAAAATATCTTATTAGTTTTTTCCGTCAAAGCAATATTTTAGGAGATATGAAGGTTTTAAGTTTTCAGACAGGCTCTGTAGGATTATTAGTTTTAACCTCATAACTCCTTAAATATTGCTCTTACGCAAATAATGAATAGAGAAATTTTTGTAGAAAATCTTTGTACCTACAACTTTTACTTAGGACATTTTTTTCGTTTTGAGCGACGGTTTCCGAGATAGAAGGGAAAAACCGAAAACCGTTGCTCACAACGAAAAATTTGCAAAGCAACTCACTTAAGAACCCTCATATCTTCTTAAGTATTGCTCTGACAAAAAAACCAATGAGGTCTTTTTTGTAGGAAATTTCGTAGCTACGACTTTTACTTAAGACGTTTTTTCGTTTTGAGCGACGGTTTCCGAGATAGAAGGAAAAACCGAAAACCGTTGTTAACAACGAAAAATTTGCAAAGCAACAACTTAAATACTTCCATATATCCTAAAGTATTGCTCTGACGGAAAAAACTAATAATATATTTATGTAGTATATTTTAGTACCTACAACTTTTACTTAGGACATTTTTTCGTTTTGAGCGACAGTTTCCGAGATAGAAGGGAAAAACCGAAAACCGTTGTTAACAACGAAAAATTTGCAAAGCAACTCATTGGTCATTTCTTCCTTCATTGTTTGGTTATGTACGTAATAAAAATTTTCTATATTAAACATTCATATTTACCCACAGAGCTCCGTAAAGTTGATCAAAACTTGAAATACGTTGTAGAAAATCATGGCCCATTTTAGGGAAAAAGGTTCTCGATTTTTCATCAATTTTGGCCCCAGTTTCGTACAGAAATATATAAAGATAAGATAAAACCAACAGAGGAATCGGAGAGCCCATCAACGGTAAGCTTGCATAAGTTTTATTTATTCCTTAAATAGAAAATTATTACAACCAAAAATGCAACCAAATAATGGAAATTAGGGGCGCATAGAAAAACAAAAAAAATTTTGGTGTCTCAGATCAATTTTAACGGATTTTAGGGGAAAATAATGCTAAATTTCGATATCTTTGCAGATGAAGACATTATGAATAGTCAATTAACCTTGAAATATTATGTAGATTGCTAATCTGAAATTTAAAAAAATAAATAGAGGTTATGTTCCAATTTGGGCACCCCTTATATCTTAATGCATTTTTAACTAAACCAATCAATTCTTTGATTAAGAAGCGGGTTTACTTTTTAAACTTTTTTTCTCTACATAAAATAAATAATTATTACAAAAATGTACCTGGCATATCGTATGCTATGTAATTGTGAAAGTCTAAAATCCACCGAAACAAATAAGACATTTTGGAAAAATAAATTTTTTAAGTTGACGGTCTGAAGGTTAGCTTTCCATGCTCAGTAGGCAACTATTGAACATAGTTGGGAATAAAACGAATAATGAAGACGGGATTAATTATTTACAAAATCAAAAAATGTGATTTAAAAGTCTAAACGCCCATGCCTTTACTTTTTCTTATAAAGGAAATGACTATGTTTTCTTCAAATTATAATTTCTGATATTTGGAAAAATAATTCTAAATCTACTTTGTTGTATTAATTTATACTCGTACATATGTCTCCTACAATCTACATTAATTTACATGTCACCTCTTTAGGTGACCTCTTCAATTAATTCAAGAAGACCAAGAAAATTTTAAGAAATGGCAAATACAGGTTTGAAGAAAATTTTCTAAAAGATAATATTTATCTCATAAGAACACCAGTTTAATATAGGCTTTCCTAGCGAGAGGGAAAAAATTAACCCCCTCTATAAAGTGTTATCATCAGCCAATGAAGTCCCACGTTATAAGCAACAAGAAGGTTATAATGAAGACTTGATCTAAAGGTTAGTTAACATTTACATGTCACCTCTTTAGGTGACCTCTTCAATTAATTCAAGAAGACCAAGAAAATTTTAAGAAATGGCAAATACAGGTTTGAAGAAAATGGTTTTTTTAAAAGATAATATTTATCTCATATGAAAACCTGTTTAATATAGGATTTCCTAGCAAGAGGGAAAAAATTAACCCCATCTATAAAGTGTTATCATCAGCCAATGAAGTCCCACGTTATAAGCAACAAGAAGGTTATGATGAAGAGTTGATCCAAAGGTTAACCCAAACATCACTGCTTTAAATTGGTGTTAAATGTTTGTGTTAAATTGGTTTTTCAGAAAATTAGTTTACTTTCATATCATATTAGCCTAAAAAATAGTTTTAATATTCTAATTAGTCTAATTCTCTTATTATAGACGTATTAAATAGAGCGCTTAAAAGCGCTCTCAGTCATTCAAAAAATCTGAGGTAAAAACGGCGAATGGGGTTATCTTTATTGGACTCTATTGTATCACGGAGAATCGGTAAAATAACTTTCGTGAACGACTGGAGCGAGAGAATGCTTTTAGAAAAGTACAGGAGAAGAGCGAGTTTTAGCGCGGTCAGTCACTGGCGAAGGGTAGAGGGAGCGCTTAAAAGCGCTCTCAGTCATTGGGTAAGGTTCGCAGAGCGCCTTTACTCACTCTCCGTATTGAATGGGTTAAATGCAAAAACCGCTTAACTTCCTTGGAAAAACCGGGGGGGGGGGGGGGCTTCTTTCCATTTTAAACAGATCTTTTCAAGGTTCATAAATACAAAATCAAGAAGGATTTTCTTGAGAAAAGGGTTCCTTCCTTACAGGTTTAATGTCCGGTAAAAAAAAACACATTTTATTGGAGACATTTTATAAATATAATACATAAAGATACACTAAATAACATTATAATAATTTACACAATTCACAAAATGTTAAAACTAAACATAAAACACAATAAAAAAAAATTATTTTATTAAAAGCACGTAGATTTTTAATAGTAAGACCGTCTAGGATTGTTCTGAAAAAATAATAAAATAAAATTTAACAATTGTTGTTAGATCAAGTTATTACCAAAGGGTTTGGTCTAAACCGATAGGCCAGCATCATTCGTTTTCGGTAAGCGTCATATTCGTCATCGTCGCTGTTGATCTCACCGGGACGTTCTGAGCCTAACCCTTGATTTGAATCACGAGAATGCGCTCTACAAATAGAAAAAGTTAATGTTTTAAATGATGATGTGATATTAAATACTTGTTGATAGGGTCGACAATTCCAGCGCCGTCGGACCCTAATCCTTGTCCTTCACTCCATCCTAGTTTTTGAAGCATCTGAAAACCTTTGTTGTCCTCCTTCAATTTAAACTCTTATAATCTGAGAGCTCAGGTTCTTTCCACCTTTCATGGCACAGTACTAATTTTTAAAAAAAATTAAATGTTTTTCAATAAATTTTTTTCTTTTTACTTTGTCGAGGAAGCGCTTGAGCTCGTCAGGTGGTAGGAAGTCGCCGATGTGATGTTTCCCTTTCGCCATCTCGGTGAGCGACTCTGCCCAATTCTGCGTAGCCACCATCTCCTTCTCACGAAGTTTATGCTCCCAAGTTCCACCTTCAGTCTCCTCGTCAGAATCGTACTCGTATTTATTTTTCCCCTGCATCCTCAGCTTCTCAACCTGCGCCCTTTTATTCATCATATCCTGATACAGAAGATGGACCTAAAAATAAAAATCCAACCAAATTTCCGGTCCTCTATCAAAACGAAAAATAAAATATTTATAAATAAATAAAAGTACAAAATAAACAGAGTATATTAAAATAGCAATAATCATCAGACTTTATAGTTATCTTCAGCCTTTTTCCAGTCTTCATCGGAAAGTTGGGTCGTTCCGTAAGCTGTCATTGCATACTGAAGCAGAGCTGGATCCTTCCTCGTTACTTTCGATATCAAATGGCCAGACATTCCTGAAAACAAGGAAAATAAATTAAGTAAAGAGGAGGCAGCTGTTGAGGAAGCTTAAGGAATAAGCAAATGTAGGACTCTCATTGGCAAAAAAAGGGATCCTTGCAATTTCCCTCCTTTTAAGGAGCTGTTTAGCTTTTTAGGAACCTTGAGGAATCCTTAAGCGGAGGGCTCTCATTGGCTAAATAAAAGGAATCCTTCCAATTTCCTTATTTTCAAGGTAGCAGTTGAGGAACCTTGAGGAATCCTTAAGCGGAGGGCTCTCATTGGCTAAATAAAAGGAATCCTTCCAATTTCCTTATTTTCAAGGTAGCTGTTGAGGAACCTTGAGGAATCCTTAAGCAGAGGGCTCTCATTGGCTAAATAAAAGGAATCCTTCCAATTTCCTTATTTTCAAGGTAGCAGTTGAGGAACCTTGAGGAATCCTTAAGCGGAGGGCTCTCATTGGCTAAATAAAAGGAATCCTTCTAATTTCCTTATTTTCAAGGTAGCTGTTGAGGAACCTTGAGGAATCCTTAAGCGGAAGGCTCTCATTGGCTAAATAAGAGGAATCCTTCCGATTTCCCCCTTTCAAGGTAGCTATTGAGGAACCTTAAGGAATATTTGCATGTAGGGCCCTCATTGGCGATGACACAGTCCTAGATTTTCACTGAAAACCTAGCCTAAGTCAAGGAAAAAAAGGGATGTTCAAAGTACCTTTTTTTTCTTCAAAGAAAGGAGAGTTTCAAGGACTAATACAGGTATTCATATATTAATTATGGATACTGCCAACTGATATTACCTGTAACTGCAATCGTGGGAGTGTTTGGAAATACGACTAAAGGCTTAACATCTTCTTACTATCACCCCATCGACTTTTTCTCTTTCTTTCTTTTTCGCCTGAAATAGTAATTAAAAACAAGCCAACTTAAAGATTAAATTTACCAATTTTTTGTTCCTTTTTAATCTCTTCACTCTCCTCTTGTTTGAACTCTTCTTTAACCTCCTGTTTTATACTGAAAAACAAAAACAAAAGATAAGAAAAAATAAATGAAGAAACTAGGAGAGACCTGGATATTGGAATTATTTCTTCCTTCGCTTCTCTTTCGATCTCCTCTTCTCCTCTTCTTCGGCCTCTTTCTTAACAACTTTCAACTCCTGGATAATTTCTGGAGGAACTAGTAAACTCGAGTCAACCATCAGCTATTTAAATGATTTTAAACAACAAGAAAATGTCTAAATTTATATTCCTCGCCCATGAATTCGCAATAAATGTATTACCCATAAAACTCAATATGGATGATAATATAAAAGAAAATTAATAATTTAAAGATAAGGAATCAAAAAAGGGGTTAAAGTGTGGTAAAAATGAAAGAATTACCTTCTTTTTGGATAATAGGCTTGATATCTTCGGGAAATTGTGGCTGAGGTGGTGGAGGAGGGGCGGAACGTTTAAATTTAAAGGAGGAACCATTAATGGAGGAATAGAAAAAGGAGGAGGAGGCGGGGCGGAGGTATGTTCATATAAGGTGGCGGGACGGGAAGAGGTGGCATCATAGGCGGGGGCGGAATGTGGTGCGGTATAAGAGGCGAAGGCGGCGGAATCGTCGAAACATTCATCGGCCTGGGAGGCGGAATCGAGTGCGGCTGAAGAGGTGGAGGAACCGGCGGCGGTGAAGAATAAAGATTCGTCCTTACAGGCGACCTAGATCTAGATCTGTCAGGCACCATCGCCTTCTTTATTTCCTCAACTCCACTTTTTTGACCTAAAATAAACTTAATAAACAATCAAATTCAATCTTTCATCTACCAGAAATCTTCCTAAATTGATCCAAAAAGCTTCCATCATTCGAAAAAACGTTTACTTGTGCAGGACGTTCTTTATCTCCAGAGTCAGAACTGTAATAAACTTTAGTTTTAAGAAACAAAAACTATTATTTACCTTTTGTTTTCCTCTTTGGCCTCTTTGTTATTTTCCGCTTCTTTCTTTTTCTTCTCTTCTATTCTCTTTTGTATCTCCTTCTTCCTCTCTTCGATCATTTCTTGCTGTTTGGTCATCTGCTTGAACCGCTCATTGCGATTCGTCCGTGAAAAAACTCCGACCGAATGTCTGGACATCGTTTAAAATAAAAAGAAAAACTTGAGACGCGAGAAAAATTTCCAAAATAGTTTGATTTCAGATAAAAATATGTGAGTAACCTAAATTTAATTTCAAGAGTGTCGGAGTAGCCAACTTTTGCCCTGTGAATTTCCCTTCGTCCAAACTCCCGTGTTTTGACGTTTACTTTGCGCCTGATGGGAAAATGATTCCTCAAAGTCGATTGGCCAATGTTTTTTGGTCCAATATGATTGGTTGGACAAAAATGTCATTATTTGTGTCCTTAAAAACATTTCATGGAGCACGAATCACATTTTTCTCGAAGAAAACGTGGGCTAAAGAACTGTCAAAAGCTGGAATTCCTTAAGTGAGGCCCGCGGGGGTCTTGGGGCTTCCCTCTCCGTTATACTTTCCCTTCTTTATACTTCCCCCACCGTTTTACTTTCTCTCCGTTATACTTCCCCTCCGTTATACTTCCCCTCCATTGTACTTCCCCCTCCCTTATACTTCCTCTCTATTATACTTCCCCTCTCTTATACTTCCTCTCCGTTATACTTCCCCCTCCGTTATGTTTCCCCTCCATTATACTTCCTCCTCCCTTATACTTCCCCTCTGTTATAGTTCCCCTCTCTTATGCTTCCCTCTCCGTTATACTTTCCCTTCTTTATTCTTCCCCCACCGTATTACTTTCCCTTCTTTATACTTCCCCCACCGTATTACTTTCCCTTCTTTTTACTTCCCCCACCGTTTTACTTCCTCTCCATTATACTTCCCCTCCCTTATACTTCCCCCTCCCTTATACTTAAGGAAGGGGGAAGTACGAATGACATTTTTACGAGCACGAATGACATTTTTCTCGAAGAAAACGTGGGCTAAAGAACTGTCAAAAGCTGGAATTCTTTAAGTGAGGCCCGCGGGGTCTTGGGCTTCCCCCTACGTTATACTTCCTCTCCATTATACTTCCCCCTCCGTTATACTTCCTCTCCATTATACTTCCCCTCTCTTATACTTCCCTCTCTTATGCTTCCCTCTCCGTTATACTTTTCCTTCTTTATACTTCCCCCACCGTATTACTTTCCTTCTTTATACTTCCCCCACCGTATTACTTTCCCTTCTTTATACTTCCCCACCGTATTATTTTCCCTTCTTTATACTTCCCCCACCGTATTACTTTCCCCACCGTATTACTTTCCCTTCTTTATACTTCCCCCACCGTATTACTTACCCCTCTGTTATACTTCCCCCTCCATTATACTTCCCCTCCATTATACTTCCCCTCCGTTATATTTTCTCTTCTTTATACTTCCCCTCCCTTATACTTTCCCCTCCGTTATGCTTCCACCTCCGTTATACTTCCCCACCGTTTTACTTCCTCTCCGTTATACTTCCCCCACCGTTATGCATCCCCCTCCGTTATACTTCCCCCTCCGTTATACTTCCCCCTCCATTGTACTTCCCCCTCCCTTATACTTCCCCTACGTTATACTTCCTTTCCATTATACTTCCCCCTCCCTTATACTTTTTAAGAATTTTCCTTCTTTTTCTTCATCTTATTCTATTATTTTTTTAACTTTTTGTCAGAGAACCCTCATTTTTACAGAATTTTCAAGAGTTTTCCTCAACTTATTTTTAAAGGAATCTTTCATGTAAACATAGAACAAAACATGAGTCTAAAAATAGAGAAAGAAACCAAATGGCAAAATGGAATAAATTTACTGACGACCTATCAGCTAATTTTTTTAATATATGGTAAATAGAAATGAATTTTTCGACGACAGTAATTGTTTTTTTATTTTTATTCAAAATTTGTTTATTCAAGGTCAATATCAGGGTCTTTCCCAGGTAATTTTTCTTTCTACCTCTCCGCAATAATTAAAGGTAAAAAAAAAACCGTTTTTGCCGGGAGAGAAAAAAAGGAGGCAACCGACGAAAAATCAATAGGCCAGGACCCTGAACGCCGACGGACATGACTCCGTCCCTCTCGTTTATTTCATCAACCCTCCGATGCGTTTGAATAAAAAGAACTCCACTCAACCTTTGATAACTCCCGGGCTCACAATTCTATTGATGTAGCGGGTTTAATAGTGGAAGTGAAAGTGCCTTATCATGAGAACACCAATTCAGTCTCAACCCGACTCTCCAAGAAGGTAAGACCGCATTTTTTCTCCTTTTCCCCTACGTCAAAAAATTCAAAATATTATTAATAACATTAAAAAAACAATACCTATCAATTGCATACAATCAGATACAAAAAAAAGTCATTAAAATATATTATAATATCATTTTTGTAAAATTTTAATATACCTATTTAGTTAAATATATAAATTTTTTGTGTTAATTATATAAGCAAAATTAATGTGCGCATGCAGCATAATCAATTGTTATATCCTTGAATGTGGCAATCTGTTGAACGTTTCCCAAGGCTAATATTCTCGGTATTCTTCTATAGAAACTCTGTTATTTTAAAAAATGTGGTTTTGTTTTAAAATGTCTATTTAAGGTGAGAGAGGAAGAGTTCGGTTGGGAAAAATGTGAAAGCGAAAATGGACGTTTTGGAAATTTTTAGAAGTTAGGAAAGAATTAACTTTAAGGATTTCTTATCGATTTGAGAATGTTTGTCAAGTCTTTTGACCTTTTCTATATGATAATGGGCCACGTGGGCGACAAAAATGTTCATTTCCCTAAAAATTTCAAGTACTCATTTTTTTTTTAACGAAATGCTTTTTCTAATTTTTACTTTCTCAAAAGAAGTCATTTTGGCACCCTCCAGTGGGTCTGCTAAAAAGTTTGATGTACAAATTGCTGGAAATGAGGAAAGGAACACCGGAATAAAAAGCGTTTTTACGTTTTTTTCAAAGGTTTTAGTCTTCAAAAAATAAGATGTTTACCATATTTTGGTATTTTTAAAGAAGTCTGGGCGTATTTACCAGAAACCACCTTCTAAGCAGGATTTTCCTAGTTTTTTAAACAGAAAAATCCTATTTTTGCGGGATTTTTGTAGTTTGATCAGTTTTTTTTAACAGAGATACCCCATTTTTAATTTTTGGGAGTTTTCCCCTGCTTTTTGACAGAAAAACCGTATTTTTTTTAGTTTTCTTTCATTTTCAGACAGAGAAATCTTCACGGAATATTGGTAGTTTTCCCCAATTTATAGATAGAAAAACCTCCTTTCCAAAGGATTTTTCCTGGTTTTGTTAAGCAAATAAATCCCATTTTTCGAGATTTTTGGTAGTTTTCCTCAGATTTTTGACAGAGAAACCCCATTTTTGATTTTTGGGAGTTTTCCCCTGCTTTTTGACAGAAAAACCGTATTTTTTTTAGTTTTCTTTGATTTTCAGACAGAGAAATCTTCACGGAATATTTGGTAGTTTTCCCCAATTTATGGATAGAAAAACCTCCTTTCCAAAGGATTTTTCCTGGTTTTGTTAAGCAAATAAATCCCATTTTTTCGAGATTTTTGGTAGTTTTCCTCATTTTTTTGACAGAGAAACCCCATTTTGATTTTTGGGAGTTTTCCCCTGTTATTTGGCAGAAAAACCGCATTTTTTTGAGTTTTCTTTGATTTTCAGACAATCTTCACAGCATATTGGTAGTTTTCCCCAATTTATAGATAGAAAAACCTCCTTTTTAAAGTCTTTGTCTAAGTATTCTTCGGTTTTTAGATATAGAAATCCCATTTTCTCGGAATGTTTGGTAGTTTTTCCTCAGTTTTTTGACAAAGAAACCCATTTTTACTGGATTTTTGGAAGTTTTCTTTGGGTTTTAGACAGAGAAATTTCACTATCACGGTATTTTTGGCAGTTTTTCTCAGTTTTTGTACAGAAAAAACCCCATTTTTATTGAATTTTTGGGAGTTTTCTTCAGTTTTTACTTTTTGACAGAGAAACTCCATCAATACGGGAGTTTTCCTCGGCTTTTTGCCAAAGGAAGCTCATTTTTATCTTACGATTTTCAGTTTTCCTCGGTTTTTTGACAGAAAACCCCATATTTTCAGGAGTTTTTTTTTTTTTTTTTTTTTTTTTTTTTTTTTTTTTTTTTTTTTTTTTTTTACGAATGCTTCTCTCTAACTGAAGGTTTCTTAGACTTCAAAAACGAAATATTTCCCTCATATGACGGTTTTCAGAGAAGTCTGGGCGTTTTCTCCAGAATCTTGAAGTTTTGAGATGAGAAGAATGCCACATTTTAAGAAGCTTAGTAGTACATTTTGGGCCCAGTTAAAGGTTTTTTTTTTTCTCCAAATCTAAGGGCTTTAGGCTAAAACTTAGCGTTTTTACCCTCATCTCAGTAAAGTTTGGTTTTGGACAACTTTTTTTGCCCCTGCATGAAAGACGGTTCTTTTCTTGGTTGCAGGCTGCAGATTTTTGATTTTGACGTTTTTTTTTATTTCAGAATGACAGCTTCTGCTAAACTTTTGCACATATCCGCCCTCGGCCTGTACCTCTACGTGACTTATTTCCTCCAATTCGAAAATGTCCAAAACACTCGTCAAAGCACAAATCCGACCATCAAAGTCATGGCTGGATTTTCGAGGAGATTCCTCACAAATTGGACATACGTAAGTTAGAAAACGAAGTGTGAAAAATCAATATTTGAAGAGCCTAAGCAAACACCTAACTTCGTGTTTCTTTATTTTTTTCAGGGTGTGCAGACTATTTATTTAGCAATATGTGTCCTGGGACATTTTTTAAATATTTTTAAAGCCTTCCAAAATGCTGCTCGGAAGTTGTTTTCCGTCGCCGATTATTTATTTACGTCCATAGCTACTCCGATGGCCTTTGTAAGTTTAAACCAATATTAATAATATTGATAAAAAAACTAAAAATGCTTATCCTCTTTTATAATTATGACAAGATAATGTTTGAGTGATAGATAATAATTTAATCTCCTTTTATCAGTGAACAGGCATTTTTATTTTTATCAAATGTGCAAATTCACATCCTTACAAAAAAGATGCTTTTTCAATAAAAATTATTTTGAAGTTGAAAACCTAAAAATAAAATTATGTAATCATCCAGCAGTAAATCGACAGTATACCTGCAAAACCTCGTATGTTCTCAACTCAGAATTTCACACGAGACACAAAAGGACTTGCAAGTTATTACAGAAGGTTATGGACTTGCAGGTTATTACAGTCGACATAGAGAAGACATTTCTCACTGAATCGAAACCAAATTTTCTACGAAGGTTCTAGAGCCTTAAATTTACCCAGAAAGCTCAAAACCTTATTTTGGGGAAAAATCGGACTTACGAGATTTTGCAGGTATACTGTCAAAATAGTACTTTAAAGAAAGACTAGCGGTCATTTTGACCCACAAGAACCACGTTGAGGGTATTACAGAAACAGCGTAATATTTGAGATTCTAAAATAAGCTATTTCCTCTATAAAAAAAATTTGCAGGAAGTACTTTTAAAGACATTCGGTCATTTTGACCCTTATGCGGTCTTTAAAAACCATATTTTCTAAAAACCGACATTAGAGTGGTATTAAGCAAGGGTCAGTGTGTACCTGGCTTTAAAACGTCAAATTTGCTAAAAATAATTCTTTTCTTTTATTTTAGTTAGTGAGCCTAGTATTTTGGATAATCTACATGATTGATAGAGAACTAGTCTACCCCAAAGCTCTGGATGCAGTAATTCCGGTTTATATCAACCATTGTATTCATACTTTCAACTCGATTATCGCTATAGTTGATATGTCGATCATAAATCACAAGTTTTCAAGCTGGTCGACTTCATTGAAAGGGACTATCTCTTATTTAGTAATCTACGCCGTCTGGTAAATAAAAAGTATAAGTATAACTTTCAAAAAAACGTTTTTTTAGTTTATTTGGAACATATTTTGAAACTGGAGTATGGCTTTATCCGATCCTCAAAGAACTCGATTGGCCTCAAAGAATCGCATTTGCCATTGGAAATCTTTTAGTGGCTGCTCTCATGTTCGCTTTGACAAAACTAGTCCATTGGACATTCTGGGGTAATTATTTTTAAATTAGTTTTTTTTATTAACATTTTTTTAATAGGAAATGCTGCTCCAGTTCCGGAAAAAACAAAAAAGGGTGGAAAACATAAGAAAAAATAAACAATTTTATAAAAGAAATAAGTTTTTTAAAAGTAAAACCACAAAAAAAAACAAAGGGAAATCCATCGGAGACATGTTTCTGCACGTTGTGGAGGTTCTCGCATTGTTATATCAAGGCTGACATGTTTCTACGTGCTGCGGAGATTCTCATTGGTAGAAAACAGTGTTTCTTCATAAAACTCAAAATGTTCAAGAACTTTTATATTTTTTTAACTAAAAACATGAAGCTTTTGAATTTTTTTCCAAACGAAAAATGTAGATACTACTTTGATTAATAATGAAAAAGGAAACTTTAAGGCACTTTACACAGCAATAAAAGCACATGGAATTTTTTAAACAAAAAATTGGACTTATTTAAGATTTCAATCTTACAAGTTTCATTAAGTCTTTGATTTTATATTCTTTTAAAAATCCAATGTTATAAAATTTACAACTTCAGTGCATAAAACGTATTTACAATTTAAATAACAAAAAAAAAGCATCCTTAAGCTAAGGGAAAGCATTTCTACTTATGGAGGTACTTCAGTTTTATAAGTACATTATTTTTCATGGGATTTTAACCTAATCACGGGTAATAAAAGGAAAAAATACAACAAAATAATTACACAGCTAAGTTATGGCAATATTTTACACAATAAATAGTGTTAAAAGTAAATCAATATATAATTTAGCTATAAAAGCAACTTTTGGGGAAGACTGTCATTTCTGTTTTATTCTTCGACTCCGATTGGAACTGAAGTGGTAAAAGTTGGAGTTTCAAGTTCTTCATGTTTTTTGAGCTTCATACCCTAAAAAGAAATGGAGTCAAGATTTAATGGTTTTTAACAAAAATACCTGTTGGTGTTTGTAATGATTGATGATGTCTTGGTCAGCTGGGCAGCTTTGAGTGAATGCTTCAAGTTGGTACATATTCAGCATGTAACGCCATAGGTAGTTCAACTCGATGGGTATTTCAAAATCCATAAAATACTTGCCTTAAAAAAAGGTTATGAAAAAATTTGGTATTTAAAAAAATTCTTACCAGCGACTCTGATATGCTGAAGCCTCGGCATGAGTTCACAATCGAAACAGCACATTGTATCTCCAGTCAGGAATCTTGTATCTTTTTTTCCAAGATGGTCGTTTATTTTTCGAAGGTGACTAAGAAGATTGTTGGTCGTAACGTCATTTTTGTTGAGAAGCATTAATTTTAGTTTCTGCGGGAAAAAACAGGAATGAATAGTGCGAAAAGTGGCTAAGGTGGTTTTCTAGAGGAGAAACTAAAATAAACGCCAAAAAGGTCCACTCTTTGCTGAAAGATTGAGAAAAACGACCAAAAATCTGGAGAAAGGGGTTTTTAAGAGAAAACTGAGAAAAACACCTCAAAGTAATGTTTAACCCTTTCGAGACCGCAGGTGACTATAGTTGCCATTCGCGCTTTTCGTTTGGAGACCGCAGGCGACTTCAGTTGCCCAGCGGCACCAGCGGGAAGCCTCTTTAAAAAATGTAATACCTTCGCTTCCCGTGGCGCTAGCGACATGCAAAAACTGGCAATCTGTTGGGGAAGAAATGAACTACGTAATGATCGCATCACTCGTCGCTTTCTGTTCTTTGCTGGGTGCTGGGAGCGGTCGGGGAGAAGTGAAGGGCAAAGAGAGGGGAAAAGTGCTGCGACGGTAGCGCAGAGAATCCGGCGTCAGACGCGGTCTCAAAAGGGTTAAAGCCTTCACAAAATCAAGATAAATGGGGTCTCTTGGCCTCACAATCAGTCATAAAATGAGGTGAATGTGAGGAAACTGAGAGATGAGAGGTAAGGTAGGTTGGGGGTGTGGTCGTTTTTCTATTTTACATACTACTTTTTATATTTTTTTTACTTATTTATGTTTGAGTTTGGCTATGTTGTTCAGTACTGCTTGTTTTTATGGTAAAACTTACACTGTAAAGGTTCTCGATTAACGTAGCGACTTCTTTGTCTTGAACGAAAAGATTGTGACCGCCGGGAACATTCTTCATGATGTGCCTTTCGATTTTCTCATTTTCAAGCACCGCTAATCCATTGTCGATCAAAATCGGTGGTGGAGTCGCCTCAAAATTAGTCCTAAAAAAAAATTTAAAAATTAGGGTAAAGACACTATTTTAGATTCCAAACCGAAAATCTGGAGGAGGCTTCTGCATGTCTACTGTTGTAACTTTTAAAGATATCGTCTTCAATTCCGCAAGGAGGTATAGGTCCATGAAATACTCCTGGCAAAAAAGGCAAGCTCCTTTTCTCCGTCCATCGATGGTCGATGCCTAAAAAAGAACAAACGAAAATTCCATTTAAAGTTTTCTTAGAAGAAATAGGAAAAAACATCCTTAAATGACTCATGTCTAACAATAAAACGGCCTTGAATACTAGAGAAGAATATTCCTAACATTAATTTTTGTGAATTTCATTGCGAAAATCTTGTTTTTCACTGGACAATCTAATAGAATACAAGAGAGCAAAATTTTTTTATACAAGTGGACTCCTTTTACCTGCCTGAGGAATTTAGATTAGGATAACTTATTTGGGGGAGGGGTCTCTTTCAATAAACTCGAGAAAATCCTGAGAAAATGGGGGTTTCCCTGTCAAAAAACCGAGAAAATTTTTTAAAAATCCTGAAAAATGGGGTTTTTCAGCCTAAAACCCTGGGAAAACTCCTAAAAATGCTGTATAAATTCCGTCAAAAACCGAGGAAAACTGAAAATCCAGTAAAAACGTGCTTTCTTTGCCAGACTGCCGAAGGAAACTCCTGAAAATCCAGTGGAAATGGGGGTTTTTAGCGTAAAAAACATTGGAAAACTCCTGAAAGTGCTGTATGAATTCTGTCAAAAACCGAGGAAAACAAAAAAAAATCCAGTAAAAACGTGCTTTCTTTGGCAAACTGCCGAAGGAAACTCCTGAAAATCCTGTGGAAATGGGGGTTTTTAGCCTAAAAAACATTGGAAAGCTCCTAAAAATGCGGCATAAATTCCGTCAAAAACCGAGGAAAACTGAAAATCCAGTAAAAACGTGTTTGCGTTGGCAAACAGCCGAGGAAAATTCTGAATATCCTGTCTAAATGGGGTTTCCGTGCCAAAATAACCGAGGAAAATTTCCAAAAATCCTGAAAAATGGAGGTTTTTAGCCTAAAAACTTGGCAAACTGTCGAAGGAAACTCCTGAAAATTCCTGTAGAAATGGGGGTTTTTAGCCTAAAAACATTGGAAAACTCCCAAAAATGCTGCATGAATTCCCTCAAAAACCGAGGAAAACTGAAAATCCAGTAAAAACGTGCTTTCTTTGGCAAACAGCCGAGGGAAATTCTGAATATCCTGTCTAAATGGGGTTTCCGTGCCAAAATAACCGAGGAAAATTTCCAAAAGTCCTGAAAAATGGGGTTTTTAGCCTAAAAACCTAGAAAAACTCCAGAAAATTCTGTGGAAATGGGAGTTCTCAGTCAAAAAACCGAGGAAAACTGAAAATCCAGTAAAAACGTGCTTTCTTTGGCAAACTGCCGAAGGAAACTCCTGAAAATCCTGTGGAAATGGGGGTTTTTAGCCTAAAAAACATTGGAAATCTCCTAAAAATGCTGCATAAATTCCGTCAAAAACCGAGGAAAACTGAAAATCCAGTAAAAACGTGCTTTCTTTGGCAAACAGCCGATGGAAATTCGGAAAACCCTGTCCAAATGGGGTTTCCGTGCCAAAAAAACCGAGGAAAATTTCCAAAATCCTGAAAAATGGGGGTTTTCAGCCTAAAAACCTGGAAAAACTCCCGAAAATTCTGTGGAAATGGGAGTTCTCAGTCAAAAAATCGAGGAAAACAACAGGTAAAAAAGGGTTTTCGATTTCCAAAAATTCAAGAAAAAACCCAAATTTTTGTAAAAATGGAGATTTTGTGTCAAAAAACCGAAGAAAACTCACAAAAATTCTGTAAAATGGGGACTATTGGGGAAAACGCACATGCTCCTCTAGCTTTTGTATTTCGGGTTTCCTTTCTCCGTTTACAGCGATTTTATAGCTTTTCCGCAGACCCCCTGGCATGGCTTATTGGCCCCAGGGGTCCGCAGACCACACACTGGGAACCCCTCTCTTCTAAAATATGGCTTTTAGACTGAGCTGAGCATTATGGCGAAAGCCTCAGACCCCTCCGCCAAATATGGTGACCGCGAGTTTACAAGCAATTCGTTGCTAGAGAAACCGGGCGGACGAAAAAAAAAAAAAACTCCCGGAGTGGCGGCGATTTCTCTCCCACGATCTGCCGCAGTTCCCTTTCAAAGATCGCCATTCACTTTTACATTACACGTTACCTATTACAAGTGATCACCGCTATTCTACTTTCTTTCATAAAAAAGGCAAAACAAGATTAAAGAAATTTGTTAACTGCATGGAAGGCCGAAGTACGATAAGTGTAGGCTTGAGCAAGGTGATGCATAATTTAAATTAAAATGGGAGGCCTTAAGAAATTGCACAACGGTGAAAAGTGGGTGTGCACAAAGACAATATCCTTCTTTCCACCTGGTTTACTGACCTCCTCGAAATACAGAGAACCTCATTTTCAACGACAAAACGCTAAAAAATTTCTTCTAATAATATCATATCTGTCATAGTCGTAAATATTTGAGTAAACGTTTTTAATTATTACGTTTTTAGTCATCAGGGAGGAGAATAAAGGTGTCTTTCGATGGTGATTGTCGCCCTTGACATCGTTACGTCATTTCACTTAACATTTTGAACCCATTAGGGGGACTTCTTTAATCATCTTTTATTGTTCGAAAAGTGTTCCCAACGTTTATTTTTAGACGAAATTAACCTCTTAACCTTGGTTAAGGGGACGATAGTTTAAATAAAAATTCGATTAAATAAGAAAAAAGGGAAGAGGGTTCAAACTATCAATGTAGTCGGCGAAAAATGGGCGTATTCATATTCATAAAGTTAAAAATTATGAATATGAATGGGAGTATGAGTATATTCATATTTTTTCTTGGATATTTGAATGTTTTCCTTACTTTCTTTCAATCTATTTCGACCAAGAAACCAACATTTCTCGTGATTTTCCGCTTTTTCCTCGCTCTTTAGGCCAAAAAAACTCATATTTTTTGTGTTTTTCTGGCTCTTTAGGCCAAAAAACTCATATTTTGTGTGTTTTCTGGCTCTTTAGGCCAAAAAAACTCATATTTTGTGTGTTTTTCTGGCTCTTTAGGCCAAAAAACCTCATATTTTGTGTGTTTTTCTGGCTCTTTAGGCCAAAAAACTCATATTTTGTGTGTCTTTCTGGCTCTTTAGGCCAAAAACCTCATATTTTGTGTGTTTTTCTGGCTCTTTAGGCCAAAAAAACTCATATTTTGTGTGTTTTTCTGGCTCTTTGGGCCAAAAAACTCATATTTTGTGTATTTTTCTGGCTCTTTAGGCCAAAAAACTCATATTTTATGTGTTTTTCTGGCTCTGTAGGCCAAAAAAACTCATATTTGTGTGTTTTTCTGGCTCTTTAGGCCAAAAAAACTCATATTTTGTGTGTTTTTCTGGCTCTTTAGGCCAAAAAAACTCATATTTTGTGTGTTTTTCTGGCTCTTTAGGCCAAAAAACTCATATTTTATGTGTTTTTCTGGCTCTGTAGGCCAAAAAACTCATATTTGTGTGTTTTTCTGGCTTTTTAGGCCAAAAAACCTCATATTTTGTGTGTTTTTCTGGCTCTTTAGGCCAAAAAAACTCATATTTTGTGTATTTTTCTGGCTCTTTAGGCCAAAAAACTCATATTTTATGTGTTTTTCTGGCTCTGTAGGCCAAAAAAACTCATATTTTGTGTGTTTTCTGGCTCTGTAGGCCACAAAAACTCATATTTTGTGTGTTTTTCTGGCTCTTTAGGCCAAAAAACCTCATATTTTGTGTGTTTTTCTGGCTCTTTAGGCCGAAAAAAAACTCATATTTTGTGTATTTTTCTGGCTCTTTAGGCCAAAAAAACTCATATTTTGTGTGTTTTTCTGGCTCTTTAGGCCCAAAACTTTTCTCGTGTATTTCCGCTTTTACCTCGCTCTTTAGGCCAAAAAACTCATATTTTGTGTGTTTTTCTGGCTCTTTAGGCCCAGAAAAATCCCATTTCATGAAGTTTTGGAAAATTAACAAGTAAAAGAGGCCATTACGGACCTAATTTCTAACAAAAACATCTCTTTTAGCCAACAACTCCCATATTAAAGAATTTTTTGCCGTAAAAACCGTCCACCAAATGGAAGGGAAGCACATTTTTATTAGGTTTTTTACTGGCTGGATTTTAAAAATTAATTTTTGATTAAATGTGCCCAACTTTGGGAAAAAAGAGGATTTTTATCATGGGTTTGATTGTTGAGCGAGAAAAAAAAAAAAATACGTCCGGCAATCGGAAAATTCGGCCAAGGTCGCCATTAAAAACGTTTAATTAAGATCCTAAATGTTTCATAACAAATTTAATTTATTCAAACTTTTTGCACTACTTTTTTCCGATTGAATAGTCAAGTTTAAAGAAACTAAGTGAGTTCATAAGGTTCAACTGAAGTAGTTCAAGGGCTAACATGAAGGCCGATGTAAAAAAAAGTTGGTTTTTTTAAGTCCCTACTTTTTATTTCATTTTTTGCGGTGGTGCTTTCGTTTTTTCACAAAACAATGGGTGAAAACGTAACTCGGGTTTTAATATGTAACAGTTGTGTAATTTTTTTTAGGTTCATACGTCGCTCTACTTTTTTCTTTCCCATCTGCTCAGACTTAAAATAAATGTTTTCATGAGTTCCACAACTGCGATTCTGTTTAGTTTATAAATAAACTGTTTTCGCTCTTTTAGAAACGTGATTTGTGTATTTTTAAAGTAGAATGAACCTTTTTTTTAAGGTCTAAACGGCGATTTATATGCTCAAAAATTTTTTGTTGAACAATGTAATTTTTTAAAGATAAAATAAAAACCGTCAAGGGTATTTGAGACTTCTGTGACAACAAAAAGAAAAATGCTGATTGCGGGTGAAATAAAAAAAATTAAAAGGTGAAACGTCTGACAATTTGTCTAACTATAAATAAGGTCATTCATTGTGGTAAAAATAAAGGGGGGCAAAATGTACATATAAAAAATGCCTTATCTGACTTCCTCAAAAATCACACATTGTGAAAATAAGTTATCTGAGTCCCCCCTGAGATTTCTTCCGGCCATGAAAATGACTTTTTTTTAAAAAAGAAGGAAGTTTAAAATCGATTTTAGCTTCTTATGGAAGTAGATGGTTAGCTAATGGAAGTAGAAAATATTCTATTCAAAAATAAAGGTAAACTTCTGAAAATCCTGTATGAAACGGGTTTCTGTCTAAAATCCTAGGAAAAACTCCTGAAAATCCAGTAAAAATTGGAAAAAACCGAGGTAAACTATTCTATAAATTTTTTTTATCCGCAAATTATTGCATTTTTTAACATTATCCGAAGTGATGATATAAATAAGCCTTAAAATAGTCGTTAAATCGTCATTTAGGCCATGAAGCACTCGTTAAATCGTCATTTTGGCCATGAAACGGACGTTAAATCGTCATTCTATCCCTCAAACAGTCGTTAAATCGTCATTCTAGCCCTTAAAACAGTCGTTAAATCGTCATTTAAGCAATGAAGCAGTCGTTAACTCGTCTTTAGGCCTTGATACTGTCGTTAAAACGTGTTTAGGCCTTGTAACAGTCGTTAAATCGTCATTCCGGCCATGAAACGGACGTTAAATCGTCATTCTAGCCCTTAAAACAGTCGTTAAATCGTCATTTTGGCCATGAAACAGACGTTAAATCGTCATTCTAGCCCTCAAACAGTCGTTAAATCGTCATTCTAGCCCTTAAAACAGTCGTTAAATCGTCATTTAGGCCATGAAGCAGTCGTTAACTCGTCTTTAGGCCTTGATACTGTTGTTAAAACGTGTTTAGGCCTTGTAACAGTCGTTAAATCGTCATTTTGGCCATGAAACGGACGTTAAATCGTCATTCTAGTCCTCAAACAGTCGTTAAATTGTCATTTAGGCCATGAAGCACACGTTAAATCGTCATTTAGGCCATGAAGCAGTCGTTAACTCGTATTTAGGCCTTGATACTGCCGTTAAAACGTGTTTAGGCCTTGTAACAGTCGTTAAATCGTCATTTCGGCCATGAAACGGACGTTAAATCGTCATTATAGCCCTTAAAACAGTCGTTAAATCGTCATTTTGGCCATGAAACGGTCGTTAAATCGTCATTCTAGCCCTCAAACAGTCGTTAAATCGTCATTCTAGCCCTTAAAACAGTCGTTATAAATCGTCTTTCTAGCCCTTAAAACAGTCGTTAAATCGCCATTCTAGCCCTTAAAACAGTCGTTAAATCGTCATTCTAGCCCTTAAAACAGTCGTTAAATCGTCATTCTAGCCCTTAAAACAGTCGTTAAATCGGCATTCTAGCCCTTAAAACAGTCGTTAATCATCATTTCGCCCTTGAAACGGATGTGTAATCGTGATTTAGGTATTAAAACAGCCGTTAAATCGTTATTCTAGGTCTTGAAACAGTCGTTAAATTGTCATTTTGGCCCTTAAAACAGTAGTTATAAATCGTCTTACTAGCCCTTAAAAAGTCGTTAAATCGTCATTCTAGCCCTTAAAACAGTCGTTAAATCGTCTTACTAGCCCTTAAAACAGTCGTTAAATCGTCTTACTAGCCCTTAAAACAGTCGTTAAATCGTCTTACTAGCCCTTAAAACAGTCGTTAAATCGTCATTCTAGCCCTTAAAACAGTCGTTAAATCGTCATTCTAGCCCTTAAAACAGTCGTTATTAATCGTCTTACTAGCCCTTAAAACAGTCGTTAAATCGTCTTACTAGCCCTTAAAACAGTCGTTAAATCGTCTTACTAGCCCTTAAAACAGTCGTTAAATCGTCATTCTAGCCCTTAAAACAGTCGTTAATCGTCATTTCGCCCTTGAAACGGATGTGTAATCGTGATTTAGGGATTAAAACAGCCGTTAAATTGTCATTCTAGCCCTTGATACTGTCAGTATTTTATCTATAAAAATCCTGTATACCTACATATGTTTTTTTTTAGCAAAAAACCGAGGAAAACGTATGAAAATTCTGTGCAGAAAAGAAAACTGAAAATCTCTCTCATTTTATTTCGATTTTTCTTGTTTTTTAAATAGATTTTAGCTTCACATTCTTCTGGGAGTGAAAAAAATTGAAAATCTCTCAACCATTTATTAACATGACAGATTAAGATTCGATGAGAACGAAAATTATTTACAGTATAACTTTCAACTTTCTATGAAATCTTCATATTGTAGAGAGTTGTTTATTTAAAATTTTTATCACGTTTTGAATCTTATTTTTCAGCGCACAAAAAGGATGAGAAGTTTTTCCTATATCATTAAATAATTATTCAGGAAGAAAAGGAGAGAGAAAAACAAACTAAGGAGGAGTTGAGGACTCTACCCACAGACCAAGTTTCTTAAATATTTAGATAGATGGAAGCAAATATGGGGGAGAAAAAAATGACGTCAATTTCTTTTTTTTGAACTGGTATCATCACGTTTCGTTATAATCGAAGCGTAAACATATCGCTTGTCAAGCGAAATCGTCTATTTGTGAATGTTAAGATCGATGAACCGTTCGTGTCATCGAATTGCGTCTCACGCAGGCTCTTAAACATAATCCGATCACGATGTCCTATCGCCAGTGATGAGTGATGACTAAGATGTCCTAATAAGACTTGATTTCCTTTGTCTTCACTGGTAGATTCAAGAAGATTCAATTTCCTTTTATTCCATTTTCAGGGACTCCAAACGAAAGATGTTGATCTTCTTCTCAGGATTTTCAAAAACAGAAGATAAACCACCTAGAAATTCACAACTCTTTGTAGGACTAATAGGAGATTCCTTTGTCGGCTTTTATTACGTTTTTTCTTCAATATCTCGGCCGAAAGAGCGTTGTAAACACCCAAAAATCGGGTTGAACGAATGAAAAGTTCATAAAAGTCGCAAATTGGTTGTTACACTCTGGAGATGACCCCCTAGAAATCCAAAACTCCTTTGGGGCGGTTTTTAACACTTTTTTCATCAATACCCCAGCCAAAAGAGAGTGAAAAACGCCCAAATTTGGTAAAACAGGGTTGTCTCGTTTGCTGGACATAAGAAACGCTTGATATTTCGCCGATTCGTCGCCATAAACCAATTTCAGCCTATTTTTTGGCATTTTCACTCTTTTAATGCGAAAAATCTCTTGTTTTACTGCATTTTGGGAAGGTTAACAGCTTAACATAATTGTGGTAGTGTCCATTGCTCTTTGGACCAAAAGGCTGGTTCTCTTTCTACCCTAACTAGAACCATCTCTTTCTGCGGGCTCACAGGCTCACAAAAGCCCAAGCAAAACGGGAAACGCATGGGTCACAACCAAGGAACTATGGAGGGACTCAAGAGTACTAAGACAGGCAAAAGGAATCATGGACTCCTTCCCATTAAGGGTAACAAACACCCAGTCTCTGAACGAACAGACCTTAGGCTGCTTGTGGGTATTCTGACAGGTACCATCCTATCAGATATCACCTAAGGAACATGAACTCTGTGATGAAGCGTTCAGAAACAACTGAGCACGTCTTCACGAGGAGAAGGTACCTGCACTTCGGTATACTCCTCACACTGGCGGACTTAGATTAGGTTATTCAGGGCCTTGTGCACCCCGACCCCTAGTGGGTCTATTGTGCGCCCTTGTTTCCGGATTAGAGCTCCCCTTCAAGCCCCAGGCTCTTCATTAGCCACCAGAGGCCGGTCAGGGGTCTCCTCGAGTAGTTCGATGGACTGGGTTTCTCGCCGTACTTCTTCGCAATAACAGAGGACGTGCTCCGCCGTCGTCTCCTCCTCCGAACAGAAGCGGCAGGTGCTGTCCTCTGTCACTCCTAACCTTTGAAGGTGCTTACGGAGTCTGCAGTGACCGGTCAGCAGACCCACCATAATGCGGACTTTGGTTCTGCCCTGCCTAAGCAGGTCTGCTGTAAATCCATGCCTTGGTCCACTAATGAACATCTTGGCAGCCTCTGACCTCGAGCTTTGTGTCATCTCGTAAAGTAGCAGAGAGAGTTTGCCTTTTAAGCTCCTCACTCTTCACACTCCTAGAAATGTGACAGTAGGGCTCAGGGCCAATGGGGGTCGTTTCTGACCCCTTACTGGCGGACCTAAAAGGTAATGCCTCCTGGAGGCTGTAGGAGTTCATGAGAACTCTACCAGTCTCCAGAATTTTATCCCTAGAGTTGGGGCAGTACAATAGATCCGATAGGATTTAAGTACGCAGGGGCTATTTGGCCTGGGGGTATTCATTCATGAGGAGAAGTTAAAAAAAGGGCAATTTGTTTTTAAAAAAGGCTCAACAGGTTCTACAAACAGTCCATATGAGGTTAAAAAAATTCTCTTTCAACGACCTTAAATGAAGACTTATTCAGAATAATGGCCTATTTAGGACAAGGTCGCGTGACGAATAACAATAATTTTTTTTCCTTTTTTTATATGGGAATTCTAAAAACTATCAAGGAGGCAATGTTAAATAAATCAAGGGAACTCTCGTTATCTTACGTTGAGCAATTGTTCAAGTATTCCTTCTATTTTAAAATGGTCTAGAATGACATTAAGCTTTTAAAATTACGTAAAAAGAAGAAAATGCAATATGGCTTTCGAAAGCCATCGTGAACAATTAACACTTTTCATGTAAATTCTGACCTGAATAATTTTTTGAAGATTCATTTTTTTAAAATTATAGGAAGTCAATCGTAAAAATAAATGGTATTTCGAATAAATTAATTAGTCACGATTGTTTCACACAAAAAGTGATGAAAAACCCAAAACTTTCTTTATCCGAGAAATTACGTAAATGATTAAAAATTTAAAGAAACTCCGTTATAATTGGTCTTTGGATGACATTTTCAAAAAGTGAAATTTTTTTAAAACTTTTTTTTTATATTTCTTTAAATGTAAAAGGTCGTGTGATAATTACGTAATACATAATACAATGGCTCAATAAAAATATGCATTTTTGTAGTTTCAGTATTTGAGTAGTCGATTGTTTTTATTTAATATGTAGGTCAAACCGCTTGAAGGATGAGTGTTTTTTATTCCACCAAATGAAAAGCACGATATAAGTAATTACCAGGAAGATAAAGATTATTACTGGAGCATTTTGGACATCTAACACTTATGGAGTCTATTGGGTGCCCTTCTAGCTTAGAGCTCACTGTCCAGCTTTTGATTATCCGACTGGACTAAGGTCTTGGGTTTCTTCCTCTCAGTTTTACCAATAGAGGCTCCTCCGATTCTTCTTTTAGCAGAAACAACAGACGCTGCCCTCCGTTACTCCAATCCTCTGAAGAGGAATTCGTTCTGTCCTGTCAGCAGACTGAGATCCCGCTAAAATGGGGACTTCTACTCTGGGCAGGTCTGCCGTGATTCTATGCCCTGGTCTTCAGAACTTGATGGCATGCCTTTGAGCTCGCTGTCTAGCTAGTCTTTAGCTTCCAGAGGCTAGGACTATTGGACAATCGGACGGTTTTTCTACCCATGCACATGAACGTAGGCTTTACCCAGTTTTGCAATAACAGAAGAAATGCTCGGCCGTTTCCTCCACCTCTAAACACGAACGGCAGGAGCTGTCCTGCTAGCAGACCCACCAAAAAGCGGACTTAGGATGTACATCGCTAGAGTAGGCCTACTGTGAGCCTATGCTCTTAAGGCTGTCTAGCTTACCAAGTTTTGCAATAACAGAAGAAATCTCGGCCGTTTCCTCCACCTCCAAACAGGAACGGCAGGAGCTGTCCTGCAAGCAGACCCACCAAAAAGCGGACTTTGGATGTACATCGCTAGAGTAGCCTACTGTGAGCTTATGCTCGTTAGGCTGTCTAGCCCTTTAGGCTTTGAATTAGCTTCCATTGTCTGAACAGAGTTTTTACAGTGCAGTGAGATGAGTTTTCTTCCCCTGTACATAAACCTAGGCTTTACCAAGCCTTCCATGACGTTTGTCGTGCCTTGTCAATAGACTCAACAAAATGCAGTTTGATTGCAATTTTGTTCAACCCTGCCGGAGCAGGTCTGCAATAGGAAGGACTTCCAGGTATTCTTTCGACCTTGGGAGTTTTGCCATCCATGCTAAGTAGCCAGTGCTCTTTTTGAGTTTTTTTTCTTCCCTGCACAAAAACCTAGGCTTGGTAAAGCCTAAACAGAGGAAATGCTCGGCCTTTTTGTCCTCCTCCCAACAAAAACGGCAGGTGCTGTCCTCCGTCACATCTTTAAAGGTGTTTGTGGAGTTTGTTGTGCCCTGTCAATAGACTCACAAAATACGGTATTTGGTTCAACCCTGCCTCAGCAGGTCTGCCAATACGGAAGAACTTCCAGGTATTCCTTCGACCTTGGGAGTATTGCCATCCATACCAAGTAGCCGAGAGCTCTTTTTGAGCACTTCCTTCTTCCAGAAATTACCTGGTCTACAAGTCTGTCTTTCATCGAGTAGTAATCAATAGGCGAAATAGCCAAAAAAAATCTACCAACCTTCTACCCCAGAAAACCCTATTTTGGTCTATTTTATCACGATTATCTTTTTTTTAACAGACAACTTTTGCTGTTAAGTGTTTTTTCGTGTTAAATTAAGATGGTTTGCGTGTAACTTTAATAGTTTTCTTGAAAATTTCTCTTACTAGACCCCTTCTTGGGTGAGAGTAATGCCTATTGGAGGACGCAACACTTTCACGCACACGAGGATGTTTTTTTTTTTCTCCGAAGATTTCTGTTCCAACAGATTTTTCAAACGTTAATGATGCGATCCGAAATATCCGCTGTCCCCATTGTCTCCTCTAGGACATTTTTCGCTCAATTAACGTCAAAAACTTAGAAAGTTTATGAAATATTACATAATAAATGTAAAATGTGCCTAATTTTTACCAAAAAAATGAGCGATGCATTTTAAAACATCCAAACTCGTTCTCTGATTTCTCAAACTCTGAATATTCCTGTTTTCTTCGATTTCGTACCGGTAACATTTCTAATCCAGATCCTTCCCATTATGTAAGCTAATTAAGAAGATCGTTTAAAACTTAAGCCTGAATGCTTAAACCTTAATAACAGTAATTTTAAAACAAAAATTTCCTCCAAAGACCTTGGAACATCTCTTCCAATTTCACGCATCTCCGGGGACCCATATCGCGTTCCAGAAATAGAGTCGATGAAAAAGTAGAAATTAATACACATAGAGAAAAAAGAATTAAGAACTATTCGCGGGAATAGAAGAAAATACAACTCCGTGGGATAGTCAAACAATGAAATAAGCCATTATTTCAAAATCTCCCCTGTACTTTACATAAATGAATATCTATATTATATACCGTTTGAGCAAAAATCTTATTTAAAATATGAAAATTAGAGCCTTGTAAAAAAAAAACATCCAAATAAGGCCAAGATTCACATTTAAATGGGTTAACCAATGATAAAAAGGAATAAATAAAGTTCATGCATATTATCTGTGTAAATATAAATCGAGTGCTGGTTGGGTGTGAAGGCCTTTCACTGATTTCTTGCTTTCACTGAGGTCAACGGTATTTCCAAGTCGGATTCGTTCAAGACAAAAAAGAACGATTACATCGAATTAGGCCAATTTAAACAGATTAAAAAATTCCCTTTAACTTTTCATAACCAGGAAACGATCTAAAAATTCTCATGTAGTGACTAATACTTCACAGAAACTGCGATCTTTTTACGTCATCAGAATTACAGCAATCGTAAAAAATGTTTTGTCATGAGTAGACAGAAAAATATCAAACTTTTTAACATTCAAGAAGCACGAAAAACTATTTGCTGCTGCAAGTTTTTGTGATGTAACTACAAGATCTGCTTATCGAATTAATCTCTAATATTGATCCTGTCATTCCAGAGTCTTGAGGGAGGATTGAAGAATGAAAACATGGGTTGTTACAAGTTTTTGAGGAGTAAGTACCAGATCTGCTTGTCCGGATAATCTCCAGTAGGTCCAGTCATTCTAGTGTCTTAAAGGAGGATTAAAGAAGTTTTTGAGGTTTAAGTACCAGATCTGCTTGTCCGAATAGTCTCTAGTAGGTCCAGTAATTCCAGAGTTTTAAGGGAGGATTAAAGAATTGCTGAAAGCCTTGGTTTTTAGTTTTTTGGGGTAACTCCCAGATCTGCTTGTCCGAATAATCTCCAGTAGGTCCAGTCATTCCAGAGTCTTCAGGGAGGATTGAAGAATGAAAGCATTGGTTATTACAAGTTTTTGAGGAGTAAGTACCAGATCTATTTGTCCAAATAATCTCCAGTAGGTCCAGTCATTCTAGTGTCTTAAGGGAGGATTAAAGAAGTTTTTGAGGTTTAAGTACCAGATCTGCTTGTCCGAATAGTCTCTAGTAGGTCCAGTAATTCCAGAGTTTTAAGGGAGGATTAAAGAATTGCTGAAAGCCTTGGTTTTTAGTTTTTTGGGGGAGTAACTCCCAGATCTGCTTGTCCGAATAATCTCCAGTAGGTCCAGTCATTCCAGAGTCTTCAGGGAGGATTGAAGAATGAAAGCATTGGTTATTACAAGTTTTTGAGGAGTAAGTACCAGATCTATTTGTCCAAATAATCTCCAGTAGGTCCAGTCATTCTAGTGTCTTAAGGGAGGATTAAAGAAGTTTTTGAGGTTTAAGTACCAGATCTGCTTGTCCGAATAATCTCCAGTAGGTCCAGTCATTCCAGAGTCTTCAGGGAGGATTAAAGAAGTTTTTAAAGTGTAAATACCAGATCTGCCGGTCCGAATAGTCTTCAGTAGGTCCAGTCATTCCAGAGTTTTAAGGGAGAATTAAATAATGGCTGAAAGCCTTGGTTTTTGGTTTTTTGTGGAGTAACTCCCAGATCTGCTTGCCGGTTTAATCTCTAATATTGGTCCTGTCATTCCAGAGTCTTAAGGGAGGATTAAAGAAGTTTTTGAGGAGTAAGTACCAGATCTGCAGCTTGTCCGATAAATCTCTAGAAGGTCCAGTCATTCCAGGGTCTTAAGGGAGGATTGAAGAATGAAAGCATTGGTTATTACAAGTTTTTGAGGAGTAAGTACCAGATCTATTTGTCCGAATAATCTCCAGTAGGTCCAGTCATTCTAGTGTCTTAAGGGAGGATTAAAGAAGTTTTTGAGGTGTAAGTAAAGGTAGCTACACACTGCTCTGACGAAACGTGTTCCCACGTCACATCAGATCGTGTGGGACCACGTCAGGCAGGACACTGTGTTCACATTGTTCTGACGTTTTGGTCAGAAAAAGATACCTTCGTCAGTTTCATACTACCTCAGACCATTTAAACTAGTGGTTTACCTTCTGACGCTTTCTGACGCCACGAAAATATCAAAACGTTTTGATTTCCTTCACACGCGTCAGAAGGGGCCGGAACGTCAGAAAGCGTCATCCCACGTGTTCCCACGAAGGATCAGTTCAATGTGAACGCTTGCTCCCAAAACAATGATCTAGATTTTTACTTCACACGCATTAATGCGTCATTACACGTCATTACATGTTTCGTCAGAGCAGTGTGTAGCTACCGTAACAGACCTGCTTGTCGCTTGTCCGAATAATCTCCAGTAGGTCCAGTCATTCCAGAGTCTTCAGGGAGGATTAAGTTTTTGAAGTGTAATACCAGACCTGCTTGTCCGAATAATTTCCAGTAGGTCCAGTCATTGAGTTTTAAAGGAGGATTAAAGAATTGCTGAAAGCCTTGGTTTTACAATTATTTGTGGTGTAACTCCCAGATCTGCTTGTCCGAATAATTTCCAGTAGGTCCAGTCATTCCAGAGTGATAAGGGAGAATTAAAGAAGTATTTTGGTATAAGTACCGGATCTGCTTGTCCGAATAATCTCCAGTAGGTGCAGTCATTCCAGAGTCTTCAGGAGGATTAAAGAAGTTTTTGAGGTGTAGTACCAGATCTGCTTGTCCGAATAATCTCCAGTAGGTCCAGTCATTCCAGAGTCTTCAGGGAGGATTAAAGAAGTTTTTGAGGTGAAAATACCAGACCTGCTTGTCCGAATAATCTCCAGTAGGTCCAGTCATTCCAGAGTTTTAAGGAGGATTAAAGAATTGCTGAAAGCCTTGGTTTTTAGTTTTTTGGGAAGTAACTCCCAGATCTGCATGTAGGATTAATCTCGAATAGGTCCAGACATTCCAGAGTCTTGAGCGACAAGAAGAATTGATAAAACAAGTTCTTGATTAGCAAGTACCAGACCTGCTTGTCCGAATAATCTCCAGTAGGTCCAGTAATTCCAGAGTTTTAAGGGAGGATTAAAGAATTGCTGAAGGCCTTGGTTTTTACAGCTTTTATGGTGTAACTCCAAGATATGTTAGTCGGATTAATCACAAATTGGTCCAGTCATTCCAGAGTTTTAAGGAGGATTAAAGAATGAAAGCATTGGTTGTTCCAAGCTTTTGAGGTGTAAGTACCAGATATGCTTGCTCGAATAATCTCTAAATGGTCCAGTCATTTCAGAGTCTTAAGGGAGGATTAAAGAATTGCTGGAAGCGTTGGGTGAAGTGTAAATACCAGATCTGCTTGTCCGAATTATCACTAATTGCTCCAGCCATTCCAGAGTCTTAAGCGACTAAAGTATTGCTGAAAGAATTGGTTTTGAGGTGTAACTAACAGATCTGCTCGTCCAAATAATCACTAATTGATCCAGTCATTCCAGTGTCTTAAGGGAGGATTAAAGAATTGCTAAACACAATGGTTATTGCAAGTTTTTGAGATGTGACAGATCTGCTTGTCGGAACTATCTCCATTTGGTTCAGTCATTCCAGAGTCTTGAGCAACAAGAAGTACGACATCTGCTAGTCCAATGATGGTACAATCCATGTCTCAGAGTCTTAACTGACAATAAGAAATGATGTTACAAATTCTTGATTAGCAAGTACCAGTTCTGTTTGTCCGAATAATCTCTAAATTGTCCAGTCGTTCCCAAGTCTTTGGCGAAACGAACGAATAATCAAATGAATATAAGGGAAACTTGTTGACGTTGGACGTTCTTTATTGTCTGAGTTACCAAAAGGGCGTTCATAGGTTGTAAAAGGCTCAAGGCTAAAGAGGCGGGCGAAGGTTCGGCTTGGAAATTACACGTTAACATTATGTTTTAAAAGAATAGAAATAAAAGACAATTTATAACATGAGATTTGAAAAAATGAGAGAAAAAGGGGCGATATGGATGTGTGGTCTTAAAAAAATTAAAATAATAGAAAACAAGGGTTCGCCATTGAGGCGATAGGTTGGAAGAAGGAGCACGTGAATAAACCATATTTTGAGAGAGATAGAAGAAAAAACATTTGAGATTTTTATTTTTACGAGTTATTTTGTTACCTTTATGATCAATTCGATCTCCGGGACGCCGCCGTTTTCCACACCGTTGTGATTGTTTTCCTCGGACATCGTGGAAAGAAGTCGTAAGAGATAAAAAGCAAGGTAACAGGCTGACGGGGCGAAGGCTCAGTGTTGAGAAAGGGGGCGTGGTTTTGGCTCTGACTGTACACAATATGATTCCCTCTATCCCCACCAACGCACCCTCACCGGATCAGTGTAGTAGCGTTAAAGGAGCAGCCTATGGAGCGCGGGAGCGTTCCGCACTCCCATTTTTGAATAAAATAACGTCATTTTTTGGTTTATTAATCAATAAATTACATCAAATTAAATAAAATAAATTTATTGGAACTAAATACAGCATGAAAAGTGGACGTAACATAAAATTAGTAACGAACGAAAAAAGACGTTCAAACATCGCAGACACGGGAGCGTTCCGCCGGACAAAATTATACCTTCTCTGATTTTCCTCAAAATTTGCATACATGTAGAAAAGCATAAGCATAGACTGCATGAAAAGTTTCAGCTCGATCGGACGACTCTAACCCTGTGAAAAAATTCACAAAGTCTCGCCCCGTGAGCCTTTTTCTACGGGCACTGGAAAATAAAGTTTTTCCGATTTCCCTCAAAATTTGCATGGATATAAAAGAGATACTAGTAGTCCATTCCCCAAGTTTCAGCTCGATCGGACGACTCTAACCCTGTGAAAAAAATTCCCAAAGTCTCGCCCCGTGGGCCTTTTTCGATCTGACACCGGAAAATAAAGTTTTTCCGATTTCCCTCAAAATTTGCATGAATTTAGAAGACAATACTAGTAGTCTATTCCCCAAGTTTCAGCTCGATCGGACGACTCTAACCCTGTGAAAAAAATTCCCAAACTCTCGCCCCGTGGGCCTTTTCCGACGGGCACCGGAAAATAAAGTTTTTCCGATTTCCCTCAAAATTTGCATGAATTTAGAAGACAATACTAGTAGTCTATTCCCCAAGTTTCAGCTCGATTGGACGACTCTAACCCTGTGAAAAAATTCCCAAAGTCTCGCCCCGCCAGCCTTTTTCGATCTGACACCGGAAAATAAAGTTTTTCCGATTTCCCTCAAAATTTGCTAGAATTTAGAAGACAATACTAGTAGTCTATTCCCCAAGTTTCAGCTCGATTGGACGACTCTAACCCTGTGAAAAAAATTCCCAAAGTCTCGCCCCGCCAGCCTTTTTCGATCTGACACCGGAAAATAAAGTTTTTCCGATTTCCCTCAAAATTTGCTAGAATTTAGAAGACAATACTAGTAGTCTATTCCCCAAGTTTCAGCTCGATTGGACGACTCTAACCCTGTGAAAAAAATTCCCAAAGTCTCGCCCCGTGGGCCTTTTTCGATCTGACACCGGAAAATAAAGTTTTTCCGATTTCCCTCAAAATTTGCATGAATTTAGAAGACAATACTAGTAGTCTATTCCCCAAGTTTCAGCTCGATCGGACGACTCTAACCCTGTGAAAAAAATTCCCAAACTCTCGCCCCGT
This sequence comes from Orius insidiosus, assembly GCA_014119065.1. NCBI lineage: Eukaryota > Metazoa > Arthropoda > Insecta > Hemiptera > Anthocoridae > Orius > Orius insidiosus. The sequence continues at coordinate 346,543 of JACGAQ010000057.1, read as the reverse complement.
GGGCCTTTTCCGACGGGCACCGGAAAATAAAGTTTTTCCGATTTCCCTCAAAATTTGCATGAATTTAGAAGACAATACTAGTAGTCTATTCCCCAAGTTTCAGCTCGATTGGACGACTCTAACCCTGTGAAAAAAATTCCCAAAGTCTCGCCCCGCCAGCCTTTTTCGATCTGACACCGGAAAATAAAGTTTTTCCGATTTCCCTCAAAATTTGCTAGAATTTAGAAGACAATACTAGTAGTCTATTCCCCAAGTTTCAGCTCGATTGGACGACTCTAACCCTGTGAAAAAAATTCCCAAAGTCTCGCCCCGCCAGCCTTTTTCGATCTGACACCGGAAAATAAAGTTTTTCCGATTTCCCTCAAAATTTGCTAGAATTTAGAAGACAATACTAGTAGTCTATTCCCCAAGTTTCAGCTCGATTGGACGACTCTAACCCTGTGAAAAAAATTCCCAAAGTCTCGCCCCGTGGGCCTTTTTCGATCTGACACCGGAAAATAAAGTTTTTCCGATTTCCCTCAAAATTTGCATGAATTTAGAAGACAATACTATAGTCTATTCCCCAAGTTTCAGCTCGATCGGACGACTCTAACCCTGTGAAAAAAATTCCCAAACTCTCGCCCCGTGGGCCTTTTCCGACGGGCACCGGAAAATAAAGTTTTTCCGATTTCCCTCAAAATTTGCATGAATTTAGAAGACAATACTAGTAGTCTATTCCCCAAGTTTCAGCTCGATCGGACGACTCTAACCCTGTGAAAAAAATTCCCAAACTCTCGCCCCGTGGGCCTTTTCCGACGGGCACCGGAAAATAAAGTTTTTCCGATTTCCCTCAAAATTTGCATGAATTTAGAAGACAATACTATAGTCTATTCCCCAAGTTTCAGCTCGATTGGACGACTCTAACCCTGTGAAAAAAATTCCCAAAGTCTCGCCCCGCCAGCCTTTTTCGATCTGACACCGGAAAATAAAGTTTTTCCGATTTCCCTCAAAATTTGCTAGAATTTAGAAGACAATACTAGTAGTCTATTCCCCAAGTTTCAGCTCGATTGGACGACTCTAACCCTGTGAAAAAAATTCCCAAAGTCTCGCCCCGTGGGCCTTTTTCGATCTGACACCGGAAAATAAAGTTTTTCCGATTTCCCTCAAAATTTGCATGAATTTAGAAGACAATACTAGTAGTCTATTCCCCAAGTTTCAGCTCGATCGGACGACTCTAACCCTGTGAAAAAAATTCCCAAACTCTCGCCCCGTGGGCCTTTTCCGACGGGCACCGGAAAATAAAGTTTTTCCGATTTCCCTCAAAATTTGCATGAATTTAGAAGACAATACTAGTAGTCTATTCCCCAAGTTTCAGCTCGATTGGACGACTCTAACCCTGTGAAAAAAATTCCCAAAGTCTCGCCCCGCCAGCCTTTTTCGATCTGACACCGGAAAATAAAGTTTTTCCGATTTCCCTCAAAATTTGCTAGAATTTAGAAGACAATACTAGTAGTCTATTCCCCAAGTTTCAGCTCGATTGGACGACTCTAACCCTGTGAAAAAAATTCCCAAAGTCTCGCCCCGCCTTTTTCGATCTGACACCGGAAAATAAAGTTTTTCCGATTTCCCTCAAAATTTGCTAGAATTTAGAAGACAATACTAGTAGTCTATTCCCCAAGTTTCAGCTCGATTGGACGACTCTAACCCTGTGAAAAAAATTCCCAAAGTCTCGCCCCGTGGGCCTTTTTCGATCTGACACCGGAAAATAAAGTTTTTCCGATTTCCCTCAAAATTTGCATGAATTTAGAAGACAATACTAGTAGTCTATTCCCCAAGTTTCAGCTCGATCGGACGACTCTAACCCTGTGAAAAAATTCCCAAACTCTCGCCCCGTGGCCTTTTCCGACGGGCACCGGAAATAAAGTTTTTCCGATTTCCCTCAAAATTTGCATGAATTTAGAAGACAATACTAGTAGTCTATTCCCCAAGTTTCAGCTCGATTGGACGACTCTAACCCTGTGAAAAAAATTCCCAAAGTCTCGCCCCGCCAGCCTTTTTCGATCTGACACCGGAAAATAAAGTTTTTCCGATTTCCCTCAAAATTTGCTAGAATTTAGAAGACAATACTAGTAGTCTATTCCCCAAGTTTCAGCTCGATTGGACGACTCTAACCCTGTGAAAAAAATTCCCAAAGTCTCGCCCCGCCAGCCTTTTCGATCTGACACCGGAAAATAAAGTTTTTCCGATTTCCCTCAAAATTTGCTAGAATTTAGAAGACAATACTAGTAGTCTATTCCCCAAGTTTCAGCTCGATTGGACGACTCTAACCCTGTGAAAAAAATTCCCAAAGTCTCGCCCCGTGGGCCTTTTTCGATCTGACACCGGAAAATAAAGTTTTTCCGATTTCCCTCAAAATTTGCATGAATTTAGAAGACAATACTAGTAGTCTATTCCCCAAGTTTCAGCTCGATCGGACGACTCTAACCCTGTGAAAAAAATTCCCAAACTCTCGCCCCGTGGGCCTTTTCCGACGGGCACCGGAAAATAAAGTTTTTCCGATTTCCCTCAAAATTTGCATGAATTTAGAAGACAATACTAGTAGTCTATTCCCCAAGTTTCAGCTCGATCGGACGACTCTAACCCTGTGAAAAAAATTCCCAAACTCTCGCCCCGTGGGCCTTTTCCGACGGGCACCGGAAAATAAAGTTTTTCCGATTTCCCTCAAAATTTGCATGAATTTAGAAGACAATACTAGTAGTCTATTCCCCAAGTTTCAGCTCGATTGGACGACTCTAACCCTGTGAAAAAAATTCCCAAAGTCTCGCCCCGCCAGCCTTTTTCGATCTGACACCGGAAAATAAAGTTTTTCCGATTTCCCTCAAAATTTGCTAGAATTTAGAAGACAATACTAGTAGTCTATTCCCCAAGTTTCAGCTCGATTGGACGACTCTAACCCTGTGAAAAAAATTCCCAAAGTCTCGCCCCGTGGGCCTTTTCGATCTGACACCGGAAAATAAAGTTTTTCCGATTTCCCTCAAAATTTGCATGAATTTAGAAGACAATACTAGTAGTCTATTCCCCAAGTTTCAGCTCGATCGGACGACTCTAACCCTGTGAAAAAAATTCCCAAACTCTCGCCCCGTGGGCCTTTTCCGACGGGCACCGGAAAATAAAGTTTTTCCGATTTCCCTCAAAATTTGCATGAATTTAGAAGACAATACTAGTAGTCTATTCCCCAAGTTTCAGCTCGATTGGACGACTCTAACCCTGTGAAAAAAATTCCCAAAGTCTCGCCCCGCCAGCCTTTTTCGATCTGACACCGGAAAATAAAGTTTTTCCGATTTCCCTCAAAATTTGCTAGAATTTAGAAGACAATACTAGTAGTCTATTCCCCAAGTTTCAGCTCGATTGGACGACTCTAACCCTGTGAAAAAATTCCCAAAGTCTCGCCCCGCCAGCCTTTTTCGATCTGACACCGGAAAATAAAGTTTTTCCGATTTCCCTCAAAATTTGCATGGATATAGAAGAGAATACTAGGAGTCTATTCCCCAAGTTTCAGCTCGATCGGACGACTCTAACCCTGTGAAAAAAATTCCCAAAGTCTCGCCCCGCCAGCCTTTTTCGATCTGACACCGGAAAATAAAGTTTTTCCGATTTCCCTCAAAATTTGCATGGATATAGAAGAGAATACTAGTAGTCTATTCCCCAAGTTTCAGCTCGATCGGACGACTCTAACCCTGTGAAAAAAATTCCCAAAGTCTCGCCCCGCCAGCCTTTTTCGATCTGACACCGGAAAATAAAGTTTTTCCGATTTCCCTCAAATTTGCATGGATATAGAAGAGAATACTAGGAGTCTATTCCCCAAGTTTCAGCTCGATTGGACGACTCTAACCCTGTGAAAAAAATTCCCAAAGTCTCGCCCCGCCAGCCTTTTTCGATCTGACACCGGAAAATAAAGTTTTTCCGATTTCCCTCAAAATTTGCATGGATATAGAGAGAATACTAGTAGTCTATTCCCCAAGTTTCAGCTCGATCGGACGACTCTAACCCTGTGAAAAAAATTCCCAAAGTCTCGCCCCGCGAGGGGGGTTTGTTTACATATTGTAACGGTCGAAAATAAATCACCACTTGTCATACATTTCAGCTAAAAATACCCCCTCGTCATTTTTTTTCGCTTATGTTTTCGACTTTATTTTTCTTTCCCACGATAATTTCTTTCTCAACCTTTTTTGTTTAATTTTTTCATCTTTTCGAGATTTGGTGATCACTAGGACTGTGCATTTGCATATTTCTCCTAGTCAATCAAACCACCTAATATTATCAAAATGAATGTGTTTTAAGGCATTTGGAACAAAATGGAGTTTTTTTTTTTGGAATTTTTTTAAATAAATTTTTATTTATTTATTTTTTTTTTTTTAACATTTTAACAATTTTATAGATTTTTTACATGGACATATTTTTGTTTCTATATCACGAATATATAAATGTAGATAAAAAGATTAATAACAAAAATAGCAAAGGAAAATACAGTAGATAATACAAAGAGTAATACATAGTTTTTTTTACGTACAGTTTTGTTTTAGTCACAAACAAAAATTCCCAATTCACAACAAAAATTCAGTACAACAAAGGAAAATACATTATAGAAATTTAAATTATTTAGAAAGCAGAAAAATACAGTTTATGATATTATAATAATAATAATATTTATTTGTTTGCTATGAGCATAAAGCACACATTTACACAGATTTACATATTTACAAGTTATACTTTAGTTATCTTTACATCTTTACAAGTTATACTTTAGTTATCTTTACATCTTTACATTAAACATTTACATTAAATCATCTTTACATTAAACATCTTTACAGCAAGATTTACATATTCACAGATTTACATATTCACGGAGGAGCGGGCTTTAATGGGGAGAGAGTTCCATTCTCTCACACCAGCAATACTGAAAGATTTGTAATAAATTTGAGCGGCTGCATGCGATTGATGAGTCTGTGACATGAGGAAAGAGAGAATAGGGGGCTTAAGTAGGGCGGGGTGCAAAATTTGGGTCTAATGATTTTAAAAATAAGTTTCAAGGAAATGAGTTTGAGGAAGGAGAGCAGGTCGGTACCATGGATGTTACGGGAATGTTAGGGAATGTGGGATCTAAGTGGGATAGTAAAGGTATACCGGGAACAATTGTTAAACAGGACATTGAGGCGATGACGTTCGTCAGAGGAGAGAGAAAAAATGAAGAGGGGGCAGCAGTAAATGAAATGTGGCAGAATAAGAGACTTAACGAGCTTATTTGGCCATAAATGATTATTTTCGCATATTTGAACTGCAATTGCACATTCGTCCGGCATATATTGAAGGGGGAAAAATGATTGAAAGTTTTCAAACATTCGGAAAAAAATTCTTTCATTTTTTCCCGCTTAATGTTTGTGTTTGCCCAAGTGCAGATTCATCTATTTTTCTCTTCTCATGAACTCCTGATTATTGCTTTTGAATGAAACCGTCAAAACGAATTATTGCTTTTCTTAGAATAAGTTATTCCGGTACAGTTCTCCCTCCGTTGAAATACTTGGAATATGGGAAATACTTGGAAGGTGGGGTGTACAGAATTCCTTCTCGATTTCCGCTTTGAAGTAAACAATGGGGAGCAACCTTGACGGGGTCTATCACGGGGTGCACGCCGGACCTTGGACTCCGGGCGGTTCAGTACTCAAAGAAAGGGGATTATTTTAAGTTAATCGTTCGAATCGTTCGAAGAAGAATGAAGAAACTTTTCTTCAGTATTATATGAATATGATAGATATAGCGAAAAACGGTGATCTTGACGGGGAGTCTATTATTCATTATATAATCAACGGGATTCAGGATTCACCTCAAAATAAAACTATTTTATACACCTCGAAAACTTTTGATGATTTGAAGAGAAATTTCAAAATTTACGAATCAATGAAATCGAACTTAACAGCTGGAAAATTCGTACCAAAATTCAAAAGCTTCAAAATCTCAAAAAGGCGATTCATCTCAAATAAATGATATTTCTTCATACTTTGGATTAAATTTATCTACAGTTAAAATAGCTATAAATGGGAAAATTTTAACAGCACTTTTAGATACGGGAGCAAATGTAAATTTAATACATAAACGTGTTGATGATCAAAACAATTGGTTCTTTTTGTATTAAGGGGAAAGAAGACCCTGTTGAGCTTGACTCTAGTCTGGTAATGTGAGGAGCAATTCACCAGTCCCCAACTTCTTAAGCAGCGGTGTTGAAGGTGATAGTGGCTTCGATGCTAGTGGCACATTCGGTGCCCGAGACACGAGGAATATGAGGGGAGGTGGTCTAGGTTCTTTTTGTATTAAGGGGAAAGAAGACCCTGTTGAGCTTGACTCTAGTAGCAAATCGGTGTTTCACGAGCAGTAAAATATCTGGGTCTCTTTGCGTCATTATTATCTCGAGGAGAATTTGAATGTCTTTTTACTGATTGTAACGCTTGTAGTTCTTTTAAAAGTCTTTCCCGGCTTAATACTTCTTCTGTATAAGGTACATGACTTATCCTGTTGCTAAATTTTGACATATGGGCCATTACTAAAGAAACAAGAAGTTCCTGATTTGTAAGATTTCCGAGTCGTGAAGAAAGAGTTCCAAGCATTTTCGAAACATACGAGACAAAAGATTCCTTTTCATTAGGTGACGATTGTAGAGAGGTTATAAGCAAAGATGCCGGAGTAACAGTTGGATCAAATTCCGACATAAACAGTAATTTGAAGTTGTCCCAGGTCATGTCTGGATATGATATCTGTGCTAGCCAACGAGCTGCGTCTCCTTTCAACGCTTTGCTCAATGACCCTCTTCGAGGTGCTCCATGTCGAGCGTAAAAAAAAAAACAATTAAAACTAAACTTACACTATAAAATTTAATTAAGTTCTATAACACAAAAAGTACTTTAGAAAACAAAAATTGGTATAGGTTTTCAAATAAAAAATGGCTAACTCCCACTTTGAGACTTCACTTTTTTTGACGGTTCCACTAGAACGGAGACCAAGAGACTGACTGTCCTTTTTGTTTCTTGCCCTGTCTCGGGGGTGAAAGCCGGTGATGGGCTACAGCGCTCTCTCTCTCTTTCGCTTCTTGATTTCTGCTGCCCTCTAAGCATGGTTCCCAATTTTCTTCGTCGTCGACAGATCCATAGTAGGGTTCCTCGGTGTACTGTTGAAGCAGTGGTACAGAGTATTTCGAAACCTTCCAAACGGTTTACGGTCTACACACGAAAAAAGGGTCTCCCTCAGAGAGACGCAAGGCGTAACCGTTTGACGGTTAAAACGTATTTTTAAAATTAATTTGCATCCATAGTAGGGTTCCTCGGTGTACTGTTGAAGCATTGAAGCAGTGGTACAGAAACCTTCCAAACGGTTTACAGTCTACACACAAAAAAGGGTCTCCCTCAGAGAGACGCAAGGCGTAACCGTTTTGACGGTTAAAACGTATTTTTATAATTAATTGGCATCCATAGTAGGGTTCCTCGGTGTACTGTTGAAGCATTGAAGCAGTGGTACAGAGTATTTCGAAACCTTCCAAACGGTTTACAGTCTACACACAAAAAAAGGGTCTCCCACTTTGGGAATTTTTTTCACAGGGTTAGAGTCTTCCGATTGAGCTGAAACTTGGCGAATAGACTACTAGTATCCTCTTCTAAATCCATGCAAATTTTGAGGGAAATCGGAAAAACTTATTTTCCGGTGTCAGATCGAAAAAGGCTGGCGGGGCGAGACTTTGGGAATTTTTTTCACAGGGTTAGAGTCGTCCGATCGAGCTGAAACTTGGTGAATAGACTACTAGTATTCTCTTCTAAATCCATGCAAATTTTGAGGGAAATCGGAAAAACTTTATTTTCCGGTGTCAGATCGAAAAAGGCTGGCGGGGCGAGACTTTGGGAATTTTTTTCACAGGGTTAGAGTCGTCCGATCGAGCTGAAACTTGGCGAATAGACTACTAGTATTCTCTTCTATATCCATGCAAATTTTGAGGGAAATCGGAAAAACTTTATTTTCCGGTGTCAGATCGAAAAAGGCTGGCGGGGCGAGACTTTGGAATTTTTTTCACAGGGTTAGAGTCGTCCGATCGAGCTGAAACTTGGGGAATAGACTACTAGTATTGTCTTCTAAATTCATGCAAATTTTGAGGGAAATCGGAAAAACTTTATTTTCCAGTGCCCGTCGGAAAAGGCCCACGGGGCGAGAGTTTGGGAATTTTTTTCACAGGGTTAGAGTCGTCCGATTGAGCTGAAACTTGGCGAATAGACTACTAGTATCCTCTTCTAAATCCAGGCAAATTTTGAGGGAAATCGGAAAAACTTTATTTTCCGGTGTCAGATCGAAAAAGGCTGGCGGGGCGAGAGTTTGGGAATTTTTTTCACAGGGTTAGAGTCGTCCGATCGAGCTGAAACTTGGGGAATAGACTACTAGTATTGTCTTCTAAATTCATGCAAATTTTGAGGGAAATCGGAAAAACTTTATTTTCCGGTGCCCGTCGGAAAAGGCCCACGGGGCGAGAGTTTGGGAATTTTTTTCACAGGGTTAGAGTCGTCCGATTGAGCTGAAACTTGGCGAATAGACTACTAGTATCCTCTTCTAAATCCAGGCAAATTTTGAGGGAAATCGGAAAAACTTTATTTTCCGGTGTCAGATCGAAAAAGGCTGGCGGGGCGAGAGTTTGGGAATTTTTTTCACAGGGTTAGAGTCGTCCGATCGAGCTGAAACTTGGGGAATAGACTACTAGTATTGTCTTCTAAATTCATGCAAATTTTGAGGGAAATCGGAAAAACTTTATTTTCCGGTGCCCGTCGGAAAAGGCCCACGGGGCGAGAGTTTGGGAATTTTTTTCACAGGGTTAGAGTCGTCCGATTGAGCTGAAACTTGGGGAATAGACTACTAGTATTCTCTTCTATATCCATGCAAATTTTGAGGGAAATCGGAAAAACTTTATTTTCCGGTGTCAGATCGAAAAAGGCTGGCGGGGCGAGACTTTGGGAATTTTTTTCACAGGGTTAGAGTCGTCCGATCGAGCTGAAACTTGGGGAATAGACTACTAGTATTCTCTTCTAAATCCATGCAAATTTTGAGGGAAATCGGAAAAACTTTATTTTCCGGTGTCAGATCGAAAAAGGCTGGCGGGGCGAGACTTTGGGAATTTTTTTCACAGGGTTAGAGTCGTCCGATCGAGCTGAAACTTGGCGAATAGACTACTAGTATTGTCTTCTAAATTCATGCAAATTTTGAGGGAAATCGGAAAAACTTTATTTTCCAGTGCCCGTCGGAAAAGGCCCACGGGGCGAGAGTTTGGGAATTTTTTTCACAGAGTTAGAGTCGTCCGATTGAGCTGAAACTTGGCGAATAGACTACTAGTATCCTCTTCTAAATCCATGCAAATTTTGAGGGAAATCGGAAAAACTTTATTTTCCGGTGTCAGATCGAAAAAGGCTGGCGGGGCGAGACTTTGGGAATTTTTTTCACAGGGTTAGAGTCGTCCGATCGAGCTGAAACTTGGGGAATAGACTACTAGTATTCTCTTCTAAATCCATGCAAATTTTGAGGGAAATCGGAAAAACTTTATTTTCCGGTGTCAGATCGAAAAAGGCTGGCGGGGCGAGACTTTGGGAATTTTTTTCACAGGGTTAGAGTCGTCCGATCGAGCTGAAACTTGGTGAATAGACTACTAGTATTCTCTTCTAAATCCATGCAAATTTTGAGGGAAATCGGAAAAACTTTATTTTCCGGTGTCAGATCGAAAAAGGCTGGCGGGGCGAGACTTTGGGAATTTTTTTCACAGGGTTAGAGTCGTCCGATCGAGCTGAAACTTGGCGAATAGACTACTAGTATTCTCTTCTATATCCATGCAAATTTTGAGGGAAATCGGAAAAACTTTATTTTCCGGTGTCAGATCGAAAAAGGCTGGCGGGGCGAGACTTTGGGAATTTTTTTCACAGGGTTAGAGTCGTCCGATCGAGCTGAAACTTGGCGAATAGACTACTAGTATTGTCTTCTAAATTCATGCAAATTTTGAGGGAAATCGGAAAAACTTTATTTTCCAGTGCCCGTCGGAAAAGGCCCACGGGGCGAGAGTTTGGGAATTTTTTTCACAGAGTTAGAGTCGTCCGATTGAGCTGAAACTTGGCGAATAGACTACTAGTATCCTCTTCTAAATCCATGCAAATTTTGAGGGAAATCGGAAAAACTTTATTTTCCGGTGTCAGATCGAAAAAGGCTGGCGGGGCGAGACTTTGGGAATTTTTTTCACAGGGTTAGAGTCGTCCAATCGAGCTGAAACTTGGGGAATAGACTACTAGTATTGTCTTCTAAATTCATGCAAATTTTGAGGGAAATCGGAAAAACTTTATTTTCCAGTGCCCGTCGGAAAAGGCCCACGGGGCGAGAGTTTGGGAATTTTTTTCACAGAGTTAGAGTCGTCCGATTGAGCTGAAACTTGGCGAATAGACTACTAGTATCCTCTTCTAAATCCATGCAAATTTTGAGGGAAATCGGAAAAACTTTATTTTCCGGTGTCAGATCGAAAAAGGCTGGCGGGGCGAGACTTTGGGAATTTTTTTCACAGGGTTAGAGTCTTCCGATTGAGCTGAAACTTGGCGAATAGACTACTAGTATTCTCTTCTAAATCCATGCAAATTTTGAGGGAAATCGGAAAAACTTTATTTTCCGGTGTCAGATCGAAAAAGGCTGGCGGGGCGAGACTTTGGGAATTTTTTTCACAGGGTTAGAGTCGTCCAATCGAGCTGAAACTTGGGGAATAGACTACTAGTATTGTCTTCTAAATTCATGCAAATTTTGAGGGAAATCGGAAAAACTTTATTTTCCGGTGCCCGTCGGAAAAGGCCCACGGGGCGAGAGTTTGGGAATTTTTTTCACAGGGTTAGAGTCGTCCGATCGAGCTGAAACTTGGGGAATAGACTACTAGTATGTCTTCTAAATTCATGCAAATTTTGAGGGAAATCGGAAAAACTTTATTTTCCGGTGTCAGATCGAAAAAGGCCCACGGGGCGAGACTTTGGGAATTTTTTTCACAGGGTTAGAGTCGTCCGATCGAGCTGAAACTTGGGGAATGGACTACTAGTATTCTCTTTTATATCCATGCAAATTTTGAGGGAAATCGGAAAAACTTTATTTTCCAGTGCCCGTAGAAAAAGGCTCACGGGGCGAGACTTTGTGAATTTTTTCACAGGGTTAGAGTCGTCCGATCGAGCTGAAACTTTTCATGCAGTCTATGCTTATGCTTTTCTACATGTATGCAAATTTTGAGGAAAATCAGAGAAGGTATAATTTTGTCCGGCGGAACGCTCCCGTGTCTGCGATGTTTGAACGTCTTTTTTCGTTCGTTACTAATTTTATGTTACGTCCACTTTTCATGCTGTATTTAGTTCCAATAAATTTATTTTATTTAATTTGATGTAATTTATTGATTAATAAACCAAAAAATGACGTTATTTTATTCAAAAATGGGAGTGCGGAACGCTCCCGCGCTCCATAGGCTGCTCCTTTAACGCTACTACACTGATCCGGTGAGGGTGCGTTGGTGGGGATAGAGGGAATCATATTGTGTACAGTCAGAGCCAAAACCACGCCCCCTTTCTCAACACTGAGCCTTCGCCCGTCAGCCTGTATGTTACCAAGCACTTAACTGACACAACACAAGAAAATAAGAAGAAAAAAACGAAAAACGGGCGGAACTGGATGAAAAAGAACGAAAAGAGGAATGGAAATAACCGGGGAGTTGAAAAACAAAAACCACGTCTGTGAAGAGGCCGTAGACTGTTGCTCTTTCGCGGATTTCAGTATTGGATAGGGAGGTGGGAAGTGATGAACAACCGTTATTAACCGGTTAACTAGATACTTTCGGTAGTATAGTTACACCCCAAAATAAGCTTTATTTACTTAAAAAATTGGGATTAAATTGCTGATTTATGGCTCCAAAAAATTTTATTGCATTTAAAAACCTTTTTAGAGGCTCAAAAACGTTGAAAATTGTAACAAACTGTGGTCGATCTTCGGTTATGAATGGTAATAACCGAATAACCGGTCACTCTTCAATGGGAGGTGGCCAATGGCGGCGACGGAAACGCCGCCTTTCCCCCGCCACACTTCAAAAATGACTCATCAACGTTCCCTCCCAACCGGCGATAGCGTTTTTATGTTTTTCAATATTCAGATAGTCGTCTACAGTTACAGTAAACCCAAAAAAGTCACTTTTTTTAAAATTAACCGGATGAAAATACAGCTGAACTGGGATATTTATAACATAATTGAATTTGCTACAACAGTACAAGACAGGGTGTTTCTTTTTTTTTTAAGCTTTTTAGCAATTTTTTCAACAGTTCTATTTTTAGAGTACCAAAATTTGGTGCTAATAATTAATAATTATAAAAAAATAATAATTTTAGAGCAATAATTTTTTTTAGAGCACCAAACAGAATTTTTGAAGATGAGGAATAGGCTGAGGAGCAGAAAATACATAAATAACAAGGATTTGCAACACATTTAATATTTTAATTATATAATTTTCATCCAATTATGCAATTTTTAAAAAGTAAAATTTCATAAAAGTTTACAAAACAACCGATACTTCAGTCAATTTAAAAAGATTAAACAGTTTTACCCTTTTTTCGACATTTTTCATCAGCGTCAGATACGGAAGAGTCCTCGGATTCATGAACTTTTTTCTTTTTATTCTTTTCATATTTTCTTTCCTTTTCTTTTTGTCGTGTTTGTGCTTTTTCCTTTTTCTCCGCCTACGACTTTCGTCTGAATCGTCCGAGCTGGACGAGTCGCTCTCACTATCGCTGCTACGTCGACGTTTTTTGATGACTTTGACGACTTTTTTATATTTCGATTTACGCTTCCGTCTGTCGGAATCTGAGCTTTCGCTGAAACTTTCGGAATCTGAAGAACGTTTTTTCTTTCCTTTACAACCTTGACAAGTTTACCTCTATGGTAATATTTTTTCGCGACCGTCATAGAACTTTTCGACCTTTTCTTCCTTTCTACGGATGTTGAACTACTAGAAGAAATGCTACTTCCGCTGCTGGAACTAGCAGATGAAGTACTTTCATGGCGTCTCCTTTTCTTCTTTCTTTCCAAACTAACCGATTTCGACTCAGTTTTAGCCGGACTTGAGGAAGACTGAGAAACATTATTTTCAGAAAAAGAAGCAACTTCATTGCTTTGAATTTCTGGGGAATGCCTAACGTTGTTTACTGGTTCTGTTGGTTTTTCTACTTTAACTGGAACCTCAATTTTGGGAGGATCTTCTTTTGGAGGTTTATGATTTTCCGTTTTATGAATTTCTTTTCGTTCAGGACGTTTTTCGTTTTCTTTTCTGTCAGTACCATTTCTTCTTTTATCAGAATCCCTTTTTGAAGTTTCATGTCTTTTGTCGTTTCTATCTCTTTTATCGTCCCTTTTATCTCTTCTTTCTAAATAGTATTTCCTTTCTTCTTCTTTTCTTCTTTCTTCGCGGAGTTCACGTCTTTTGCGGTCTTCTTCGATCCTTTCGTCCCTCCATGAATCTTCTTTTCTTCTTCCATCATTTCTGTCCCTTCTTCTATAATCGTCTTCTCTACGTCTTCTATCGTCTCTCTTCTATCTCGATCTCTATCCCTTTCTCGATCTCTGTAATGATCACGTTTACTCGAGTAACGATCGCTGCTACGACTTGTTTCTTTATCATTCTAAAATGATCATTTTAATTTTATTAATTTTCTATTTAAGTTTTTTACCTTGTCTAAATATTGAACACCTCTTCCTTTTCCTTTCCATTTTATTTTTGAGACACTCTGGCTGAAGTCTACATGGATTCTCCTATCGTCAATTAAAACGTTGTCCATTTTAAATAAGCTTGTTCGCATGATTTTTGATCTTCAAATTCGACAAATGCATACTGAAGAGAATCACCAGAGGAATGATCACGAATGACTTCACAGCTGAAAAAAAAATTCGAATCTCAAAAAAAAAAGGGATGATGATTACCTTTTAACTTTTCCAAAACGGCTGAAGATTATTTCTAAGTCTTCATCGGTAGTGACTGGATTTAATTTACAGACGAATAAAACGTTTTCAGGTGGAGCGACTTCCGCATCAGGTAAATCGCCTACGATTTCCAAAATTGTCGCTCTAGCTTTCGCTTCACGTTCGGCCTTAATCTCAAGAAGCTGAGCCTCCGTTAGTCCTTCTTCATCGTTGATTTTCTCATCAGCTCCAATTCTTCCATTCTAAAATGCAACATAATAAATGCTTTATGGAATAAAGGACGTACGTATAGATTAGCATGAGATATTTCTGGAGAAGAAGGCGGTATTAAAAGACCTGGAACGTCTTCAAATGGGTCATCAAGAATGACCGTGTGGGTAATCCGGATGTCTTGGTATGGCCTATGTTGAGTATCGCAGATGGCATCGTTTAGCTTGATGAGAATGTCATGACCTTCAGTCACTTCGGCGAACACACAATGCTCTTCCAGCGACTGCAAATCAGCTCCCAAAGTGACAAAAAACTGGGAACCCAACCTAAAAAAATAAGTCAATCTAAATTCTAAAGGCGCTCAAACTAAACAAGGTCCAAAGCGACTGGTAAATCCAGCGCTAAAAATTTTCCTGCTCTCAACTTACATGTTATTCCCACAATTGACCATTGAAAGAAGACCAGGTTTACTATGTTTTATCTTCGGCATTTTTTCAGCTTCATAATATTTAGAATCCGGGCCATAAACGAGGCCAAAGACGGACTCTCCGCCAGTCCCTGTACCAGTCGGGTCGCCGTCTGTGCTATGAAGTTCGCCTGGATCGAATGGAACAAGCAGAAGTTGTAGTACTTGATTTTGCAGAGTTTCAAGAAGTTCTTGCATGCTAAAAACAAAAAGTTGAAGAAACAAATAGAAAACTTAAAAACTCACTTTGCGGCCTCTCTTCGACATAAGTCGACAGTGATGTCCCCAAAGTAGTCTCAATTACCACAGCCATATTTTTGTCAATTTAAGTCATCTTCTGAAATTAAATTAGTCTGGTGAAAGTCAACTTTCACCTAGTTTACAAAACCAGTTTTAAATGTCGGAAATAAAAAAAGAAAAGAAGTTAAAAAATAATCACTTTAAATGTGACGTCCAGGGCATTATTGAGCAGAAAAAAAGCCAAGCATATGTCAGTCCAGGCGTAAACGTTGACTTTCAACCACAGAGGTTTCAACAGCACCCGCACTCCACCATCTTCCTCGTGTCTGGCTGCGAAAAATTGTTTGTTTCCTCAAGAATCCGATAGTCGTTTGACAATTTCAGGTTATAAAATTACCTCCAGTGTGCTTTCTGTTGACATTCATTATGTCCAGTGCTGAGTTATTTGGGAAAATCCTCAATGCTGAGGAAAAGAGGAAAGAGAGGATGAAAAAACTCAAAGAACTTCATTTAAAAAGAGTAAGTTTGCATTTTTTGTTTGGTTGATTTTATATTTTTTTTTAGAATGAAGCCAGACAGCTGAACCATAAAGAAGTAGTCGAAGAAGACAAAAGAAAGAAGCTTCCTTTGAACTGGGAGGCGAAACAAAGAAGGCCGACTGGTACATAAACGAAGAACAACAAAGACAAGAAGCCCTTCAAAAAGTAATAGTTCATTTTTAGCTTGACCTTGAGCAAAATAGTTAAGGTGACCTTATGTCCTGCTTGGCGGGATATTCCTTTATTACTTTGCCCCTTTTGCAAGGAAAGGGGGTCCTTTATACCTACTATACTCCTACTGCTCTACTATTCGCTAGGATAGTATACGCTACTCTGCTTGACCCTTCTAAGGGCAGTTCTAATCCTTTGCTTTGGCTCCCTTGCTTGCAGCATCTAGCCCCATCCCACGACCTCTCCCAGAGAAATGTTGATCCATAGTTCAACTTGTTTAAGTGCCACCGATCAGGCACAGAGAGGCCTATGGCCCTACCTTGCTTAATGCATCCAGCTAAGCTGATAGATCCGCAAACCACAGCCACTTCAAAACCCAACCACACCAGGGAAATGTTGATCTGTAGTTTGGGTAGTTTTAAGTGCAGCCATTCAGGCACAGAGAGGCTTGGCTGCTCATACCTCTTATGCTTATTACCTGTCGGTTGTTTTCCTTGATTTTCTTATGTAGGAACACCTCGTTTTGTGGGTGTTTGAGCAAGTCATCTTTTAGCCATGTCACCAGTGCCCTCCCTTCAGAAGGGAGAGACAGGGGGATATTCAGAATTTTCGTTGAGTGCTTGAGCATTTAACATCTTTTTTCCGTATTCCGTGGAAAAACAACTGTTTTGTCGGACCTCTTTCGCTTGATATTTAACATTTATCTTTCCAGGGCGAAGACTACAAACGTGTAAAGCTTCTTAACATAAGTGCTTCTGAAGCTGAAGCGAACGAGCGGAAGAAAAAAGAAGAAAAACCCCGATCAAGGATTCGCCGATTACGAGCAAGCAACAGTCAGGCAGTACAACCGACTTGTGAAAAACATCAAGCCTGACATGAGCGACTACGAGAGGCAGAGGGAAAGACTCGGCGAAGCTTTTTACGGCGGCCCGAACACTATACTGCACGGACTTCATAAAGACACCAAAGAAGGCATTGACAGGATGGTTGAAGATTTAGAAAAACAGTAAGTCCACCTCCTTATTTTTTCAAAAACTATTTTAAACATTAATTTTATTTCCAGGGTCGCCAAAAGGGAGAAATACAGCCGAAGACGTACTCACAACGATGATGCTGACATTGACTACATCAACGACAGAAATATGAAGTTCAACAAAAAATTGGAAAGATTTATGGACAATATACCACCGAAATCAAGCAAATCTTGAAAGAGGGACTGCTGTTTAATTTTTTTATAAGAATAAAGTTCGTTTTCCAAAATAATCAATAAATTCCATTTTTTTTTATTTCAATATATTTACATTTTGTTTTGTCAATCAAAAATAATTGTAATTATTACAAATTTTCAATAAATACTTCACTCGGCAAAATATATACAATATAATATATTTTTTATTATTATATTATTTATACAAAAATAGACAATTCTGTACATGATGGTTTTTTTCACTCTAAAATTCGT
Source organism: Orius insidiosus (assembly GCA_014119065.1). NCBI lineage: Eukaryota > Metazoa > Arthropoda > Insecta > Hemiptera > Anthocoridae > Orius > Orius insidiosus. The sequence goes on along the minus strand of JACGAQ010000057.1, from coordinate 329,433 downwards.
TAGAAATCTGTCTTTCAACCAAAGAGTGGCATATTCATATTTATTCATATTTGATCAAATATTAATACTTACAACTAAATTTTTAACATAAACTACCAGAAATTTGTTAAAAATAAATTAATAAATTTTTGGAAGTTTCTATTTTTATTAATTTTGTTCGATTTTTACAAAATTTTGACCAAATCTTCTTTTCCTAGTTAGCTTTAAAATGTCAATAGCTTTTTGCGAAATTTTGCGTTTAAAAGTTCAGCTTTTTCATAACAAAGCAATTTTGATGATGACTTAGCGGAAAATTTTAAGAAATTTCAATTTCTGATGAATATTCATAAATATGAATCTAGTCATAAAAATGAATATGAATAAGCCCAACTCTGCTTTCAACAGTGCTATAAGCTATAAAGAAATTAAAGTTTCTGAAATATTCCGACTTTTTTCTTATAAAATTTGTTACTTATTTATACAAGTGTTTCAGATAGAGTGGTCCAGCCGTTTACCTCCAAAATTTTTGACCTAATGAAAAATTTTAAATGTTAACCACCTTAAAATTTCGCTGGTAAATTCATCTTTTTTTTTTTATCTGACTGGGTGCTCCAGAGTGCCCCTAACTTCGTTATTTCAAATGTGAACCTCATTTTTTATATTTGGATTCATAATCTAAGCTTATTTTACAAAAAAAAAAAAAATTTCTTGGGTAAAGTTTTACGAATTTTAGGGTAAATTGAGTTAAAATTTGCTGTTTCATATGAGGCGCTCCGAATGCGAAGGGCGAACTCGACATCGGACAAATTTTTTTTTTTCATTTTCAGATTCTAGACCTTTTGAAGAATACACCCATGTAATTTTTATATTGAGTTTCCAATTTTTTCCCCTTTAAAATACGTAAAAAACGATATGGGGCAAAGCTCTACTCTCAACCTTTTTATTTAATTTTTTTTCTTTTCGAGATTTGGTGATTTTTAAAAAACCCTTTCTCTATGATTCTATGATGATTCTAAAATCTCGCCACGAAAATTCCAGAGAGTGACTTTTCTGTCGAGTTCGCCCTTAACAGAAAACTTTAAAATGCGAATATCTCGAAACTACGTTTTGTCGAGTTCGCCCTTTGTATTCGGAGCGCCTCATATGAATACTCAAATCAAGTTTTTAGCTTAGATTTTCAAAATAATAGTAATAGCAAAAAATAGTATTAAAAAATAAGGGTTCCTATTTGAAGTAACTAAGTTATTGTAGCTCTGGAGCAGCCTGTAATCAGATTAAAAAAACAATGATGCCAATCGACTGCAAAATTTTATGGTGGTTTACATTTAACTTTTTACGTCTGGTCAAAAATTTTGGAGATAAACGACAAGTCCACTTTAACTGACACACCCTGTATATCTTTACTTACATATAAATCTAAAAATTAATTTAACTGCTTTAAAAAAAGATTAACTTAATTTTTTCTTAAATAAAACTACTTGAGTTTTTTTGTTCCAAACTGTACACAGCCTGAATTTTGACAATGGCTGAGTAATCGAAGTTTTAGAGAGCCCAGCTATGGATGACTTCTAAAAACAAAATTTTAAAAGTGAAACAATTTTTTACAAAATGAAAATGCTTACTGCATGATGGAAATTTATGATGGGTCACTCTTATGTGTTATTTTGAGGATCGCTCCTTTCTGAAAAAAAGAGAAAAAAAAAATGGCTTTTTTCAAGGGATCTTTATTTTTAAAAATGAACTACAACTCAGGGTTAAATTTTAAGTTTTCCATACAAAGCCAATCAAAATGAGGATTAGAAAAAAAAACCAATGAGTAAAAAAAAGAATTTAATGACAAAAATAAAATCAACAATTTTAAAACAAAAAAGAAAAACATTAACATAACAAAAATTAAAATGAGCAAAATCACTAAAAAAAAGTTTCGTGCACTCGGAATAATTAAAAGTTCAATTTTTATAAACTTAAAATTTTCACATTCCATATTTTACAACATGCATAAATTATAAAACTATGTAGATAAACTAAAATTTTGTACTGGATTTACACGTTAAAACTTAAGGCACTTGTGATGTCTTTTGATCTAATATAAGATATTGCTTAAGTTTTCCTTATTGTCTAGGATTATGTTATTAGATAACAGCACACTTAAACAGCCTCATAAAAAATAAATAGTTAGAAATATTAGTTCAGTTCACTCCCGTACCTAGGGTAATCTGCGGCATATTACATTTGTCACATTGTTGTAGCAGTCGGTGATTTTGGAATGTGCAAATGTGACATCGCCAGTGTTGATCGTCGTCTTCGCTTCGGGAAAGAAGTTCGCTACCTAAAAAAATGAGGTTAGAATATTTTGTTTTAGAGAAGCGTACTGTTTATTAATAAATCAGTTCTGTAGCTCATTTTGTTTTCTCCGTTTGTAGCATCTAATTCAGCGACAAGTCTCTGACATTCCATGCTCAGCTCTTTGATTTCTTCGTTGAGAGACTTGACCTAGAAAAGAAAATTATCATACAAATTTTAAGATATAAATCCCTTACTTTGCTGAAACGCTGCGACTGGATAATAGAGCCATGTGCTCTTCGTATTGTCGCTGCATCGACCGTAATAATTTCTTCTCTTTCTCTAATTCTTTTTCCATATTGCTTTTCTTTCTAACTGAGCTTTTATCAACACTGAAAACCAATCAGATAATAGACGTTAAGACTTTTTTTAAAAAATAAATTGATGTCCCTTTCCTACATTCTCACTATTTCTCTTAAATTATAGCTTTAGGGAAAAAAAATATCCTGATTTGTCTAAAAATAATAAAATGTGCAAAATGTCGTATTTTTTGAAGAAAGTTAAAAAAAAAAACTTTTTATTTCAGTTTACCTTTCTCCATTTCCAGCGATTTTTATCAATCATTTCCGCACTTTGGGAACCCCTAGTATCGCCATCCAATGAATGAAATTTTAGCCTAATATAGTTTTTCAACTTAATGGCATTTTTAGAGCCTGCCATTGAATTTTAATGTCATTTATTATAAAAGTGACCCTGAAACTAACGTCCTAAGACTCTTGCCAACTTAATACCTTCGTTCTAATATTAGTTGGTACATAACGGAAAACGTTCGGTGTTTATCAATAATTTGTTTTAGTCCACCTATTCTGAATATTTTCAAAACAAAAAGTCAAAAAATAGTTTTCCACTGATGTATAATTTTAAGTTCGCAAATCTACCTGTTTAAAATCTAATTTTAGGGTGTGTCCTCGACGGACATAAATCTCGGTTGAAGAGGCTGAATGAAATGAGAAAAGAATTTTATTCAAAATAACTTGAGTTTCTTTAATTTTGAGTTCATGAACTTAAAATTAAGTTAGAACGAGTTTGGTATTGGCAAAGGGTCAAAAATGATTCGATAGGGAAAGAATTTCCTTATTGGGATTTTCTAAGAATAGTTTGATAGTAAAAAGATTGATGGGGTGAACCTTTTTTATTCCCTTGATCATACTGATCATAGTTTTTTTTCCCCCCAGAAGAAATAATGAAATCTTACTTTCTAAACCATTGTTTCGTATATCAGGGAGAAAAGAGGAAGGGGATAGGCTGGTCCTTTTGATTGACTGAGGAGCATGCTAGTTACTACAAGGTGTAGTAGGTGCGGAATGTGATATCCGAAATCCTTCGTCTTTGACAGAATCGTCGATATCGAGGGAGCTCGGCCGACGATGCATAGCGAACGGGATAAGAGCCTCAGCTTCAAGGATCCCTCTGCAAGCCACCTCGTCCCCGCTTGCCTGAAAATTAAAAAAATTTTGGTAATAAACATAAAAAAAAACCAAACATGTGCCAATAAATGTCTAAGAGGCTTGTCGAGATGCCAGAGAGAAGAAGTGAGATATCTGGTGTTGCGACATTGAGCATTGGGGGAGATATGGCATCTTTCCAAGGAATGCTTCTCAAAAATCGTACCTTCTTCATACTACCAAACATGCAAGAAGGTACAATGCACTTCATAATCTCAAAGTTTTTAATTTTTAAATCGACTGTTTAAGTAGAGAGAAAACGGTTATCAAACGAGAAAAAACACAAACCATGCAAAACAACTAAGGTTAGAAACGATGGGACACTCCAAAATTTACCCAGTTTGATGCAATGGTTGACAAGTTTATCCGGTAAATTCGGATATTGTTGTTTGAGCTCGTAAAGAGGTGCATCTGGGATATATGTTTACCCGAAAACTGTGCCATCTCAACATCTTAAAGACCTAAAACAAAAAAAACAAAAAAAAATTCTGTAGGGGCAATTTTATGCGAGCCTGAGCAAAACAAAATGGATGAGCAGTTTAAAATTTCCAAATCGCCCCTTTTTTTCTCTGGCAGAAAAACCTTCGCCTAAAACAATTTTACAAATCAGGGGCCTATTCCAATTGTTGATCTTGGCTTGGATTAAGAGTAAATCCCGGCAATTAATTATGAGTTACGGCCGCCAAATAAATTCCATTTGTTTAGATTTCGAACAAGGGTTAATCGAGGAGTGTGCTAACTCTTAAACGGGTTGAATGCCAAGTTGTTTATTTAAACCGGTAACATTTGTAATCAACGATTTCCGTTACTACCAGGGATAATAAAAAAAAATTGGGAGATCGATGATTCAAAAGAATTTTCGGGGCGGTGAAATACTGAATTTTATAATAACTCGGAAACGAGACGGTGTGGGTGAGAAGGGAAGGCAAAAGGTATGGAAACGTCATGAATGACGCAGACACATCTAAATAAAATATCTTCTAATTAGAAAAAAAGCAACTCAACAGGACTTACCCATCAGTGCAAAATGAACGGCAAGACTATCTGAGGAATGAGGATGTACTTTTTCCCCTGACTTATCTATTTCCCGTCAAACCTGATTAAATAACTTGAGCGTCTTGAAATACTAGAAACGTCAACTAAGAAGATAGGGGTTGACAAAGAGCACTCTTTGTGCAGTATGCAGACTACCGTAGAATAATAGAGAAATGAAGAGTACTTCACACTGAAAAGCAAGTTTCTAGCGGTTTGTGGGAGCTCTGGAAGAACTCTACAGGCGACACCCTTCTCTGTACATGACGTCTCGTAGAGGTCTTGAGGACCCCTCTAAGTAGGAGTAGTTTGAACATCTTCATATGAGGCGCTCCGGGTACGAAGGGCGAACTCAACAAAACGTAGTTTCGAGATATTCGCATTTTAAAGTTTTATGTTAGGGCGAACTCAACAGAAAAGTCATGCCCTGGAATGGGAAAATGAGTGGGGGTTGTGGACTAGGATGTGGAGTTCGCCCTTCGTAGCCGCTCGGATATAGCAGTTAGAGCTTTGCCGCATATCGGTGTTTACGTATTTAAAGGGGAAAAAAGGGCGAACTCTACATAAAAATTATGGGTGTATTCACCAAGAGGTCTAGAATCTGAAAATTAAAAAAAAAATTTGTCCGATGTGAGTTCGCCCTTCGTACCCGGAGCGCCCCATATGTTGACATGTTGAACATGTCTGAACATGTTTTTTAGTCGGTGGAGCAAGACGTTTGCTTGATCATACGAGTTTCGACTCTTACATACACTCTATGCACTCAAAGATGAACTCAGAGCATCGACGATCTTGGGCAGGCTGGGACATTTACACAATAAAGTAGCAGGCTGCATAGAAATAGATAGTCCTATCCACATCCTACGTCTTCGAGCTACAATAAAAAATAGTCTTTCTCTAGCTAGGTAGTGCTATCTAGAGACCCTTCTCTGTACATGACGTCTCGTAGAGGTCTTGAGGACCCCTCTAAGTAGGAGTAGTTTGAACATCTTATGTTGAACATGTCTGAACATGTTTTTTAGTCGGTGGAGCAAGACGTTTGCTTGATCACACGAGTTTCGACTCTTACATACACTCTATGCACCCTATGAACTCAAAGCATCGATGATCTTGGACAGGCTGGGACATTTACACAGTAAAGTAAGCAGGCTGCATAGAAATAGATAGTCCTACCCACATCCTACGTCTTCGAGCTAGTCTTTCTCTAGCTAGGTAGTGCTATCACAACGTTCAGTTTTGTGGGAAGTCATCTATGTGGAACTTCGACAATACTTTCGAAAATATAGCTAGCAGTGGCTCATGACTCTTTAAGCGAGAAGAGCTCTACAAGGTGTATTGATTGTAGGTCTCATGTGATCACCATGAGTTGGAACTTGTTCCAACAAGCAGCGGTCAGTTTGAAGGCAAGGTGCGCTTGTTGAAAATGATGACAAGCGATGTGATTGGCTAACTATCCAATTTCTTCTTTTCATCAACCAATTACATCGCTTGTCATCGTCTTCAACTAGCGCACTCTTTTCATTCCCTCAGGAGCCCTACCTAAACACTGAGTGCTACCAGATGTGTATCATAGGAAGCCATCTAGCTGTACTTATCGCAGTGGATTTATCAGTGATTTTTCAACGGTCGTCGCACTTCCCTCCAGGCTGTTTAGTGAGGAATCCCTGCCAGCAGAGCGGGGCCTTGGGAAGGCCGCCTATTCCTGATTGTTTCTCTACTCCTAAGGTCACCAAACCTAACATTTTGGCCACAGCGGTTACAGGTGCGGTCTTCCTTCTTAAATGTGCCAACCCAAGTGAGTTAACCCGTTATTTTTCGACGGTTTTCACACTACTCTACCAGGCTACTAGTAAGGAATGCTTGCAACATAAGGCCAGGCTTGAGCGAAGTGCTAAACTGCTTTTTCTTTGCCGCTGGCCATCTTAAGGTGCCTTCTTGGGAGATAAAGACAGCACAGTTACTTCTAGGGGAACTTGACAGCAACTCCTCTGAGCAGGAACATTGACATCTCAACTTCTATCTCACCTCTTTACTAGACATCCTAGACAATGTCTTAACCTCAGAAACTTCAAATCTCGAACAATCCCACTGCAGGCAACAACATGGTTCATTCATGTTCAAACATGCATTTTTACACTTAGAAAATGGCTTTTGATCAGCTAAACAAATCTGATTAACATGAAATAATTTATTATCACTTATTTTATTTTAAAAAAGTATTGCATAATGAAGTTATGCAACTAGAAAATTAGCGTTTAAAAGAAAATACGGAGGTAAAATAAAACTTACTAAATATTCAGGTATCCAGAAAGAAGAGAAATTATTAAAAACGTCAAATCACAATCTACTGAACACAATCACTAAAAATATCACATAATCACTTTCAGGGGAAAATTCGGAAAGCTACGCGTTCGAGAAGAGCACTTACGATGGGGTAGCGACGGGGACTACCGAGGGACTGAACACGAGAATATCCATTCCCGAATGTTTAAAAACAGAGGTAAATGTAGAATTCAGTTCATTGCCAGAATCCTCAACTCGAAAAACCTTTTTTTTTTTTTTTCTACCCCTCGACTCCACTCAAAACGCTACCTTCTGTTATTTCGCGTTTACACTACAGTCTCAAGGTCGTTTTAAATTCCTTTCAAAGTTGACGTAAAGATAAGTAAAAACTGGTTAGTTTTCAATATTTTTTAAACAGTTTTTAACCTAAAAATATCATTTTTTTAAATTTATTTTATATTTCCATTGTTATATGTCAATTTATTTCCAATTAAAATGACATCCTAATAAATTATGTCGAATTCATTAAAAAATCCATCTCCTTCGTGACGTCAAAAAAAATGTTATCAAGACGTCATGTTCATAAAAAAAATCAGTGTGGCCAAAAGCTTTTGGAGGGATTTCTCAAACTTTTAGGGAAATTTAGTGGAAAAACGTCATATTTCTCCTGATGAAGCCTATTAGATCGAAACCGATCGTGGAATATGCTGCTGAACTGCTTTACTAAATTTTTTAAGGTCTTTTAATAGGATTTTAGACTTACGTTATTGCGTATCTAGTTTTTTTAGTATCCACTATACCCAGATGGCAAAATAATTGAATTTTTTATCTCCTTTTTCTGCAATTCGAGCATTCTTGAGAATTGATAGTTTGAAAGATGGGATCCAAAATAAGGAAACAATTTTTTGGGTAGAAAAAAGGAAGTTTCTGCCCAGCCAGGCCACAGGGAGTGGGCGAGAGCACCCCAAATTTCTCCTACTATATTTTTTTACTTAAAAATTTTTTTTTTTAACTTCTTCTCTGCGGGGTCTGGGAGAGGGTGTTACAATAACTTCTCTTTGAGAAAGTCAATTAAATGCTTTAGGTACTTAGTCATTTATTTAAATGAAAAATTGTATAACAGAAGCCTAATTTAATAAATTTGTAAAACTTATTTTAACTTAAAAGGAATGAGATAAACTTAGAATTATTTTCCTGTTAATAAGTTAATAAGGGCAGCTTTTTCTTTATCCTTCTTTCGGACTACATCCAGCGATCTTGCCTTCCAGGTGCTCTTCCTCAATTTTATAGGTCTGCTACCAACATAACGACCTGAAAAGCATTTTACAATAAAAGTATTAACGTAATGTTAAAAAACTTACCGTTCATTTCTTTATTTGCACGGATAAAATCTTGTGGGTCTTTAAAGCTGACGAAGCCGAACCCTTTGGTTTTATTGGTTCTTTTATCACGGACGACTCTCGCTTTTAAAAATGATGGGTACTTTGAAAAAGCTCGCGTGAGTACTCGTCGGTCACATCGTTACCAAGGTCACCACAAAAAAGGCGAAAATCATCTTGAAAAAGTAATCAATTTATACAAAATTGAAGATGACAGGAACTTTTTTAAGGGAGAGAGAAAAAAAATTAATTACCATCTTCCCATTCGGCGAGCGATTGATCTTCCCAAGTCTGACCGCCGGCAGTTCTGATCAGTTTTTTATTCTTTTTTCTTTCCGTCTAGTTATGTGGTTTTGATAACTCAATTCAGCAGCTTTTTGAGTTTTCTTCTGCAACCGTCTAGCTTCCTCCAGTGTCTCCTGATTTGGATAAATCTGCGGAAGAGACGACTCATTATACATCGAAACATCAATATGAGAATTCGAGTACATCATCGGCGAACCGCTAAAAAATAATTAAAAAAACAGAATGAAAATAAAATCTAAAATTTACCTCAATATCGATTTGTCGTCATTAAACGTATATCTAGATGATGAGCTGAAACCTAACAAAAGGAAAATTAAGTAAAATTTTTTGAAATTTCAATTTACCTTTTGAAGAAGATTTGATTTGTGTAGGGACAAAAGAAGGAAGTGGAGGTGGCGGTGCCATTCCTCCAAGCTGTTTCTGCGCCTCATTATAAGTGCTTGTACTAATAATACGAGGGCCAATCGCAATTTCTTCTTCAAATCTAAACAAAAGAACAAAACAAATTACTGGCACTGATAACTTTCTCTATGTAGGGCAATTTCATAATTTTAAGACCCTCCATCTCACAGTTTATGAGAAAGGGTCTTCCAGACCCTCAAAGAAGGAGATTCTATGATATTTTGGTAAAAATCAGATGAAAATTGCTGCTGTAAAGTGTGGCGGCAAAAACTAGTCACGAAAAGAGGGATGAATAGAAGGAAGTAAGGGACAGAAAGAGGAGCGGACGAAGCGACAGAGGAATGACAGTTGAAGGGACGTCAGAGGGATGGACAGGTGGATGAAGGGACGATATAGGGATGGACGGGTAATAAGGGACACCGGAGGGATGGACGGGTGGAAGAAGGGACAGAGGAATGAAGGATGAAGGGATGACAGAAGGATGGGCGAAGGGACACCTGAGGGATGGAAAGGTGGATGAAGGGACACCAGAAGGATGGAAAGATTAAGGGACGACATAGAGATGGATGAAAAGACGGCATAGAGATGGATGAAGGGACTACAGAGGCATGGATGAAGGGACATCAGAGGGATGGACGGGTGGACGAAGGGACAGAGGAATGACGGATGAAGAGACGGCATAGAGATGGATGAAGGGACTACAGAGGCATGGATGAAGGGACATCAGAGGGATGGACGGGTGGACGAAGGGACAGAGGAATGACGGATGAAGGGATGACGGATGAAGCGATGGACAAAGACACCTGAGAGATGGAAAGGTGGATGAAGGGACGACATAGAGATGGACGAAGGGACGGCGGAGGATGGAAAGGAGGACGAAGGGACGCCAGAGGGATGGAAGGGTGGATGAAGGGACGCCTGAGGGATAGAAAGGTGGATGAAGGGACGATATAGAGCTGGATGAAGGGACTGCAGAGAAATGGATGAAGGGACGCCAGAGGGAGGGATGAAGGGACGCCAGAGGGAGGGATGAAGGGACGCCTGGGGGATGGAAAGGTGGATTAAGGGATGACATAGAGCTGGATGAAGGGACAACAGAGGGATGGACGGGTAGACGAAGGGACGGCGGAAGGATGGAAAGGTGGACGAAGGGACGCCAGAGGGTTGGCAAGATGGATGAAGGGACGACAGAGGGATGGACGGGTGGACAAAGAAAGGAACACCACAGAGACAGATTTATGATCAGTAAAAACATCCCCAATCAATTTTCCTTATTTCCTCTATTTCCAGGTAGACATGTGGACTAGTAGACCACCAAAAAAGCGAACTACAAAGGGTATTACTAACTTATCTTCAAAGAAGTTAATATCCCTTCACCCCATCTTCGAACTTACCTGCTCATTTCATCTTGCATCTTTTTAAACTTTTCCTCGCCATATCTGGCCATTTTGACGTATTTTTAAAAGAAACAATCGGAGAAAAGTGAAAAACGTAACTTTAACGTAAGATCAGGTTATATGTTATGAAATGAATGTAAGGTTTCCTTCCCAAAATTTGCCATACTTTCTTCAAAATATAATTTATTGTTTTAATAATTTATGGCTTTCATAGATTAAAATATTAAATTTTAGTAAATTTTCAATTTTAAACCAAGTTGGTCAAATTGCTGAAATAAATAAAAAAAATCGATTTTCACTTAAAATCCTTTAAAAAAATTTTTTTGGGCAAATTAAATGCCTGATGCCTTTAAATAGTATAAATAATAATTTTAAAAAATGGTATTTTTACTATTTTTAGTCATAATTATTTAAAAGTTAATATAAAAAATAAAGTTTATGCGGTGAAGTCGATGGTTATTATCGATTGTTGTGTTTGAGTCTAGAACTTCGGTGCTCTTTTTTGCCATAAATCGTGATGTAGTTTCGGGGAAGATGTAACTAAAGCTTTTATTATAATTTAATAATTTTTATTCAACTTCTCTGTTAACTTACGAACAATAAAACATTTTAGTTTTTTATGTTCGTTAATCTAAGAATCGAAAGCGTTTTGCGCTTTTTAGTTTCTTTTAATTAATCGGTCTTTTCCGACTCGTTTTCTTTGTCATGGATATGACAAGTGCTGAAGGTAAAGCTCGTTTATTATTCAAATTCTTTCTTTTTCCATATCCGTACTTATTTTATTGATGTTTTCCTTCTTCTTTTTATTCATTTATCTTCTTTTATTTATTCTCATGAAGCACGTTTATTAAAATTGCGTTTTATTCTTTGAGATGCTCTTTAAATTTTTGTTTTTTAAACTTTTATGCTCAGCTCTTTATAATATATTTGGGGAAATCGATTTGTGGCGAAAAAAAAGTTCGGAAATAATGATTTCCGGCGTTGTTCAACCGTTTCAAGTTCGTGCTTCGCATTTATGAAGTCCGGAAATGCAAAATTTTGTTGCGTGTTTAATGAGATTAAATTACTGTCTTTCAGGATGATGGAAATATCGTTTTTTTATGTTATACAGTAGCGAAGTTTTCATTTTAGGATTTTCAGCAAGCTTGTGGAGAATAGGTGTATTTTAGGCCGGTTGGGTTTTTTTTCTGAGTTGCATTTTTTTGTCCTTTTATTTTTTAAGATAAAGTTGTTGCTTTACTCTCAACGGACGTTTTTTGACGACAGCGGAGTCTACAAGGTTGTTTCTTTCAAGTGCTTTTGTGATGTTCTTCAAGCTTTCTGAAAGAGAGGTTATTGTATTACCCTTATGGTTTTTTGGGAGAGAGGGTGGGAAAGAAAATTCTTTGGTGGCCTTTGCCATATTTAGGTTCTGTAATAATTTTTGATTCTCAGAGCATGCGGATCACTGGTCAATGGAATATAGCGAAAGCTTTTCTCTACATTGGAAATCTTTCATTTGAGTATTTCTTGATTAGAAGTGATGGAATCTCTATTCTGATTATATGAGAGAGGGTCTTCCTGTCCCTTTAGGAGGACAATGGGTTGATGGTCTTTGCCAAAATTAGGTTCCCAAATTGTTGATGATACCTCCATTTTTTGTGATCCTCAGAGTACCCTGATCATTAATAAATGGGCCTCAGCTAAAGATCAATGTCTTCCCCTGCAATGGGCATTTCCCTTATATTTTTCACGAATACAAGTTATTGTATAATCCTCCATGTCTGTTTTTTTTCTGGTGGGGGAGGCCCTTGTTGTCCCTGTAGAGGAAAATTAATTGTTGATCTTAAGTAAATTTAGGTTCCCAAATAATAATAAAACCGCCTTTTTTGTGATCCTCGGAGCACCCCAATTATTGATCGTTGGCCTTCAGTGCTCCTTCCGCTACTCTGGGAGATACTTTCCTAAAATTGTAACTTTCTCAAAGAGAAGTTATTGTATTTCCCTCTATGTCTGTATTTTTGGGGAGAGGGTCTTCCTGATCCAGCAGAGCAAAATTAATTGGTGATCTTTCCCAAATTTAGGTTCTCAAATAATAAATAAAACCGCCTTTTTTGTGATCCTCAGAGCACCCTGATCAATCAATGGGACTTGGTAAAGCTCAATGTCTTCCCCTACACTGGACACTTCCCTAAAATTGTAAATTTATCAAAGAGAAGTTATTGTATTACCCTCCATGTCCTCCTTTTTGAGGGATAGCTTCTTCCTAATCTAATGTAAAATTAATGATCTTTGCCAAATTTTGGTTCCTAAATAATGAAAAACTCTCCTTTTTCTTTCTTTTCGATCCTCAGAGCATCCCAATCATTGATTAGCTAAAGATCAATGACCCCCCTTACACTAGAAACTTTCATTTTATCTCTCATGAAGAGAAGTTATTGTATTACCCTCCATTTCTATTGGGGGGGGGGGGTCCTCAGAGCATCCTGATCGCGAATCAGCCTCAACAGAAGCTTATCTTCTTCCTCTACAATGGAAACTTAGATAATGTTTGCTTTTTTTTTTTCGATATTGGTAAAAATGACGGAGATCTTTCATCTAAAGTTTTGCTCAATGCACTGTGGCTTACTATTTGTCTGATCTTTACCTAATTTTTACCAAATACTCCTTACATCATAAAATTTTTAAGCGCAAATTTGAGTTGATCACACATTGATGATCAACTGATTCAATCAAAATCAATCACATTGATTGGTCATTGATCACACCTGGCTGTGCAAAGGCTTCCATTTTAACTTCGTCAATGAGAAGTTATTGTGACACTTTTCTAGCTTTATACTTCAAAATTCTTTTTGTGCTTCCAGAACTTGGGTTAGTGTGGATGGGAGACATGCTTCTTCACAATGATCCAGGTGGGCTGATGATCAATTCGGCGATTGATCCTCACCGAGCGACCTTTTTCTCCGAAGCTCAACAGACCCTTGACGACATGAGGCAATCTACGCCAATGGTAGAATTAGTATAAAAACAAAAGAAATGTTTTAACTTTTTTTTAAAGTACGTTCAGGACATCAATGGATTCATGATGCTTGATGAGATGGAAGATCCTTATTTTGAAGAGGAAGACAAAGTCGATTGTGAGCAAAGTATGTTGCGTTCTGCCGACGAAGACACTTCACTGCCTAAACCCATCGAAGTGCCACCAAGTCGAAAAATCAAACCTATCAAACATCCTGGTTTAAAATTACAAACTCCAATCGCATACCAAAGAGATACCGATCCGAATATGATACCAATAAAAAAAGATGGAATGGGTAAATTTTTTTTAACTTTAATGTGCAAAACGTGATTTTTTTGTAGCCGTTTGTGAAAAATGTGGTGCGATTGGAGTCAAACATGCATTTTATACAAAAGAGAGGCGATTTTGCAGTTTAGCGTGCGCTAGAGGTTCCGTTGAATCGCAAAGTCAGTCTCAGCAGGAAGACAGCAATGAATTCCCTCCTGTGGTATGACCAATCTTATTTTTTTAAATTTTTTACCATATTTTATAGGCTCAACAAATGGTGGTTGATACTCAAGTCAATGTTAAAATTCATGCCACTCTTCCTCCTGTCCCACCACCGGCTCCTTTGGCAGACGAAGATCAAATATTTCCTCCAGATAAAAAGACGTTATCGCATCTAAATGGAACCTACGAATGGACTGAAATGTTGTCCGACCCTAATTTCGCCGCCATCTCAGTTTCATCATTTCTTCACGTACTAAAAATTTCAATCTTTTTTATTTTACCACGGATTTTTAGGCACCTATGGCGAATAACTGGGACAATATTACAGTCGGGATGAAAGTTGAAGTCGAGAATACTGACTGTGAAAGCTATTCAGATGTTATTCCTGATTCTTTTTGGGTTGCCACAGTCCTTAAAATATCAGGTAATTTTATTCTAATTATGAAAAACACTTAATTGTCTTTTTAGGTTATAAAGCGTTACTTCGATATGAAGGTTTTGGCCATAATGGTAGCAAAGATTTTTGGATTAATCTTTGTTCTTCTGTCGTCCATCCTGTAGGATGGTGTGCAAATCGAGGGAAACCTTTAATTCCTCCTCGAAGTATGTTTTATTCTTGACAAACATAACAAATTTTCATTTTTTTCTTCAGCTATCGAAGATAAATATAAAGATTGGAAGCATTTTTTGGTGAAGAGACTTACTGGAGCGAGAACGCTTCCATCGAATTTCTATACTAAAGTCCACGAAAGTTTGAAATCTCGGTTTAGATGCGATTTAAATTTAGAAGTCGTTGATAAAAATAGGATATCACAAGTCAAAGTAGCTACTATAAAGCATATTGTTGGAAAAAGACTTCATGTCAAATATTACGACGCAGATCCTTCTGATAATGGTATTTTTAAATTTTTTTGGTGTGTATTAATATTTGTTTGAAGGTTTCTGGGCGCATGAAGATTCGCCTCTTATTCATCCGGTAGGATGGGCGAAAAGAGTCGGGCAGACTTTAGCGGCACCACCTCTTTACGTCGACCGTTGCCTTAAAGGGTTGAGAGATAAAGATGATGCGACTGAGGATCTATTCCCGCTTTCAAACTCCCTTCCATACCATACAGGATTCTGTCGTGGGATGAAATTAGAGGCGGTCGATCCGCTTAACCTATCGACGATCTGCGTCGCTACTATTATGAAGGTTTTAAACGAAGGTTACCTTATGATCCGAATCGATTCGTACGATGAGGACGCCATCTCGCCAGGATCTGACTGGTTCTGTTACCATTCCTCATCTGCATGTATCCTCCCGCCAGGTTTCTGCGAGCAGAACGACATTACACTCACGCCTCCCAAAGGCTACGACGGAAGCTCCTTCAGCTGGCCTGCCTACTTAAAAGAAACCGAAAGCCGAGCTGCACCCGCTGAACTATTCGATGTTGTAATTATCCTCTTATTTTCTCATTTCTCTTCATTAATTTCTTATGTAGGATGCCCCTGATCATAGTTTCGTTGATGGCCAACGACTTGAATGCGCTGATTTGATGGATCCGAGGTTAGTTTGTGTGGCTACAGTTGCTCGCATCGTCGGACGACTAGTCAAAGTTCATTTCGACGGATGGGAAGACGAGTATGATCAATGGCTTGACGTCCAGTCCCCAGACATGTACCCCGTCGGGTGGTGCGAACTTGTCTCTCACAAACTCGAAGGCCCTCATTCTCCTCCCAAGCTCAGCCCTCAATCTCTAAGTAAAGAAAACCTAACAAAACTTTCTTCTCTAAACATTTTGATTAAGAAGCCAAAGGAGATCGAAAAGAAGTCAAGAAAAGAAGAGGTAGAAGACCCATGAACAGAAAACTAGGCTTCAACGGCGAAAAAGAATGCGATTCTGCTGAAATAAATCAACCAATCGATATTCCATCAGTGTCCATAAGCCCATCGATTCCTCAGCCAACTAAAATCGGTAAGTCCTTTTTAAAAGAAACCTCTATCAACTAGCAATTTATAGATGAAGGAACAGCACCAGTCAAAGAAAGCGTGGCGACCAATTAAGAAAAAACCTTTATCAAATGGTGTCGAAAAAATGGAAATTGTAAAAGAAGATGAAAAAATGCAATTGAAACGCCAACTCCAAATGTCCATATGGATGATTCTGATATAGGAAGCATCAGCGATTATTTTGATCAAACTCCGAGCCCAGCATCGTCCCATCTCCTGAAAAGGTATTTTCATCATTTTTCACCAAGATTTTTCACTACTGTTCTTTAAAAAATTTTTTCTCTCTTTTTAATCAATTTTAAATATTGAAATGGAGTGGTTTTTAAATTAAATATGTTTCAAAAAATTATTGTGTTTGTCTAATGCTTCTCCAGGATGAAGAATTTGAAGAATTGGACTCAGTGAGTGTTTTTGTAGTTCCATATAAACAAAAAATTATTTTAAAGTAGATATTTTAAACTTTGTTTTTATTTTTCAGACAAAAGTCATTCCGAGACTTATCGACGGCACAGAAACCAGCGACATGTCGCAAGTCGACCCGAACGAATGGGACGAAAATGACGTCGGACAATTCCTTACTTTAAACAACTGTGGGCCTTATCGTGAAAGCTTCACTGATAAAGTAAAACAAAAAGTTAAAATAAACCATAAATTAATATTTTTTTAGAAAATCGACGGTAAAGTCTTCTTAACATTGACCAAGGATCAGATAATTGATCTCACCGGGAAGAAAGTTGGACCTTCGCTTAAAATCTTCGATCTAATTCAACAACTTAAACTCAAATTAAACCCTTCACAAGATAGAATAAGAGCAAAAAAATTCTTTTAAAACCTTTTCTCTTTTTTTTAAGTCTGAATTTTTTTTCTTTAAGTTTAAGGCAGTCTGTAAATAGGCGCAGGCGTCATTTGTGCCTGAAATTTGTAAAATTAGCCATAATTATATTTTTAGATTATTGAAAACGCGTTGTTGAAGTTTTTAATACTTTTAAAATTTCTGTCAATTTTTTTTTTAAATTTAAGTATTGTATCAGGATACATTTTTTTAAATTTAATTTAAGAGCATTTTTATCAAATTCCCATTAGATTATGTCGCTACCTCAAGAAATTATGAAGCAATAATTGATTTCGTTGGGAACAATCAGTATCGTAGCTTAGATTGTAATGTCGGCTTGTAAGTCTTGAGAGAAGATTGGTTAAAATGATAAAAACCATCGGTTTTTCTGCCTGTTAGCTTTTTAGAAAACACAGTTTTTCTTAACCACCTTCACTTACGACTTCAGCTACTTTGTGTTTTTTTTATTTTATTTTTTAAATTATTTTGGTCCAAAAAAGTTCAGGCAGCATATAATTTTGCGCTTCATTATTTTTGGAAAAAATTTAAAACTGCGGCGAACTTTTATTTTTCTCCTTATAACTTGTGATACCCTCCCTATTTAAAAATAAAGACAAAATTGCCTTCAAAGCTAGCATTTGTTGAGATTTATTCGTCTAGCTATAAACGTGCCTTAATTTTCATTTAGCGAAAACAAAAACTTAGACTGAAATGATGCTTCCAACGACACAAAAACAAGAAAAAAAAACTTTTTTGGACCCATTTTTGTTTCTATTCTTTTGTGCATTAATGAATTTTACTGTACAATTTATTGTAAAAAATACATAATAAATACCGTTACTGAAAGTGAGAATATAAAAGGTAGTATTTTATATTTAATTTTAATATTATTTTTTTCAGTTTCGCTGTTTTTGTGGCCAATTTATACAGAACATCCTGACCGTCAGAACTAAATAAAAGAAAAGACCACTGAAAGAGCTCTTCTGACCCCAAAAAGTCGAGAAAAAGTATGGTCCTGAAAAGGGCTGCCAACCTAAGGCAAACTCCCCACGCTTGATTAGATCCGCTGCTACCTAAATCACTGGCCAAGAACCACTGGACTCCATATGGACCCTTCAAAATATCTTCTTTCTTCTAGCTTCGTCATATCAACTATAGAATGACAGAACTTCTTGTGTTGTGACTGTGGAAAATGTGACAAAAAACCCTAAATCCAATGTTAAAATATGTGTGTGGAGAGTTTGTTTAAGGAGATTTTCAACATTGCTAAAGGTTTCTTGCTTACTGGAAATTAAATGCTGAGCAAATACAGCAGCAATCTTCTGACTGTAATAGACTGTAGTCTTTGAAACTTTTTCTGCAGAAAAAGGACATTGCTCTCTTCACGAAAAAAAGTAAAAAAAAAAATGTTTTTTCTTTGCGGAAGAAGTGTGGAGTATCTGTATGATAGTTTCTTGTGGACAAACACAAAATAAATTAAAAAACACAATTTTGAATTCAAGTTTCTAGAAAATATTCTGTTATTTTTACAGTTGCCAAAAAAATACATAATATCTTCGAGAAATTGACACTTAAAATATTTCAATTTATTTAAAAAGAGCCTTAAAAGTGTAGTAGTAATTAATAAAACGATCAAAATGAGATACTACAAGGTTCTCTCGTGTAAAAACAATAGTACCACGTAGAACCGGTAGAATGAGCCAATGTTGACATGACGGTCTAAATTTTGAAATCCTTGTTTTTTAAGTTTTGAGAATTAATAAATTGTTTTAAATAATTTTTTGATCGTTTTTAGGACATTTGTGTTTGTTTTCAAGTGTTTCTGAGTTCATTGGGGTCTTTTTATTGAGAAAGAAGCGTTTTTAAGAAATGGGAGACAACGTGGTGAAAGTAGTTCCTCTTTAAAATGCTTAAAAAAGGGGCTCTAGAGTTATTTTAGTGAAATTTTTGCACATAATGTTGAAAAGCGTTTAAAAAATTATGGATTTGATGTGTTTGTTGTGGTTTTAAGGTGGTTTTTTGGATTTCGGCGATGTTTCGATGGACGGCGCGGGGGGTGGAAGGAGCGCGTATGACGTCACAGACGTTGCGGGGCCATCTTTGAAAGGGGGCTGGGAGTTTGGGAGGGGGCCTTTCAGCTGTTTCCCGCCAACGGCCCCGCGCGCCATAACAAAGCTCAACGAGGCCTCGTACGTACGTCCTCGCCCGGAGTTAACCGCTTTTCCACAAGTGAATTATTCAAACCCCGTGATCTGAACCTTCTTATCAATCATCAAATTTTTATTTTTTATCAATTTTTTTTAAATTAGTTTTTAATTTAATTTTATTAAATATAAATATAGAAAGTGCGGTTTTTTTTAAATCGGTGAAATGGCGTCTCTTGGGAGAGAAGAGAAAATACGCATTGAGGATTTACCACAATATGAGGAAGACATCGGAAGTTACTGCAGGTAAAAAAATTTTTTTTTGACCACCCCCACCTTTTTTTTTCTCTGTCAATTTTTTACAGGCTTGCCACTCCCATATGTTTTATTTATTAATCCAATTTATTATTTAAATAAATGGACTGTGAAAATTTCGATGAAAAAACGCCTGATAAATTGGCTGATTTATTTTCTTCGGTCTTCATACGTTTAAATGAAACTGGAGCCGACACCAAACGCCGGTATGTCAGCTGTTTTATTTTTTTATACGTTCTGCGATAAATTCACCTTTGATTTTTCGCTTGTCTTTTGTTCGAGATATCCTTGAACCATTAAAAATCCGAAGACCTTTGTTGGATTCACTTCGATTGTCCTTTTTTTTCTATTTTTATTATTTTAAAATAAAAATGGACTACGTGAAATTGCGAATACGATTTAATCAGTAGGTGTTTTTTTATAATAAGTAATTAATTAATGTTAATCTATAGTTTATTTATTTATCTTTAATTTATTCCGTGAGGTAGACGCGTTTTTCTTTTAATAAAATGTGGCAATTTTATTTTCTAAGTTGTAAACTTTTCTGTAATTTTATTATTTTCCGGAAATTATTTTTTAAGGTGACTTGATGAGAAAACGGGTTTCTTAGTTAAAAAAACCGACAAAGGAATAATTTTTTTGAAACCAGTTTTTTACCCTTTTCCTAAAAAAATCAAATTGGGAGAGAAATACGTGGAACAATCGGATATTTAAATGAAGTGAGGGGCCTTTTGGGGTTTTTGGGAAAAAAGGGGAGGGGTGTTTTATCTACCTGTTCGGGTCCTAAAAGGCCGGCTGGAATGCAAAAATGGATTTCAAGTGTTTACATTCTAGAATTTTATTGTGAAAAAAATTCTGACATACTTTTGCTTTTGTTTCATTTTTACCCTTTTATGTTGTAATTGATTTTTTAAAATTGAGTACCCTAAAGCCTTTCAAATCTTCATTTTTATAAGTATCTAAAAAAGCCATTTTATTGTATGAAGAAAGAATTTTAAAAGGTTTTTTCCGGTTGAAAAGGATTCCAATTTAATTTTTTTAAAATAGATCTGAAGAAAACATGAAGTTTATTTAGAATTTTTCTTTTTCTTTGAAAAGAACTTATGAAATGCTCAAAAGTCGAGATCTAGTGGCTTCTTTTTGTTGAGAAAAAGTCAAAATTAGAGCCTTTAAATTTTGAAAGTTAAAATTTAACTACGATTTTTGAGGGCTTAGTAAAAAGGTAGAAATAGAGCTTAAAAAAAGGTCAGAGGGCGTATTTCGCAGTTGAGTGATCACGGACTCTGACTCAGAGGACTTAATTTGGGCCTAAAGGTCGGAAAAGAGATGATGAGAAGGCGTATTTGTAGGCCAGTGGTCATGGATTCTCACTCTGAGAGGTCTTGTTGCTCCGTTTGCATTAACATTGTAAAATAAGGTTTAAAAATTGTTAAAATGAGCGTAGAAGGCTATTTTGTAGGTCAGTGATCAAGGACTCTGATCCACAGAGGTCTCATTTCCTCTTAATTTGGGCCTAAACTGCGATAAGGGTTGACGAGACATTTCGTAGGTCAATGGTCAAGGACTCGAGGTCTTGTTGCTCCGTAATTTGGGCCTAGAATGCAGTTTTTCTATTGTACCATTGTAAAAGACCGGTAAAATTGAGCGTAAAGAGGCTGTTTGTAGGTCAGTGATCAAGTACTCTGACTCTAAACTGCTGTTTTTTGTTTAAAAAAGGTAATCTAGGATATTTTTCCAAATTAAATAGCTTTTCCTTGACATCCGCGGATTTTATAATGATTTCTGGAATCTATTTTGTTTTTCTTGTTGGCTTTTTCCATTCAAAAATTATTGTTTTCAGTTATCGAATTATTAGTTAATTTTGAATATTCAAATTTGTTTTTTTCGATTATAAAAACGTTTTTTGCATCGAATATCTATTTTTAAACTCGTGTTTAGAAAGGTGAAATACGTCCGTGAAAGGGGTGGGAGGTGTAAACAGAACACCTGCTCTTCTTGTTATAGTTTTTTTTTCCATTCTCTCTTCCTACCGTGTGAAAGGTGGCCTCCCCACCAAAGTAGTTCTGTCTGCTTTTTGACGTGCATATGCTTGCACTGCCTGGCGCAATGGCGTCTGAAAAAAACGCTCGTAATTTGTTTTGACTTCCTCAATAAGTTTTCAGGGACAAATTGCTGTTTTTGAAGCAGAAAGTTGCGAAATATCACAAAAAGTTTTTTTTGGAAATATGGATTCAGTGTTTTCTGGGAATTCCGCGTTAAGGTGTCATCAAAATACCTAGGATTTAAAAAAAAATTGATTTCGTATCTAATGTTCAGCCTCTACCTTTGGTGTCCGTTAAAAGAAGTTATTTTTAAAGCAAAAAGAAAATAACGATTAGATTGTAATATCAGGTGGTTGTGATTCTCCCGTCTGACTGGCGCCTCGTATTACGCAATGGCGAGAAAATCGTCCTTATCCGGAGGGAAAAAAATGTTTTTATCGTCGAAAAAATTCACTTTGAAACGACCTTGGCTTGCCAGCTGATGGCGTCAGGGCAGCTGTTTGACTCGGCCAGCTGCCATGCCCCCCTCTTCGGCCGACCTTTCCTTCCCCTCTCCCTTTTTCGGAAAGGCCCCAAATTAAACCAGCTGCTCTTCGTCATCCTATTTATTTCCCGGACGATTCTCTTTAATCCACAAATCGGAATCACTTTCGGTTTTATTAGGGGCGTTGTTAAACTTGATCGATGGCTTCTAATATAGAGGTTACCGCATCTTCCGTCTGGGCCAAAAACGCCTCTGATTAAGCGGCTTTATCGGTTGAGGGGGCGGGAAATGGCGCGACATTTGTGCTTGTAGTACTCTTCTACTACGTGTTTTTTTGCTTCCCGTTTTGTTATCGAGTTTCTGCAAGTTCCAGATAAGGGATTGAGTTTCGTCATCATTTTTTCCCCCCCTCGTTTCATATTTCACTGTACAAAAACGCAAATTTTTTTTACTGTTACCCAACGGTCACGTTCCATTTTGTTGTTTACTAGGATAAACGTAGCGATATTGGATGTTTGTTTACCAACATTGAACCTGATACCTTTTTTTTTATTCGGAGAATAACAAGATTATCATTGTTGGCTTCGACACCCTCGACATGCATATTAGTTTTCTTTAGCATCTGCCACCTCCCGCTTCCCATTTGCCACTGACCGGAAACACGGGGCCATCAAATCGATATTTTGATAAAACTTCGGCTTTTTGATAGCCTTGACGAATTATTCAAAATGGATGTTTATCCTTGACTTGTCAATGCAGAAGCAACAAAATTTGCGTTAAATAAACATTGAGCAGTCAAAATGTCATAAAATGGGACGCTTGATTTAGCCTTTGAAGATTGAAGGGGCGATTAGGGGGTTAACAAATTGACGTCTGATGATGTGATGAAATCAACAAGTCCTGGAATCCCCTTTGCGGGACCGTTTTACGACCGGTACCAATTCACTTTACGACCTTTCACCAAACTTAACAATAGCCTTATTCAAAATGTATTGCGGCTCATCATTCTCTGTTTACTGTTTATCCAACTAATCCACACTTTCTTTTAAGGTGCTTTGAAAAAAACGTTTTACAATTCAAATGTCGGGGAGTTTCCATCACATTTTGAAGTAGGCTTTTCTTTAGAAGCCTCCGGTTTTTCATCCCCTGTCAAAAGCAAAAAGGCCCTGGGACCCCTTTCATCGGAATCTGATGAGTTTGTTGTTGTTGAAAGGCGTTGAGAAAATTAACCGTTTTCCCTCCCTTAAAGTAGCTGATTGATTTTACGTTGTTAATGACCTCTCTTTATTAAAAGCGGGTTCAAGAGCAGTTTTGTATGTTCACATAACAACGACAATAGCGTCATGTAACGACAAAAGCGCCTTTTCATATAATATTTTGACCTCATGCCATTTAGCCGCGTCCAGAGCATTTGCCCTGAGCAGTCGCCCTCTTTGTTCACTCCGCCCTTGGGACGAACATTTTCAGTCTCCTCATGTCTTCAGGAATCAGGTGAGTTTGTCCGCCGAGCGAAGCTTTTGATGAGCCGACAACGCTCGAAAATGTTCATCACGAACGGCGCACAGCCGAATTTTTCGCCCCTCGAATACCTTAGTACGCGCCTTTTGTCAAGCTTCTAAAAAACCGTCTATTTCAAACAAAACGACGCAATTTCCCCCGCAAGGTGAACTTCCCATTTTCAAGACTATTCAAAATCAATCCTAGATTGACTATATTATGGTTTAAAAAGGTGAAGGTGATAACGTCATCTAGCGGACGTCCCCATCCATCGAAATAACAGATCTTTTCGTCTGTTGCGAATGCAAATTAGATAATTAAAGTCTGGTCGGATTGTGAATGTCGGTCAAGGCTGGACTGGTAACTTCACACCACTTGTCCCGTGCGCATCCGTTTATTTCTATAACATTCCATTCAATTTTTCACCGAAATTCTCGCCCTGTAAAACGTTATTTTTGTCGTCAGGTAGCTAAAAAACCTTGAAGGAAAAAAAAAACAGGTTGTGAAAGGGTCGTAGGGAACCAGATGTGAACCGCGAAGGAAAAAAAACGAAGGGCGAAATCTGAAACTGCGCCTGAGAACAATATTTTTCGTACCCACGATTTTTACAGCCTCTTTCTCAAGTTAATTAAGGAACTTATTTTTAAATTGTAACCTGATTTTTGAATTTTTTTCAGTCTTGGCGGAGAGAGGCCGGAATCTCCTGTGACTGCCCGAGGGCACCACAACGGATCGCAGTCCTCGTCTGGGGTTGAAATGGAGCAAGAAAAACGGATCAGGCGGGAGATCGCCAACTCAAACGAACGGCGAAGAATGCAAAGTATCAACGCGGGATTTCAATCTTTGAGGACTCTTTTACCCCATCACGAAGGCGAAAAACTGAGCAAGGTAAGTGAACGGCTCAATTTGAACGCTGGGTAATTTATGAAGGGGGTTGAATAGATGATGCACTTGAAGATAAAGTCAGCTGAAAGGCACATAAACAAAACTGACCTCCCTCCACAACGATGACGAGTCGCATCGTTGTCGGCCATTGACTCCCAACGCTCTGGAATGGGAGGGTGAAAGGCATGAAACACTACAAAGAGCCCCCGGTGAGACGTGAATATAAGAACTGTGAGTGGATGTTCATTAGAGTAGAGAAGGGTTTGTAGTGTAAAATCTTGGTAGGCACCCGCAATTACGGAGTCAAAGGCTTGTTGAAGAGGGAGTGCCAAGGGTGAATGGGCCCGCCATGAGTACTAGTACTACTCAGCTGATTCCTTTCATCGCCCTCCTCTTTCACCTACTAAACCTTCTCCCTTTTTCTTTTGTTTTTCAAAATAGACTCCTCATCATCTACATTTTTCATCTCTTCCTCCTTTTCTCCCTATTCATCACTGAATTTTTTTCTTCAGCTTTCTAATTCATTAAAATATCACTCCCTCCATTTTTGCTTTGTGGCGTAATCCATTTGTCTCATTCTCAAGTACGTCTTGTGCCATAAAAATTGGATGTAAAAGAAATTTCGGTTTAAACAAATGTCCGACGTGCAACAAATTGCCTTAGTGACAAATATAATCTTGTTTGTGAACATAATTGTTTCTCGAAGCCGTCAAAATCCCATTCTCCACATGGAAACACGATCTACCCTTGAAAGTATCATATCTCACTTTCTTGTTATTTACGTTATTTTTATATCGGGTCAATCACTTGTAAACAACTTCACTTTCCTGAATTCAAACGATCTTTTGACCGTTCAATAAAAATAATAGCGAAGTTCGTAGTACTCCCTGATCGATAGGAAAAAATTTATTTTTTATTTTATTTTTAAACAACATAAAGGCCGACGATTAGCAAAACGAGGACACGGATAGTCTTTAAAGGTAAAAAATAAAGGAAAAAAGAAATTGCTTTTTTACCGATAAGGATAGTCGTAAAAGTGCAGTAAGCAGCCACGTGCTATCGTTTTCACCGCTAATGAACTCGGTTTCCATTACCTGGCGCCTACCGGCGACTGTTTTTTTTGCTTTGTCGGTTTCTCAACCCCTTTTTTTTACTACATAATAAAATTTTAATCGAAAATTTCTCTTTTAAAAATGCCCTCTGGGATTCGTGGATGTTTAGGAGAATGATGAAAGAATCTTCAGCTGCGTCTGGAGAATTTGGTGCGCAGTCTCTGTCAAAATTTCTTGCTTGTTTTTTAAAGCACTAACACTTTCATCAAAAGAATGGTGCGCACTGGGGCCCATTGAAGTGTTTATTTCTGAAAACTATTGATCGATCAGGAAGATCGTTAGAAACAATGAGGTCACCATTCGTTTTTGTTATTGCAGAGCTGGGTCAAAGCGACGCAATTATCTTATAAAAAATGTATTATTCGACCCAGACTGATGGTCATATTGATTTTTTACTAAAAAAGTTATATTTACTATTTTTATATGCGACTTTTTCCATTTTTCTCTTTTTCAAAATATTGAAAGAAAAACCACTTTCCCTTTTTTGTGAGGTCAGGCACCTTCAATTTAAATGATTCCCTCTATTATTAGTTTGACGTCTGTGCCTCTAGTCACGTAAGCGCCCAAAATGGAAGCGTCTGACCCACATCATATTTTTATTTTTGAAATTTTCACGTTGAATGACTTCAAAATGAATGGAAAAGGGGCGAAGTGACGCGAATCTTATCGTTTTCGATAGCTTATCGGCTTCCTCTCCCCAGTGATAACTGGAGCGTTTGAGCTTTCGAAAGAAAACGAGGACGAGAGTTTCTATCCCGTTCGATTAATGATCAATTTCTACCCATTACGTTTAAATGATTCATTGTTGTAATAATTAGAAGAAAAAAAAAGTTAACAGAAAAAATTTTGTGTTTGAATGGAAAAATTGAGTGGGCTTCTCGGCGGTCCGCCTTCACCCAGATACGGATGTCTGCCATCCTTGGGCGTCTGTCGTACGATCCGAGATCTTTTCAGGGTTTCTCAGCTGTACGACGTGAATGGCCGATCGTTTCCGTTGACCTTGTTATCTCGTTATCTCACTCCCCGCCTTCTATCTCAGTTTAAATTTCTAAAACCGGTTTATAAATTTTGATAATAAACCGTGAATCCATGGGACATCATAAACTATGTTGTAAAAATAAGTTATTATAAGAAAGGCGAGACGGAAAACCGTAGGCGGTGAGATATCTGAGAAGTCTAGACTGCTCACCTCAGTTTCGCAGACTTGAGACCTTCCACGCGACCCAATTACCCTCTAATAACACACGTCTCTCCCACTCCTTGAATAAAACGGTATTGATCTTGTTCCAACAGTATTTGTTACAAAAAACCCTCAATTTTAAATTAAATCGTCGGTTCCTTTGTTTAAACTGCATATTAGGGAAAGCGGGGTTTTGACACTCAATTACTCCCTACATGAATTACCAACGGTCGAGTAAGCAGCTCATTCACATATGAATGGCTGACCGCTGTTGTGGGGACTCGCACACCCGTTTTAGCCTGAAACCGATCATTTTATGTAAAAGAGGTTAAAAAGGAACAGAAGGTCATTCATGTTTACAGTCTAGAGGTCGATCAAAATCTCGATAATTATAAAATCGTGTGGTAAACACCGAAAAGGGCCTTTTTCAAGGTGCGAAGACGCGTGTCACAAACAGCCCCTCATGAAAGGCGTTCATCGAAATCGATAAACGACCTGCTTCTCCAAAATAAACCGCTCATCCCATAATGACATCGAATTCTTATCTCTGATGATATTCCATCGTTATAGGACCAAGGTCGATTGTTCTGTTTATATCAGCTGGTTTTGTAAATACACGATAGGAGGATATTAAACACTCCCCTTTTGATTCACACTGTACAAAGAAAAATTTGTAATAGAATTCATTGCACGACAGATGCATGTGCATTGGAATTATTTGTAGTACGAGTGGGTGGCCGTGAATGGATTTCTGTTGGCGTGCCCTCGTTAATTGATCTTACATCCCGGCGGGATCAGTAACCTCGTTTTAAAAGATTTTTCTTCGAAACGCGTTATTGTGATGCGGTCCCATCATCGGACAATACGATCGGACACACCACGTATCTTCTATTTTTCAATAAGACTACATCTAATGAGTAACACGGGTTCCCACAGGGTTAATTTAGTGCGATCTGAACAAGGTTGTGGGAGCGTACTATCGACGGCCATTGACTGCGCCCCTCCCTCCGACCATTCAACATTCTTCTTTTTCTCTAGACGCCTTCCAATTACTTCTTCCTTTTCTCAAACTTAATTTTCTGACCTGGTTACTTCATTAGAACCAATGACACATCTCAAGAATATTCAATTACATAACATGCTTCGCAACTCCCTCGGGAACGTATACTTATGTATTTCTCATGTCATTTACATAAATTTTTATTTTAAAAAATTCTAATAATATCAAGGATATTTATATACGTGACGATTAAGTTGTTATACATAAACGACCGGCCGTCAAATTAAAAGATTCAAGGATGTCTGGAAGCCTGAAAGGACGTAGGAGGAAATTTCCCCCTCTGAAAGGTTGATCTCCTGTCAGATTTTTTTTCCACATAATCATATTCTCCCCTTCCGTCGATAAAAATTATCATCAGAAAATGTCGATAGGCCATTCAATATGTAGCTGTGACTGGGTCCTGTCTGAGTAGTGTAGTTACGTGTAGACTCCAACCTGGATCAATATCGTGCCCTGGCTACGTCATGTTGGGGTGGTACCACCCTCGCCCTCGTTGCCTAGGAGATGGTAACGATCCGGCTGCCTACTACAAACCCGCACAAAAACTTAAACATTCTTATCTCATGTACGAGACATTTTTGTACGATTCAAAATTACTAGAGAAGAAAAACCTTCGTTAGAATATTCGCTCCAATGAGTTTTTTTCTCTTATATAATTGCCGGCTAACTACGTATGAATTCATTAGGTAGCTTTTAATTGGATTCAGTGCATTGAGACCGTAACAGGCCTTGAAAAAAAGAGAGAAAAAAACGACAGGTGCAATGCCCTAGTATATTTTCTTATTTGTCGGATTATCGTCGAGCGAATAAAATCTATAATAGACGTCGGGTCGTGGTCTCGCCGTCTGCACCCTCCAACCCCTTCTGGACTCCCAAGTCCCCACCCTGAAATTTTCTTCACCCAAATAATATTTACACTCTTACCTTTAACCTTGCTCTATGGGAACCTATATTTTTTTCACCGCGGTTGTAAATATATTATGAAGGGGGTGGCGCACAGACGTTGGGTGTGGCGGTTTCTATGGATACTTCGACATCTCCCTCTTCACCGCCTCCACATAGGCCCATTCCACCTACTCTTTTTTTCCCCTCAATCAAAAATTAGCGATTATTTATGCATTTTGCTTTTTTTTTAATGAAAGTTGCAGTGATCCCGTTAGGCGCAGATTCCCACGCAGACACGGTCCCTTTCCTTTCTTTATTTGCTGGTCGTAAAAGATCCTGAAATAAAACAACCTTTTGCACAGAAAGAATACTAATTTAATCTAAAGTTATTATCTCGTAAAAATGGCTTTAAAAACTCAAATTCTTCTGCAGGAGTGACAAAATTTTGCGGCTTTCTTTTCTTCAATGTTGTTTATATAGAAGTAATGGGTGTTTTTTTCCCTTGAGTAATTGCTGACCGTAGGCCGTTATTTTGTTACCTGAATGGCACAACCCATAGAAAAAAGGCCTTGATACAGCCTTGCTAACGGTTTATTCCTCACTGTCGTGATCGTCTTTTTCATTCAGCCCAGATCTTGAAGAGAAACTTGAGGTTTCATAAACATATGTGGGTTGCTTTTAAGTCAGGAAAGAGCTACTTTCACGTATAAATCCTCCAGATAAGTTGGAAACGAGGTGATAGTAGGTGTCTCCGTATAAGGAGTGTCTGGCCTGTGCTGAGTCACCTATCGTGGGCGGCAGCATTTCCTCTCTTCACCCCACCTTTCGCAAACAGCATCTTTGAATCCCCACTTCGTGTCTAACCTCAATGGAACTTAAGATATCCGTCTAGCTTTCCCAGAGAAAGAAGTGTAAGATTCCTTTCGTTGCAGTCCCAGATCGATTGTCCCGGGCTCCGCCCAGACCTTGGGATCTTTTTTACTGTACGGTGACGTCCTTTCCCTGGAATCTTTTCAAACATTTTCTTTCCTTTCATTTACCTTGGAAATTTAAATAAATATTTTTATTAATTCTAGGCTATGTCCTTGCTTAAGATTTAGAGCATGTAATACGGGATGAGACATGTGATAAAAGTAGGTTTCTATCGTTCTGCCAAGTCTCCACATGTTTCCTGTTCCAGATATAGACCTTCTTTGGCATTATTCCCTCCTCAGCTGTCTCCAAGACCTAAATATCATCTAATTTGGCCGTTATTGTCTTGTTTCATATACCTCAGGATATTGCATAATCCCTATTTTCCCCAATTGGTGGGCTTATTTTAGAAGCAGCTGATTACGAGACAGCTGATCATGTGTGGCCCGTAGGAAGGCGAAGAGTTCAGTGGACTTCCCCCACTTTTCATGTGAGGCAACATTCCTCATGCATTCCGCCTCTCATTCAACCAACCTACCTATCTCAATTATTTTCTTTTAAAAACAATTTCTTGTTTTTTTTTCGCATTTCTCAATATGTCAGAAAGTAGGCGTTTATAACTCGGTTAAGGACTTTAAATTCATTATTATAATTGTCCTTGTGGGAAAAAATTGAACCTTAGACATTAATGCTGCCATTAAAAATGTCGTACTTAGGCACTCACTGTCAATATTTTATGCAAACATAAATTTTACCTAAAGGTCAACATTTTATGATACCTAGAAGCACTAGGTTTTCCTCCCACAATTTCGAAAGTAGCTTTTGTCTCAGTCAAAACTTTTCCTTATATGGAATCTTACAAGCTCATCAAATGATGCTCATCTCATTATTTTTAAAATTATCTTGATAAAAAAATACAATTGTCTACCGCAGGACCAATATCGAGGGAGAAAAACCGCATTGGGATTTCCTTTGACCTTTATCGGGCTTTACGGAAGGAAAAAAAAATAGAGGAAAAGCCAGGGGCGGCATAGGAGGCTGCTTCTGCTCCTTGTGCTCTATCGACCCAAGGTCATGACCCCAACACAATACGGTGAAGAGGAAAATTCTGTTTCAGTAAAAATAGGAACCACCGATTCTAATTATCTTTAACTTTTAAGGGGATATGAGGGTTTTAAGTTGGTTGCTTTGTACATATTCGTTGTGAGCAACGGTTTTCGGTTTTTCCCTTCTATCTTGGAAACCGTCGCTTAAAACGAAAAAATGTCATAAGTAAAATTCGTAGCTACAAAAATTTACTACATAAAATATCTTATTAGTTTTTTCCGTCAGAGCAATATTTTAGGAGATAAGAAGGTTTTAAGTTTTCAGACAGGCTCTGTATGATATTAGTTAACCTCATAACTCCTTAAATATTGCTCTTACGCAAATAATAAATAGAGAAATTTTTGTAGGAAATCTTTGTACCTACAACTTTTACTTAGGACATTTTTTCGTTTTGAGCGACGGTTTCCGAAATAGAAGGGAAAAACCGAAAACCGTTGCTCACAACGAAAAATTTGCAAAGCTACTCACTTAAGAACCCTCATATCTCCTTAAATATTGCTCTGACAAAAAAACCAATGAGGTCTTTTTTGTAGGAATTTCCGTAGCTACGACTTTTACTTAGGACGTTTTTTCGTTTTGAGCGACGGTTTCCGAGATAGAAGGGAAAAACCGAAAACCGTTGTTAACAACGAAAATTTACAAAGCAACCAACTTAAATACTTCCATATCTCCTAAAGTATTGCTCTGACGGAAAAAACTAATAAGATATTTTATGTAGTAAATTTCAGTACCTACAACTTTTACTTAGGACATTTTTTCGTTTTGTGCGACGGTTTCCGAGATAGAAGGGAAAAACCGAAAACCGTTGTTAACAACGAAAATTTGCAAAGCAACTCACTTAAAACCATCATACCTCCTTAAATCCTTCGAGGGTATCACAATTGCTCTTTTAAAAAGCGCAAACTCAATACACCCTAAAATTGTTATTCACGATTTTGTGTAATTAAGAAATTCGTGATCCACCTTAAAATTAGCGGTGTAGAACAGAATTTCGACCCAGTAGGGGTGGCCTGAGTGTCGGAAAGGTCAGAGTTCAAATGAGGGTTGAAAACCCAATTTTCCACCCCCGTAGAATCCCACGCCTATCCCAGAGATCAGATGTTTAATCAATAAAAAAACAGAATATTTTTTTCCTTCTTACTGCAAATTCGTCGTGACTGCATAATTCAAATGACGCGACTAGTGTGGGAACTACGGGATAGGTCACAGTCTTGCACAATATCAGTTTTTCCTTGTTCCCTTTCATTCTTTTAAAATAGAAAAAAGTCTTTCTCTTTCATAAACCGCCATCTTCATGAAGTGTAGGCATAAATAATTTTTTTCCTGTCTGATAAAGCAGAAAAACCGATCTGGTTTGTTTACTTTTCAAGAAAAGGGGGCTTGTGTCGGTAAGATAACTTTTTCTGTTGAGAAAAGGTCAAATTCATAAGTCAATTTTTTTTCTTTTCATCTTCATCCTCCCCTACATAAAGTTGTCACATTAGCACGTGTCTTTGAAATATTTTGTATCCTTTTTTTCTTCCCCAAAAGTCTCCCCATTTATGTCTTTCCATTTTCCCTTGAAAGAACTTAAATAGTTCCGGGCAAATTGCCCACCTTCAGCAGACACCCAAACATCAAGACATTGACCTTATAACCTACGAAAATGAGGTGTTATTTTAAAAAAATCTTACACAATAGTCTTTTACAACTTCGCTAACTCCTCTAAATAAACCAGATTTGCATACAATAAGAGGTCGAAAAAAGGGTTAAAGACTTCATAAATAGAGGAAAAAAATTGTTTAAATCATAGAAAAGCTTCTATTTACGATATCGATCGTAAGACGGAAGTAAATGCATCACGCAAGGCCTTTTTTCGTGGCTTCTTTTTCAAAAAATGTTTTTTTCCCCGATGCAAAATACTGCGACAACGTTTTTCACAGGTCGATAGGCTTGCTTGGAATGTGGTTTAACATCTGTCGTTTTCCCCTCGCTGGACATTTCTTGATTCTTTTTTAAGTCAAAGAATTAATTTTAAAAAAATAGTGTCCATATGTTGGAGACTAAACGGATGCACAAAAACAGGTTTTGTTAATGGGTCTTCTGAGATCTAAAAAAAAATCTTAAGAATAAAATTAGTTAACGCTTAATCTGGACCCCCGACTGTTTCTTTACTCCTCGTTCATTTGAAACTTAAATAATATTTTTAAAAAGTATTTTCTTGTTTACAACGTTCATTTTGTGATGTTTACGTTTTTCAGAAAAGGACCCTTCTTCCCTAAAAGTGTCAAAACAATTTTTTTTCTCGAAATATTTTGTAAGACAGGTTTCTCCCCTAGAAATTTCTTTCCTTTTTAGGATGTGATGTTTAATATGCATATCTGCGCTCCTTTTTTTTATGATCCTGGACTTTATCCACGTGACAGGTGGCCGAGGAATCTAAAAATCCCTTCTCTTGGAGACGAAAAAAATTCCAGGACTCGTTTTAGGACTCGCACGCATTTTCTATCCGGTGTCCGTAATTGGGTCCGTTACTCTGACAGATTCTTTAACTAAAAATTCAATACGTAGAAAATCTTAGGATTCTACGCCTTATTTTAAAGGAGAAACTCGATAATGGGATATAATTGCGTTGTTAACCAGACTTCCCTGGAGACGTCCTTGTGAAGGCTGTTCGGATTCGCCGTTAATTTATTCTTCTTATTTTAACTTCAAAAACGTCAAGATTTCGCTTTCTTTTAGGCAAACCTGGTTTGGGGACAAAGCACTCAGGTTTCCTTTTTAAAATAAAAGGTTTTTTAGGTTCCCTGTTTTTCTGTCGTAAGTGTAGGGACAAGTGTAGGGACCGTTTATTTCTCTCTAAATGTCCTCGACAAAGAGGTTTTTTAAATCCGCCCTCAACTAATTCGGATGTTCAAGATGAATGACCACCGCGATTTTATTCCGGACTAAAGTACTGGTTGAAGAGCTTCCAACGAAAACTTCCTTTTTCCAAGTTTTTTTTTTCAAAAATTTTTCGGGTTTTCCTTTTCTTTTTTTTTTTCGAAAAATTTTCTAAGTTTTTTTTCGAAAAATTTTCCGGGTTTTTTTTTCGAAAAATTTTTTAAGTTTATTTTTGAACAAA
Organism: Orius insidiosus; assembly: GCA_014119065.1. Classification (NCBI taxonomy): domain Eukaryota; kingdom Metazoa; phylum Arthropoda; class Insecta; order Hemiptera; family Anthocoridae; genus Orius; species Orius insidiosus. The sequence goes on along the minus strand of JACGAQ010000057.1, from coordinate 295,832 downwards.
TTTTTAAGTTTTTTTTTCGAATTTTTTTACCTTTTTTTTTTCGAAAAATTTTCCGGGTTTTTTTTTTTTTTTTTTTTTTTTTTTTTTTTTTTTTTTTTGAAAATTTTTTAGTTCTTTTTTCCGAAAATTTTTTTCAGGTAGAAATAATGGGCAAATTCGAATTGCGGTCGGAGAAAAAAACCCGGACGTGGAGGGTATCACACTAATTTCTTTAAGGAAGTTAAAAAGTTAACCCTTTTGTTGTATTTCACGTTCATAAATTCAAATTTTATATATTTTAGAAAATGTTTAGAAATCCCACTTTCTCCTGAAGTGAATGGTTTTTTAACGACTTTTAAGGGGAGACTTGTCGTTCGCCAGCCTTTCAAGTGTCCATATCTGGCGTGTCTGTAGGTCGTGTTGTTTCTTATTTATGTCGAAAGCGGACCTGAAGCCGGAACAAAGTATATCCCGACTCGTTTCTTATTAATTCAGATGCAATTTGCTCGTTCATTACCGGCGCCGTGTTTTACGCAACGTCGAATCTCCTCGACGCCAAAACATAAAACAAGAGGTCGAATAATTGCAGGTCGGAAATGCGCGTTATTTCTCACGGGGGGTTGGAGCTCAGAAGGGGTGTACAGGCGGCGCCAGACAAAATCGGTTGCCCCACTTTCCAACCGCATATAATTAAATGTTTTTTAAATAAAGTTGGCATGTTCGGGATTGTAAAGTCACGTGACAACCAGCTGACTGTTGTAAACAAGAGATTAGCATTGGTAAATAGGATAGAGTCAAGGTCATTTCCTCGGGAGAACGCATCTATTTCACCTCCGGTGGTATAATTTTTTTTCGGCGGCCCTCATTGTATTGCGCTGTATTGCGACATCTCTTGTTTTGCCCTAACTGCGCATTTTGTTCCATTGCATAAGTTGCGTGATAACCGTTCGAAGATTGCTTCGCTCCTGGTAGCATTTTAGGGTCATCACTGCGAAAGTGAGGGTACATCATAGACCACCCACAATAGTAGGGCCTACCAACGTCATAGAAATCCCTGTAGGATACACAAGATGCAGGGCCATGATTGACAAAACAGAAGGCACTATTTCTAAAAATAGATGAATACATTTTTGTGTGCGTTGAGCCTGTGTTTGAACGGCTGAACTAATCATAGGGAAAAAGGTCAATCTAATAGAAAATCTCTTTATTAAAAAACCGTCATTCCCATGGTTGGAAGAAAAAAAACCCGGGCGTGATAACCCCCTCTTCTCTGCGGTTAGTACCAACGTTTTTAAAAGGCCTTATGTAAGTGTATAGCTTGGGTGTAGGATTTTGTGAGAAAGTTTTATTTATAGCGAGTTGTATGTGAGTGTGACGTCAAGGGTCAGCTGCGTTTCGGTCTTGGTTACGTTGCGCGCGCAGAGCCGCGTTTCAAAACATGGCGCCTACCCGACATGCACCTGCAATTAAGTGCATTCCACGCTGCAGCTCTTTCCCACCTCCCTGTCTATAAATAGAATTGATTGTAGTAACTTTATTTATTTCTCTCAACCACTTTTACACATCTCAACTCTCTAGTAATTTAAAATTGTTCTTTTTCAATTCATAACCTCCCGGATCAATAATTTTTTTTTTCTTTTCCCTCGTTTGTATTGCCCAAATTTCGAAGAATCTTCCTAAAAACATTGTTTTTTAAATGCTGTTTGAGATGCGAGGTTTTTTTGTGTGGGGAATAAAATTGAGACGTCTAGACCTTGTTCGGGGGTTAGTATCGTGAACGTCGCCCGGGTTTTTCAACCCCCGCAGACGCCGAGCCGTTCGTCGAATCCTATTATTCTCAGTGGGGGCAGATTATGGTGTGGGGGGAGGGGATTATTGATCGTACGGTTGGGCGTGGTCAGGCTTGACGTAGCCATTTGACGTCACCCGCACAAGTCAATACTACACCACACCGCCACTATACTATCATCCCTCATAGTTCCTTTCTCTTTTTCCCAGAAATAAGATAATGTTTTCCATATTATAGTAATCGAATCTTCATTCCATCGCCGCATCTACCTTTTTTTACTGAATTTTTGCCATTCTCCATCTTGTCCTGCGAACTAAGGTCTTCTGGACTCCAAAGTGTCTGCTTCTGTGGTGCTAACTTTTGGTCAGGCCCCCAATGTCGGCTCAACCAATAATAACACAGAATTTTGGACCCGACTAGACCTTTGTCTGTCATTTTAATATTTTTGAATCTTCAAAAAACTTGCTGAGTTGTCCCCTTCCCGCATCTCTTAATCCTCAAGGATTATTTCCCCTTCTTGGTAGCCGAGGTGACATTATTTATTCAGGTGACGTCGCCACGAGAGCAATGATCTTCAAATGGCCCTCCTCATACTAACAAGAATTATCTAAAAATATTTTAGATAAAATTATGGAGCGTAAATGATGAGGAAGTGAAGGATTCTTCTTCTGTATTGTACTCGGTGTTCGGGAACGGCAAGAATGCCGGTAGGATCGGCTCAAACTGGTTTCTATTCTCGGCGCATACCGACGGCGACTTGTAATCTGCGGAGGGAAGGAAGGCCGGCGTCGCGAACTTCATCGGATGAGAGAGAGCGAGAAGGAAAAGGCCGCCGGTCCCGCCAACGTCCAAGGTCGTTCGTCTATTCTGGTCGAAAAAAAATTAAAAACTTTTTTACACCACGTTTTCAAACAGAAAAAAAGCCATTGTCTCTAATTCAATTTTGAAACGGAAAACGGAGGCTGAAGCTCTTGTTTTAAGTCATTGTCCAGCATCCGCTGACAATCGTACAATAGTTCATTCATAAAGTAAAAACAGATCCTGTCGTTATACATCGACAAAAAAAAATTTCTGAAAAAACAGAGAACGTTGATAAAAAAACGAGAAATCCTGAGTGGGGAATAATAAAAAAAGGAGGCGGAACTCGTTGGAAGGGGAAGAACTAAGGTGAAAGAACCGATGTCCTTGTGAGGTGCTAATAGCATCCCCAACCGCATTACACCTACGCCGTGGGTCTATTTTCACGGCTAAGATCTGCGAAAAAAATCAAAATGGAAGGACCCAAGGACGTTCGTACATGCAAATTCGGAACATTTGCGAATTTTTTCACAGCTCCCCTCCTTTTTCTTAAGACGTAGAAGAACGTTGGTCTATTCGACTAACCATGACCTTGGAATTTTCTTCTTGCATCTGGAGCCATCACGTTTATAGTCGGCTAGACAAAAAATTAATGCCTCAAGCAATATTTCTCACTAACGTTTTTTTTTTATCAGGAGCATCAATTGCTCTAGTGTGCTGTGACGTCAGCTTACAAAAAAACTTTACCGTGTGAAAGTGCCTTATCTTTTTTTTTTTCGAGCTTGTTTTTGAGAATTTGATCAAGTGATACTGTGTCACTTAACGCTAAGTGCCTTCTTCGTACGTGTCCTTTCTTTGGTTCAAAAGCTTTTTAGGCCTCTTCTATTTGGCAATTTTCGATTTCGCTAATCAGCGATGTTATTAGATTCGTGCTTTATCAGTTGTATTGTGTACATAAGAGGCCGCCAACGTCGACATATCTGCCAAGTGCAGGGGGACAATTAAAAAAGAGGATGGGGCCTAATGAGTTTCACCCCCCTTTGATACTTTTTTTTAATTAAAAACCGACGAATCGGGTACTACTTTTAGATTATTACACAACGATACGCCACATTTCGCTTCTCGTCTGGGTCGATTCGAGAGGGGATGGTAGGGCAAGAATGTTGCTCTCTCTCCCGCGGTGGGGGAGCCAACAGCTGAGCTGTATTCAAGTCAGCTGGAGCTGCTATCTTGTCAGGGAAAACCCCTCTTCATCTTTTTCGATTCCTGCTAAATCCCTTCCCCTCCCATCATCAGGTCAACAATCTCTTAAAACTCTTTCTTATTTTAACCTCTTTTTTTATTTCTCTCTCACTCTATCTCTACGACTCCTTTCTCCTTGAAATTCCATTCCGTCTTATTCAAACTAAATTTTTTACATCAGCGTTTTTCCTTATTATAAGAAATCGCATTTTTTCTCTTCTTAAAACTTCGCAACCTATTTTTTAACTCCCAAAAACTGCTGATTTTGTAGCATCATTTCTAGTAATCTTAAGGAGCTGTTGAAAGAAGGAAGTTGACATAAATCCAAACATCTGTATCCGGAATTGCTTAATAAACTCCCCTTTTTTTGTAATCGCCCTTTATTTCTCTTTAATTATTGCAATTTCTCTACTTCCTCAAGAAGAAATTATTGATAGCGGTTGATTTATTTCAAGAGGAAACGTTTTTTGACTTCCTTGGGGACGGACCCTACCGGAAAAAAATTAGATAAATGTCTTTTTAAGGCACTTAAGGGACAGTTTTGTTTGAGAACGTGGCATTTTCTGTGGAGGGAGACCGGTGGTGCTAGCTATGGGAGAAACCGAGAATGACGCAACGACGGTTCTTTGTTAGCAGTTTCAAGGTCTTACCCCTCCACCGTTCGACTCATCTTTTTTTCCTTCTCATCACTCTTTTTTGAACATAAAATATATTATAAAATAATATTTAAAGAATATTTAAAAAAAAAATTTGTAATGAAGGAAAGAATTTTGTTGTGGGATTTTTGATGGCAGCTGTGATGTCCAGACATCTGTTCCCCACTTTCCCCTAGAACGCGAGGCGAGTTCTAAATATAGACCGGACTTGTGGCCTGCCCCTAGCCCACCTTTTGTCTTCCAAGCCGCTCCGGACCGAAAAATACGCCTCCTTCCTCTTTTTTCCCCTCTTTTTATAACTGTTAACGTCGTAACAATCGTCTTTACCAAGGGCGACTTGAGAGGAAAAACCGGCACAGATGTTTCACTTTTTGCGATTCCCCCTTTTTAACATAAATTGATATTCAAATACGCATTTGTCCTCTTTTGTTACTCTTCTTGCCTTTTGTTTCGTATCATCTCATTCAAAAAAGTTTTCTTTTATTCCCAACTTCCTCTTTCTTGTTTTTAACTCAAAACTTGAAAGTGTTTCAGCTCTCTTACGTTTGAAGCATCCAAATCTGTGATTAAAAACCAATTTTAATTATAAAAAATGTTATATGGAAATAAAATCGTTAACTGCTAACGTCCATCAACAATCTATCAGTTTGAAAACTCCCAAATAGTCCTAAATAGTCTGACAATCTATCAGTTTGAAACTCCCAAATAGTCCTAAATAGTCTGGTAACGCCATAACCATAAGATCTTGGTAGTCTGAAAACGCCAAAATAGTAAGATCTTGGTTGTCTGGAAACGCCTAAATATTAAGATCTTGGTAGTCTGGAAACGCCAAAACATTAAGATCTTGGTAGTCTAAAAACCCAAAATAGTAAGATCTTGGTTGTCTGGAAACGCCAAATAGTAAGATCTTGGTAGTCTGGAAACGCCAAAACATTAAGATCTTGGTAGTCTAAAACACCAAAATAGTAAGATCTTGGTTGTCTGGAAACGCCAAATAGTAAGATCATGGTAGTCTGGAAACGCCAAAACATTAAGATCTTGGTAGTCTAAAAACACCAAAATAGTAAGATCTTGGTTGTCTGGAAACGCCAAAATAGTAAGATCTTGGTAGTCTGGAAACGCCAAAACATTAAGATCTTGGTAGTCTAAAAACACCAAAATAGTAAGATCTTGGTTGTCTGGAAACGCCAAAATAGTAAGATCTTGGTAGTCTGGAAACGCCAAAACATTAAGATCTTGGTAGTCTAAAAACACCAAAATAGTAAGATCTTGGTTGTCTGGAAACGCCAAAATAGTAAGATCTTGGTTGTCTGGAAACGCCAAAATAGTAAGATCTTGATAGTCTGGAAACGCCAAAACATTAAGATCTTGGTAGTCTAAAAACACCAAAATAGTAAGATCTTGGAGTCGGAAACGCCAAAAACATTAAGATCTTGGTAGTCTAAAAACAAAATAGTAAGATCTTGGTTGTCTGGAAACGCCAAAATAGTAATCATGGTCTGGAACGCCAAAACATTAAGATCTTGGTAGTCTAAAAACACCAAAATAGTAAGATCTTGGTTGTCTGGAAACGCCAAAATAGTAAGATCTTGGTAGTCTGGAAACGCCAAAACATTAAGATCTTGGTAGTCTAAAAACACCAAAATAAGATCTTGGTTGTCTGGAAACGCCAAAATAGTAAGATTGGTAGTCTGGAAACGCCAAAACATTAAGATCTTGGTAGTCTAAAAACACCAAAATAGTAAGATCTTGGTTGTCTGGAAACGCCAAAATAGTAAGATCTTGGTTGTCTGGAAAACGCCAAAATAGTAAGATCTTGATAGTCTGGAAACGCCAAAACATTAAGATCTTGGTAGTCTAAAAACACCAAAATAGTAAGATCTTGGTTGTCTGGAAACGCCAAAAGTAAGATCATGATAGTCTGGAAACGCCAAAACATTAAGATCTTGGTAGTCTAAAACACCAAAATAGTAAGATCTCTTGTCTGGAAACGCCAAAATAGTAAGATCTTGATAGTCTGGAAACGCCAAAACATTAAGATCTTGGTAGTCTAAAAACACCAAAATAGTAAGATCTTGGTTGTCTGGAAACGCCAAAATAGTAAGATCATGATAGTCTGGAAACGCCAAAACATTAAGATCTTGGTAGTCTAAAAACACCAAAATAGTAAGATCTTGGTTGTCTGGAAACGCCAAAATAGTAAGATCTTGGTAGTCTGGAAACGCCAAAACATTAAGATCTTGGTAGTCTAAAAACACCAAAATAGTAAGATCTTGGTTGTCTGGAAACGCCAAAATAGTAAGATCTTGGTAGTCTGGAAACGCCAAAACATTAAGATCTTGGTAGTCTAAAAACACCAAAATAGTAAGATCTTGGTTGTCTGGAAACGCCAAAATAAGATCTTGGTAGTCTGAAACGCCAAAACATTAAGATCTTGGTAGTCTAAAACACCAAAATAGTAAGATCTTGGTTGTCTGGAAACGCCAAAATAGTAAGATCTTGGTAGTCTGAAAACGCCAAAACGTCCATTAACGATCGTGGAAGTCTAAAAACGCCAAAGTTTAAGTGTGGATTAGTCAAACTTTCTTTAAAACTTGATATAAAAAAAAATTTAATTTTTCGTGAAGGAAGTTCTTAAGGAAAGTGGGGCAAGAAAAGGTATTAGACAGAAGGTGAGGGCACACCTGGTGCCAGGTGAAGGAAAAGGAACCCCCCCGGAATGGTCCACCTTTTCTCTTTTGCGTCTTCCACCTGACGCATGATCAACGCAATTATCTACTTTTAAAAAAATTCGAAAAAATAAAAAATATTTTGTTTGTTCCAGGCGGCGATTTTGCAGCAAACGGCCGAGTACATATATCAGCTTGAGCAAGAAAAGACGAGACTCTTGTCCCAGAATTGCCATCTGAAAAGATTATTGAATCAACATGAGGGTGAAGCTTCTGCATCGAAGAAAAGAAAAATTGATTCAGGTAAATAAATTTCGATGGTTAAAAAAAAGGGGATGAAGAAATCCTGAACCTTAAACCGAAGAAAAACCGTTTCCTTTTTTCCTTCCTTTAAGCCCCATGAGGCTGACAGTCTTAATTGTGTTATAGGTTTGGTGGTTACAGTGAGCCATCCGATATGTGAATCTGGGGACGAGGGAGCCGAAATCGTTGCAGTCGCTCAACCGAACAACAACCAAAGTAGGAACCTTACGGGGCAAAACGAAAAAGATCTCCTTATTCTCTCGTCCCCCTTACTTTTATTCTACTTTTCCTCATTGTTCTTACATTTTCTTTAATTTAATCTTTTTTTTAGATATCGAAGTTGAAACTGTTGCTGGTACGACAAACGATTTGATCGATGTGAGGGTTCAGCTCGATCGTGAACGCAGACTTCGGATGATTTTGGAAGAACAAGTTCGATCCCTTGAATCTCAACTTTATCCTGAAAGGATCAGAGAAATTACACAACAAGTCCAATTGCAATACCAACACCACAGAGAAGAGGTAAAAATAATTGATCAAAATGCTAATGGTCCCAAAAATTCGGTGAAATTTGGTTTTAATTGTGTTGTTTGATTTTAGGTTGTTGAATTTAAGGAGGAACCTATGAGAAGGGATCTTTTGAATGGAAGCACAGAGACAGTTGCTGCTGTTGCGAACCTTCAGGTCGTTTCAGCGAATTCTCTTCAGCCAGTTGCTCATACAGAAACGGTGATTGCAACGGTGACGTCTCCGCCTCAGTCGCCCTCCGCGACTCCCGTCGATCGAAGCGGGAAAAAGCCGAGCCGAAAGTTGAAGTAGAACGGCTTCCTTCGCCGCACCAGTCACCCCGTCGGACGATCGCCTTTCCCACCAAAGCAGCAGCGTCTACTTGGCGTCGACATCGCGCCAAAATCTTGAAACGATTGTAGAAGCGATCCGCCACCTCGAAGGAGACAACCTTTTCAGCGATAGCGTAGCCGACGCGCCCGAATCCATCACGGCAGACGAACCCCAAGACGCGCCGCTTGCACTCACCAAACACGACAAAGCCGTCGTCAAAGTCAAAATGAACCAGTTCTACAACTTCCAGCAACAACAACAGCAACACAGACCTGGAGTTATCGTTGTCTCCCAGCAAACGTGATTTACTCACTCATCCAAAACTTCCTGTCGACATCCCTAATCATTTTCAAGCTGGAACTTCCCTGCACTGTTTTCTGCTTCACTCGTTTTGAACCCATCAAAACGTCAAAGCAGATTTGAACATAACAGTTCAAAAATTTTCAATAAAATAATAAAAATTGAAATTAAAATCCATTAAATTTAAAATAGTAATTTCATTATTAGATTAGTTATTTCTAACATTACCCTAAAGTATTCTGTTAGTAAGGAAGTGAAACTTCTTAGAAAATGCTGATTATTGTTCAAAATTTTATTAAACAAATTTGTTGTTTAGGTCAAAATTACAGTTTTTTAAGTTCCACGAATGATTTTAGGGATTGGGACGAGGTGTATTTTAAGCTCTGATACTTTGATTAGTGATCCGCCCGAATCGAGGCGAGATCATTTTGACCAGGTTCGCCTAATCTACACTTCAAACGTTTCATTTTTTTTATAAAAAAATAATGAACGTTTAAAAAAGCAGGAGTTGTGCATTTTGATGATTTATCCCCCTTGTTATTGTTTTAGACGGTTTTATTAATTTTTTTTTTTTATTTTTTAAAAATCTCGACCTTTCAATGTTTTAAAATTATTTTAAAACCGTCTTTTGAATTTGTTATCTGAGATCCAGACTGTTACATAAAGACTTCTTTGTGTTATATTTATTTTTTTTTCTTTCATTATTATTTGTTCAAAAAATTCAGTTTGTGACTCTCTATGGATCTCCATAGACTGCCCATTCCTAAAAATAAAAAAAAATAAAAAAATTTAAAAATCTTAAAAAAAAACTAAAATGTGTGTTTTCCGCATATTGCACTTATATTATGTATATTCAATATTATTTTGGGTTTTTTAAAAAGAAAAAGTTATGGAATGATTGAGGAATGTGTGATTAGTATGTATACGTACAATTATAAATTGTAGTTAGAATAGTAAAAAAAAAAAAAAATGAAAAAATAAAATAAAAAAAAAATGGTGATGCAAAGCATAGACATTGTGCTAGTTAGTATTGGGGGCTTATTAGCTCTCTCCCTAATTATTTTATTAGATTAAATATTTTATTATTTTATTTTTTTAGTACATTAAAACCTTTATAATCCATGCCATGACCGGTTTTTTTGAAGTCCAACGAAGGCAAATTCAAAAAATAAAATATTGAACTCAGTTTATTAAAATTGCCCAATTTCAACTATTCTAGATTATTTAGGTTCTTCTGTATTACTAAAAAATTTGTTATTTTTTGTATACCTTAGGCTGGTTTTTTCATGAAATTTTCCACAATTTTTTTCTGATACTAAAAGCGAGTTACATAAAGGAAATAATTTAAAAATTTCGTACTAAGTTCTAAAACGTCGTTTAGCTCGCTTTACAATAATTTTTTAAGAAAAAAGTTTTTTTTCTATTGACGAAGTTAATCGAATACAGAATACATAGAAGATAATATCACTTGTTATAGTAATTGAAAGAGAAGACAGGGAAGAATGTGCGTAAACCCCTCTATCAATTTATAAAATTATAAAAAATACTCATGGAAATCTGTAATTAAAAAAGATAATAAACATATTTAAATCAACATCAAGACTAAAACCTTTGAAATTTTTACTGTGTGATAATCTTATCTCATAGGTCGAAAATGGCCAATCATTTCTGAGTACGCCGATTTGAGGCTTGTTAGGTTAGAACCCTTCAGCCTTCGCCTTTTTACAAAAGGGGCATTATTTAACGTTTTTCGCCTTTTCTATTTTTAACGCTTAAAGTAAAATTTTTGCCGTTGTCGACTTAAAAGTCCTAAATGAATTTTGTTATCTGGAGGGAAAAACGCTGGATTTTTTTTACAGGGAAAAAAATTTAAATCGCTGTAATTATAGCTTTTTGAAAAAGCAAAAAAAATTTTTTTTTCAAATTTTTAGATAAAATGTTCCTTTATTATCAGTTTTTTTGTTATTTTTTTTAAACTTTAAATTTTTTGTAGTGTCTAAGTTTAGAAACTTTCTAGCACTAGAATTTTTTTTGCTTTTGACTCGTTTTTGATAAAAAAGCAGTTATTTAATTTGTTCAAATATCCTCCTATAAAATAATAAAAAATATACACTATGGTCGTTTTATTTAGAGTTTAAAATTTTATGTCCATTTTATTGAAAATGGACTTCAGTTTTATTCTAGGCCCCCCCCGTTGGAAGAAAAAGCACTTTTTTATTTATTTAAAAGTAGAATTTTAATAACTGTAAAAAGATAAAAAACTATTAAATTGCTCAAACTCTGGATTTTTTCATTATTGTAAATATTGCCGCTTCCGAGCCTTTTTTATTTGGGACAAAAAATCAGTTTGGGGCACTTGTTGAGTTGTGGGCACCGCGATTTTTATATTGAGAAAAGAAAAAGGCTCGGTCGTGGCGGTAAAAAACCGGTCTTTAAAATTTCTGTACAAAGAATTTTAAGAATTTAGATTTTTTAATAAAAATGCAGTTCTCTTCCATGTATGAATGTCACTTTTTATTTTAAATGTATATAACAAAATCATAACATGTAGGCCTAGCAGGTATAATTCTATAATTTTTTCTTTGTGGAACAAAATAATGTAAAAAAAAAGCATTGTATATTTATTTAGCATTGTTTTTAACAATACATTTTAAACCATCGAAATATTTATTTTTTCTTTCCCCCTCTCATGGATTGTTGGTTTTCTGGCTCGGCCTGCCTTGGACCGACTTTAGACGAGACAATTTTGTGTTTGGTAAGTTTGGTTGTACCTGAGAAGTATTTGAAAGAAATGGGACTTATACGCAAGAAAGAAAAAAATTTCGATGTTGGCGAATGGTTAAGAGAAGAGTGCGACAAATTGGCCGATGATTATTCGCTCTCAGTTGATAGAAAACAAAGAAAAAAATTCGTCCTGTGCAAACTTGCTGAGTTGATGACAAAAAAAGAAGAGTTAGAAAAAAAAATGTTTAAATTGTTAAATACCATATGATCAGTTTTAGAAAATTAATAAATCAGGTGATCATTTTTAGTTTTAATTTTATTTAAAATAAGATTTTCGAAAAGTTGTGTAGGATTCTTATTGATCTGAAATCAAAGAAGATTAGGGTAAAAAATAGTTTTTTCTTAATTTTTTATTTTCTTTTCCTTAATAATTGTTTAAATATTGAATTTAGATGGTTGAAAAAACTGAGGAAAATGAGTCGAATGGCAATGAGGCCCAAGTTGACGAGAAGATATTTTTGGCGTCGACTTCACTTGAAAACCTGCTGACGATCATAGAATCGTTGAGGGTCATCAGAGAGACTTTGGCAGAAACGGCGTCTTTTACACGGTCGAAATTATCGAAAGTGGCGGGTATGTAAATGGACGGCCGAGAGCCCTAAGTTATCGGCTCTACGATCCTGAGAGACGAACTACGAAACCTGGCATGCTCGTCATCAACTTTTCCAAAGAATGAGTGAATTCACTTAGAACCTTTAAGGCAGAACTTCTGAACTACAGTTTTCTTCAATAAAACTAATTTTTTTTATTAATGATCTTTCATACATTTTAACATTTTTGCAAATCGTTACATTTCACTGGTACTGCGAGAAGATTTTCAGGAGCATTACAAGAGCCAAGGTGAGGTCTGCAGGTTCGCAGAATAGCTAGAAACAGAAACTCAAATTTTTACACAATTTTAAACTTTTCCTCAGTTACAGTATTTCGGTTTTTGGGCAGGTAAACCTGAATATCTGGAGTTTTACTCATTTTTTGACACAGAAACCCCATTTTTTCATGATTTTTCCTCAGTTTTTGAAAAGTAACAACATTTTAACTCTATTTCGATATTTTTCCTCGGTTTTTTGACCAAGAAACCCCAGTTTTACAGGATTGCCGGGGTTTTCCTCGGATGTTTGATGTAGAACCTGATTACCAGGAGTTTACTCAGTTTTTCTTGATTTTTCCTCGGTTTTTGAAACGTAACATTATTCAATAAATTTATTTAATAAAAACCATTATAACTGAGTTTTAGGTAGTTTTCCGCTGTTTTTTGATAGGGAAACCCCATTTTACAGGATTTCAGGAGTTTCCTTAGGTTTTGAAACAGACCTCATTTTACATTATTTTCCCGTGGTTTTTAAATTAAACACTCTTATTACTTGATTTTTGGTAGTTTTACGTGGTTTTTTGAAAGAAAACCCATTTTTACAGGATTTCCTTAGGGTTTTTGAAACAGAAACCTCATTTTTACATTTTTTCCTCGGTTTTTAAAAATTAACACCATTATTACTTGATTTTTGGTAGTTTTCCGCGGTTTTTTGACCGAGAACCCTAGTTTTACAGGATTGACAGTTTTTCCTTGGATGTTTGATATAGAAACCTGATTACCAGGATTTTTTTTTTTTTTTTTTGGACACAAAAACTCATTTTTACATGATTTTTCCTCGTTTTTGAAAAGTAACATTATTCAATCAATTTATTTAATAAAAACCATTATAACTGAGTTTTAGGTAGTTTTCCGCTGTTTTTGATAGGGAAACCCCATTTTCAGGATTTTCAGGAGTTTACTTAGGTTTCTGAAAAAAAAACCCATTTTTACATTTTTTTCCTCGGTTTTGAAGTTTACACCAAACTAAATTAACACCATTATTACTTGATTTTTGGTAGTTTTCCGCGGTTTTTTGAAAAAAAAAAACCATTTTTAGACAAAGAAACCCATTTTTACAGGAATTTCCTTAGGTTTTTGAAACAGAAACCTCATTTTTACATTATTATCCCTTGGTTTTTAAAGATTAACACCCTTATTACTTGATTTTTGGTAGTTTTACGTGGTTTTTTGACAAAGAAAACCCATTTTTACAGGAATTTCCTTTGGTTTTTGAAACAGAAACCTCATTTTTACATTATTTTCCCTTGGTTTTTAAAGATTAACCCCATATTACTTGATTTTAGGTAGTTTTACGTGGTTTTTGACAAAGAAACCCATTTTACAGGATTTTCAGGTTTTTGAAACCGAAACCTCATTTTTCCTTGGTTTTAAAGATTAACACCATTATTATTTGCTTTTTGGTAGTTTACGTGGTTTTTTGACAAAGAAAACCCATTTTTACAGGATTTTCAGGATTTACAGGTTTTTGAAACAGAAACCTCATTTTTACATTATTTCCCTTGGTTTTTAAAGATTAACACCCATATTACTTGATATTAGGTAGTTTTCCGCGTTTTTTGACAAAGAAAACAAATTTTTACAGAATTTCAGGATTTACAGGTTTTTGAAACCGAAACCTCATTTTTACATTATTTTTCCTTGGTTTTCTAAGATTAACACCATTATTACTTGATTTTTGGTAGTTTTACCCGGTTTTTTGACAAAGAAAACCTTTTTACAGGATTTTCAGGAGTTTGCTTCGGTTTTTGAAACAGAAACCTCATTTTTACATTATTTTTCCTCGGTTTTTAAAGATAATTTAATAATTATTACTTGATTTTTGGTAGTTTTCCGGTTTTTTGACAAAGAAAAAATTTTTACAGAATTTTCAGGATTTACAGGTTTTTGAAAACGAAACCTCATTTTTACATTATTTTTCCTTGGTTTTCTAAGATTAACACCATTATTACTTGATTTTTGGTAGTTTTACCCGGTTTTTTTGACAAAGAAAACTGATTTTTACAGGATTTTTAGGTTTGCTTCGGTTTTTGAAACAGAAAACCTCATTTTTACATTATTTTTCCTCGGTTTTTAAAGATGGTTTAATAATTACTTGATTTTAGGTAGTTTTCCGCGGTTTTTTGACAAAGAAAACAAATTTTTACAGAATTTTCAGGATATACAGGTTTTTGAAACCGAAACCTCATTTTACATTATTTTTCCTTGGTTTTCTAAGATTAACACCATTATTACTTGCTTTTTGGTAGTTTTCCCCTCGGTTTTTTGACAAAGAAAACCAATTTTTACAGGATTTTCAGGAGTTTCCTTAGGTTTTTGAAACAGACACCCTTTTTTACATTATTTTTCCTCTGTTTTTAAAAATTAACACGATTATTACTTGATTTTTGGTAGTTTTCCGCGGTTTTTTTGACAAAGAAAACCCATTTTTCAGGAGTTTCCTTCGGTTTTTGAATGGGTTTCCATCTCACTGATTACTGGGATTCTTTAGATTTCAAAGCACAAGATATTCCCCCTCATTTTAGTACTTTTAGAGGTGTAAATTTACGGTAAGCCATAAAGATGAAAATGGACTTCAGCCAAAATTTTGGTTGTGTCAAAAAACCTTTGATTTTTCCCTAAAAAATTTAGCCTCATCTAAATTAGGTGCCACATATTTTGACCTGTAAAAGGGTCTGCTTGCTGGAAAGTTTGGGAATCTATGGCATTTTTAGAAACAGTGAAAATCCTTATTTACTTGACTTTAATTTCTCCAGTTTAGTTTTTGAAAAACAGAAGATTTTTTAAAAATTTCTTTTAGAGGTCTTTTAATAGCAAAGATTGATTTTTAAAAGTCTTGGCAGTCGAAAACAATAAAAAGTTTATTAAAAGCTATATAAAAAAAAAATCCAATGTTAGTGATAAAATGCTAATTTTTTGCTTGATTGGGGCTGTCAGGAATCTATTTCATTGTATTTTCTCAAAAATTTTAAAGGGGAGTTGGGAGTTAATTTTTTTTTCATTTTTTTCGATAGGTTGTACACGAATGGCGGTAGTGTAGCTTTCGTACTGTAGTAGCTTCGGCCGGAGCATTGATTTCTGAGACGCCGAGTGCTCGTGCACTTAAAACGCACCGAGTCCGTGCCCGAAGGTCGATTCTCACATTTGAAAAGCCCGACGGAATGAGCCTTAGAAGAGACTGCGTAGTGTCGGGGGTTCGATGGCTTCTCCCCCTTTCGTTTCTCCCTTTTTTACCGACTCCCACCAGCGTTGAAAACTCCCTCGCTTACAGCTGATCGACTTCAGTCACGACCAGTCCGACTCGTTGTTCAGCGTCCAGCCATCCTAATCGCTTTTTGTTTTGTGCTTCGAATCCCTCAATTTATGTGACATTTAACCTCAAACAAATGCAACTTTCATGTAAGTACCATCAATAACTATCCTGTATGTGCCACAGCGTACCAATAATTCTTGCTGCTAAATGAAGGCTACCTCCTTTACTCCATTTGATAATGCTACTATATTGCATGAAACGCCATAGTTTTTATGCAACCAAGTGTCATTACTCTTTGGCTTCTCTTGCATCATAATTCCTTCTAAAATGTTCACCTTTCCTTGAGAAAATGATTATGCTACATTTCTATTGGAAGAGCGGATCAACCCTTTAATGCTGGGCAATCCTTTTGGCTACCTACCTGTCGATCAATCTGTCAATGTCCTTGGTCACCTTGAGTTCTAAAGTGCTTAAGTCCCCAACCTTCTGTTTTCAAGATGATTGCACCTGAACAAAAGAAGTTGGGATTCCCCTGGTCAAACATTAAATGCTGAAATCTCAGGAACGCCTGGACCGATTTTCTTAAATGACCCTTTGAAAGCTAAAACACAGAAGATCCCTTCAATGCTATACGTGTTGTCAGAACGCCTGCACTCTAATGACGTAGTTGCTGGAAAGCCAAGAAGTGTGAAAGTTAGACATTATCTTAAATCTTCCAT
This sequence comes from Orius insidiosus, assembly GCA_014119065.1. NCBI lineage: Eukaryota > Metazoa > Arthropoda > Insecta > Hemiptera > Anthocoridae > Orius > Orius insidiosus. Next base: position 279,632 of record JACGAQ010000057.1, on the reverse strand, counting down.
TAATGAACTTATAAATGGACTATAAAATGCTTTGTCAAACCATTATTGAAAATAACCTTTTGTCATCATTTAATTTATGAAACATCATAAAAATTCAATTGAATTAAAATCTTCAGAATATTATTTCTTTAATTGAATTTTTTAAAATGCTTATCAAACTTAAAAAGACTTTTGCTTATCGATGAAAGCTACGCAGGTTTTTCTCTCTCTCTCTCTGATTAGCCTAACAATATGTAAATACAATTTAATTTTGCTTCAATCTCCTATTTTCATGGAAACTACAATTTTTTTCTCTATTCTTGTTCGATAAAAAGTTCCGTCGCGGCCAGTACTAGGCGCTGAAGGTAATTTGCGATTTCCCTATTAATTATTAAGAGTTTAATGACATGAAGTATCTTCAAGGTTGGCAGGAATTCTTTTTCCCCACATTAATTCCTGCAGCCATGAAAAAATCGCTTTAAATTTACTCTAGTAACCCCATGACGTATTGATTGTTTTCTGACGTCATTTTTGACTATTTTGTGACGTAGATTTCCACCATTTTCGGGAAATACGACCTACTTTGTAATCGTCCAATTGTAAAGTTGAAGAAAAACCTCATCTGTATTTGGCCTAACAAAGGGCGCCATTGTGTTTGTTTAAAAAGTCTTTTCGTATAACAATTAAAGGCCATTGTGCTCCATAATCTGTATCTAAAATCTTTATAAACGATGCTGATGGATTAAGGGATATGAGGGTTTTAAGTTGGTTGCTTTGTACATTTTTCGTTTTGAGCAACGGTTTTCGGTTTTTCCCTTCTATCTTGGAAACCTTCGCTCAAAACGAAAAAATGTCCTAAGTAAAAGTTGTAGCTACGGAAATTTACTACATAAATATCTTATTGGTTTTTTCCGTCAGAGAAATTTTTAGGAGATATGAAGGTTTTAAGTTTTCAGACAGGCTCTGTAGGATTATTAGTTTTAACCTCATAACTCCTTAATATTGCTCTTACGCAAATAATGAATAAAAATTTTTGTAGGAAATCTTTGTACCTACAACTTTTACTTACGACATTTTTTCGTTTTGAGCGACGGTTTCCGAGATAGAAGGGAAAAACCGAAAACCGTTGCTCATAACGAAAAATTTGCAAAGCAACTCGCTTAAGAACCCTCATATCTCCTTAAGTATTGCTCCGACAAAAAAACCAATGAGGTCTTTTTTGTAGGAAATTCCGTAGCTACGACTTTACTTAGGATTTTTTTTTGAGCGACGGTTTCCGAGATAGGGAAAAACCGAAAACCGTTGTTAACAACGAAAAATTTGCAAAGCAACCAACTTAAATACTTCCATATCTCCTAAAGTATTGCTCTGATGGAAAAAACTAATATTATATTTTATGTAGTAAATTTCAGTACCTACAACTTTTAGGGACATTTTCGTTTGCGCGACGGTTTCCGAGATAGAAGGGAAAAACCGAAAACCGCTGTTAACAACGAAAAAAGCAACTCACTTAAAACCATCATACCTCCTTAAGTCGCAATTTTTTAAGAGTTTGATTGCTAAAAATCGAGGGTTACTCCTGAAGATACGTTAAAAATTTGGTTTTTCTGTCTAAAAGCTAAAAAAAATTAATGAAAATCAGCAAAAAAATGTTTTCTAACCGAAGAAAACTTCTGAAAATCCGCTAAAAATGAGATTTATCTGTCAAAAAATAGAGGAAAACTCCTGAAAATCCTGTAATTTAAAAAAACATTACGTTTTCGTCGAAAAATCGAGAAAAACTCCCGAAAATCCTGACTCCTCTTCCTCCCCGATTGACGGCCGCTTATTTCGCCCGCTAGAGTCGACTTTGGACAAAATTTTATCACATTTTTTTTCCTCATTCCACTAAACGACCTTTTGATTGATAATTTTTTTTAATCAAAACGAATTCAAATGAGTTCACAGTCGATTGATTAATTGCGCAACCCAAGTTGTTAACCTGTACTGACCTATATAAATTGCCGCCGGTTCTTTCTTGCCCGTTTTCGGCATTGAAATTGTTGGAGGACCCTTATAAACAAATTGTTATTGCCTTGAGTGTATAAACAATCTTAAATAGATTAGATGAATATGTATATCAAATTCGGGTCAATAATCAATCAAATTTACCGTAAAACTGTTAGAAAAATGAATTCGAGAAACGATATAAAAAAGCGAAGAATCGAATGTCGACCTCAAACTTTTCAATAATAATTAATAACAAAAATAATTCATTTCCGTTATCCATATTTCCAAAAAACAAAAATGGCGGATCTATTTTAATTTTAAGATGTGACATCTCTAAATGGCTTGATAATGAACCAATGTTGAAGCGTGATATTTTTGATAAGTTTTTCTTGAAAAGTTTAAAAAAGAGATTTTTTTTGTTTTAAAATTTTGATTAAGTTAGGAAGATTGAGGTAGCGACGAACTCTCAGAGGGGAAAATTAAATTTGGCAACTTCTTAACTTTTCAACGCTTGAGAGACTCTAAAATTCTCACTTAAAATATTCTAAAATCGCCCTGAGGATCAGTGAATTCCAATCTAGTCACGGCTCTTTCATTCTTCACTTAATGGGAACATTTTCCTCTCGCTATTCCGCCCTAGTTTTTCTACGTTCATATTTTAACTCGACCATTTTCATTAAAAAACCAATCTCTCCCAGTAGGCTATTTTTTACAACAAAAAGTAATAAAAAGGGAAAATATTTAAATTTATATTTGCGGTCAAATGAATCGTTGTAAGCGAATTTTTGAATTGGAGATACGGGTCCGAATGGAAGGGGGAAGATTTACATACTGTTTATCCTTTTCTTGTCCTTTTAAAAAGGGCGTCTACATTTCGTCCTTAGTTCTGTTCGTCTTTCTGAAATAAAGGGTACGTAGAAGATTTTTTTCCCCCGACTAGGTTTCATCTGGCCCGGAAATTTTTTGTAAGCCAACTTCGAAAGAAAAGTTATTGGATTACCCTCTATGTCAGGTTTTTTTTTGTTCAGCTTTCCCAATTGTACAAGATATAACAAACTTAAGGGGATATGAGGGTTTAAGTGGTTGCTTTGTACATTTTCGTTGTGAGCAACGGTTTTCGGTTTTTCCCTTCTTTCTTGGAAACCGTCGCTAAAAACGAAAAAATGTTCTAACTAAAAGTTGTAGCTACGGAAATTTACTGCATAAAATATGTTATTGGTTTTTTCCGTCAGAGCAATATTTTAGGAGTAATATGAAGGTTTTAATTTTTCACAGGCTCTGTAGGATTATTAGTTTTAACCTCATAACTCCTTAAATATTGCTCTTTGCAAATAATGAATAAAGAAATTTTTGTAGGAAATCTTTGTACCTACAACTTTACTTAAAACATTTTTTCGTTTTGAGCGACAGTTTCCGAGATAGAAGGGAAAAACCGAAAACCGTTGCTCACAACGAAAAATTTGCAAAGCAACTCACTTAAGAACCCTCATATCTCCTTAAGTATTGCTCTGACAAAAAAACCAATGAGGTCTTTTTTGTAGATATGTCCGTAGCTACGACTTTTACTTAGGACGTTTTTTCGATTTGAGCGTCGGTTTCCGAGATAGAAGGGAAAAACCGAAAACCGTTGTTAACAACGAAAAATTTGCAAAGCAACCAACTTAAATACCATATCTCCTAAAGTATTGATCTGACGGAAAAAACTAATATAATATTATGTAGTAAATTTCAGTACCTACAACTTTTACTTAGGACATTTTTTCGGTTTGAGCGACGGTTTCCGAGATAGAAGGGAAAAACCGAAAATCGTTGTTAATAACGAAAAATTTGCAACGCAACTCACTTAAAAACCATCATACCTCCTTAAGTTTTTGAAATTTTTACACATTCTCGAAATTTTCATTCTGAAAAGCCATAACTGTAGGAAAAAAGAATATTGTCATACCATCCATTGACGGTTTTCTGAAATAGGGTCTTCAGGGGTCAATTTAAAAAGGCAATAGAGTCGATTATTCTTCCTTTTTGCAAACCATTTTTTTCAAGTTTAGTTTTCCAATTTTTTGCTATTTTGACAGACTCGAAATTTACAGTCTGAAAGAGCTATATCCGCATAGAAAGCTAATTATTGTGATACCCTTCATAAACGGTTTTCCAGAAATGAGTCTTCCAGAAAGATCATTTTGATAAGGCCGCAGGGTCAATGGAAGCCCAGAAATTTCTTGGAGGCTATTTTTTTTGTAGAAATTTTAGTTTTCCAATTTTTACCTCGCTGTTGACAGACTCGACATTTTCAGCCTTTTACTGGTTAGTAATTATTGTGATACTCTCCATAGAAGGTTTTTCGGAAATTCGTCTCCTTGACCTCATAGGGTCGATTCTAAAGATCCAAAAGGCTATAAAGGGATAAGGGGGTCAAAATAGCCCTTGCTCCGATTTTGCTGAAAAAATTCAGGAAGACGCCTCTATATGAGACTAAAAATGAGGAAAATTTCAGATCAAAAAGATCAACGGATTCGTGAAAAACGCGATTTTCTAATTTCAGAAAATAATTAATATCTCGAGAACTAATGGTCCCACAGAGCACAGCTTTTTCGCGGCTCATAGAGCTTCCAAAGACCCACCTTTGAGTATTTTTTTCAAAGTTTTCCGACCTCAATAAATGCTTGAATTTTACTTTCAACATTTCAAAACCTCGAAAAAATTGTTCCTGAAGAGGTAACGTTACGAAATCAATACAATATGTTAAAAAACTAGTCTTTACTTGTCAGAATTTTTCCAGATTTTTCGAGGTGGTAGAACGATATTTTATGAATTTTTTCTCTATAGCCTTTCTTGGAGGGCATTTTGTTTCAAACTTTTACGTTTCCAAATTTTACCTCGCTGTGTTAATTCTCGAAATTTTGTCTTCCAAACCCCTTCAGCTTGTGATAAAATTTGAGTTTGTCTGTGGGCCCATCACCCCCCATGGTCCTTTTGTTTTTCCTGAAACGCTTTTCGGCCGCTATTTTTGTCAGATTTTTAACAAAATTAATTTTAAATATTTGAAGGATAAATGTAAAAAAAAATATCACTAAGGCAAAGGGTAAAAAACAATTCGTAGTTTGTAAAAACAATTAAAAATGGATGTTTTTAAAGATTTTAATTGATAAAAAAGTGACTTTTTTAACCTTTGACATTCTCGTTCACGCCTAATTTTCTTAGTGCGTTATAATAGCGCCCTAAATGTCAAACGTCTCTGTTTTTATGGTCGAATAAGTCAATAACGAGTCTAACAATTTGACATTTTTAATCAACATTGGGGTCACATCAATCAGCTTAATAAAATGATATGAGCACGCAATGATAAGTTTTTGAAGTATTTTTCGATGTAAGTAGGCAGGTTCATTTACGATTATGGTGTTGATGAATTTTTTAGGGTTCGAAGTAATTAGAGGAAATAGATAAACGTTTATCGTCCTGCCATCAATTTTAACTGTAGTAACAAGTCAATGTTCTCAGGGGGAGCGTTAATGGGGCCGGCCTTGCACCGCCAGTCGCTTCTCGTTAACCGACTCCCACATTTCTCGAGTGAAGAATCATCGGCGGAAAATGTCCAATGTTATTTTGTATCCACTACAACTATCCTCATAAACTGTCATTACCTCAAGGATAAAATCGCTATTAACATTATAAACAGAACGACCGGAAGGAAAAGGAGGGAGACAAATAACACTTTTAATTCTGAAGCCGATGACAGTAATGAATATTTTCCTGTTTGCCTTTTCATCGGACATTAGAAAAATTAAAATGCAATCTTTACTAAGTTTTGCAAAAACAAATGATCTAAAACTGATGTGCAAAAAACTATAGATTTTCGGTCGTTTCAGGCCCGCAAAACACACTTTTATCAGAATTATTGGCTTTTTCCTCGCCCTTGATGTCCAGTTATCTTCGATTTATCGATAAAAAATCATTTTTTCCCCAGTTTTCTTGTACGGAAGCCCCATTTTACCAGATTTTATTTGTCCCGATTTTTTTCGCCAATTTTATCCTCCGTTTTTTATTTTATTTTTGGATTTTGGGTGTTTTTATCGAGGATTTTTTTTTCCGGATGTTTTAAATTTTTTTTTTGGCCAAGAAACCTAAATATGAGGCGCTCCGGGTACGATGGGCGAACTCAACATCGGACAAATTTTTTTAAATTTCATTTTCAGATTCTAGACCTCTTGGTGAATACACCCATATAATTTTTATGTTGAGTTCGCCCATTTTTCCCCCTTTAAATACGTAAAAACCGATATGCGGCAAAGCTGTAACTGTGATATCCGAGCGGGTACGAAGGGCGAACTCCACATCCTAGTCCACAACCACCACTCCTTTTCCCATTCCAGGGCAAGACTTTTCTGTTGAGTTCGCCCGTAACATAAAACTTTAAAATGCGAATATCTCGAAACTACGTTTTGTTGAGTTCGCCCTTCGTACCCGGAGCGCCTCATATTTACTTTAATTTTTAGATTTTCGATTTTTGACGGAGGGAAACCCTTTCTTACCTTATTTTATCGGGGTTTCCCTTCCTAAGAAAATCCCCTCGAACTTCAGGTCTAGAAATTGGATTTTTTTAGCAGTTTTCTCGATTTTTTGACAGAAAGCCTTAGGAACCCCTTTAACTAGATTTTTGTGTCTTTAGATTTTTTCGCCATGATTTCACAGACTTTTCTTCAGTTTCTGAGCCTTATTTTTGTACCCCTATATTTTTTAGTCGAGAAAAGACTTACCAAATTTTCTATCGTAAATCAATTTTGAGCCCCATTTCTGAATACCTTCGTTTTAACACAATAAAAACCATTAAAAAAATGTAGAATTAGAAGAATGTGGTTTCGTAATTACTGAAGGCTCGAACGGAAATTGATAGTGGAATTGAGAGGGCGAAAGGAAACGTTTTACCGGAAGGAATGACAGCCCGTGTCAATCTTGCTCCAGTTAAACCTCATTTCCAACCAGCAAAGCATCGACTTAATTTTTTCCCGCCTTTCACGATTTATCTGAAATGCCACCAAGGAGAGCTCGTGTCTTCAACTTCGTTTATATTTTTCATCTGTTGATAATCAAAATGTTTCTTAGATTAAAAATAACTTCTCTTCCATTATTCATCGTTTAAAACGATTTGTGATTTCAAATTATTCAATGTAGCCTTGAAAATATCACTACTTCATGGTGGAAAAAAACTTAAGATAAACAATGGTTTAGCGATTTCGCCAAACCCAGTCATGAATTTTGAAATTTGTAAATTTCCCCACGTGATTGTACGTAGAAAAAAACTTGTGGAAATAGTTTTAGAACTTTTTTTTGTTTGTTTTCAGAGCTGCAATGAGCGACACGACGAAATTGGACGTTGGGAGCCCTCCCGTTAAACTCAAGCCTTTGGGGACATCGAATCAGTCCAAGTAAGTTGAATTTTATTTTTCTAATTCTCGTACTATTTGAGGAATGCCATTTCTTTGGGCTTCAATGGGTCCTCCACTACTTCAAGTGGACCCCAAGGCAGCTCACAATAATTTTCAGCTAATATTTGGAATATAAAGCGTTAGATATTTCTCAAATCTCGGTGTTTTTCTCGGTTTGTTGGCAAAGAAGCCCTAGAGAGAGATTTTCAGGAGTTTTTCTGGTTTTTAGTTAGAGGACACCCAATTTTGTCGGGATTTTCAATTTTTTTTTCAAGAGTTTCGCCGGTTTTTCGGAAAAGATGCGGTTTTAGAAACCCCAGAGAGAAACAACTAAGATTTCAGAGTTTTCCTCGTTTTTTGGACAGAAAAACCCTATTTTGGTCGAGTATTCATAGATTTCCTCGGGTTTTAGGACCGAGAAACGCTATTTTTGCAGAGTATTCTGAATTTTTCGTTTTTTGGACAGAGAAGCCCAATTTTGACAACTTTCAGGAGTTTTTCATGGTTTTTAGACTGAGAAACCCAAATTTTGACAGAGTTTTCATCGGTTTTTGACAAAGAAGCCCTATTTAGAGAGGATTTTCAGGAGTTTTTCTCGGTTTTTAGTTGGAGAAAACCCGATTTTGATAGGATTTTCAATTTTTTTTTAGGAGTTTTCCCCCGTTTTTCAAAAAAGATGCCCTGTTATAGAAACCCCAGATAGAGAAACCCCAATTTTAACAGGGTTTTCAGAGTTTTCCTCTTTTTTTGGAAGGAGAAACCCTATTTTGGTAGAAATTCAGAGATTTCCTCGGGTTTTTGAGCCGAGATGCACTATTTCGTCAGGATTTTTAGAGCTTTCTTCGTTTTAGACAGCAAACTCCAATTTTAACAAGGTTTTCAGAGTTTTCCTTCGTTTTTTGGACCGAGAAGCACTGTTTTGTCTGGATTTTTAGAGATTTCCTCGGTTTTTAGACAGCAAACTCCAATTTCATCAGGGTTTTCTGAGTTTTCTTCGTTTTTTTTGGACAGAGGAGCCCTATTTTGACCGAGTTTTCAGGAGTTTTTCACGGTTTTTAGACTGAGAAACCCCAATTTTGACATAGTTTCAGAGTCTTCCTCGTTTTTTGGACAGAGAAACCCCAATTTTGACAGTTTTCTGAGCTTTCCTCGGTTTTTCGACAGAGAAGCACTATTTTGTCTGGATTTTTAGAGCTTTTTTAGGTTTTTAGACAACAAACTCCAATTTTAACAACGTTTTCACAGTTTTCCTTGTTTTTGGACAGAGAAACCCTATTTCGGCAGAGTATTCAGAGATTTCTTCAGGTTTTTGGGCCGAGAAGCACTATTTTGTCTGGATTTTTAGATCTTTTTTAGGTTTTTAGATAACAAACTCCAATTTTAACAAGGTTTTCACAGTTTTCCTTGTTTTTTTGACAGAGAAACCCTATTTCGGCAGAGTATTCTGAGATTTCCTCGGGTTTTTGGGCCGAGAAGCACTATTTTGTCAGGATTTTTAGAGCTTTCTTCGGTTTTTAGACAGCAAACTCCAATTTTAACAAGGTTTTCAGAGTTTTCCTTCGTTTTTTGGACCGAGAAGCACTATTTTGTCTGGATTTTAGAGATTTCCTCGGTTTTTAGACAGCAAACTCCAATTTTGACGGGGTTTTCTGAGTTTTCCTCGTTTTTTGGACAGAGAAGCCCAATTTTGACCGAATTTTCAGGAGTTTTTCACGGTTTTTAGACTGAGAAACCCCAATTTTGACATAGTTTTCAGAGTCTTCCTCGTTTTTTGGACAGAGAAACCCCAATTTTGACAGTTTTTCTGAGCTTTCCTCGGTTTTTTTCGACAGAGAAGCACTATTTTGTCTGGATTTTTAGAGCTTTTTTAGGTTTTTAGACAACAAATTCCAATTTTAACAAGGTTTTCACAGTTTTCCTTTTTTGGACAGAGAAACCCTATTTCGGCAGAGTATTCAGAGATTTCCTCGGGTTTTTGGGCCGAGAAGCACTATTTTGTCAGGATTTTTAGTTTCTTCGGTTTTTAGACAGCAAACTCCAATTTTAACAAGGTTTTCAGAGTTTTCCTTCGTTTTTTGGACCGAGAAGCACTATTTTGTCTGGATTTTTAGAGATTTCCTCGGTTTTTAGACAGCAAACTCCAATTTTGACGGGGTTTTCTGAGTTTTCCTCGTTTTTGGACAGAGAAGCCCAATTTTGACCGAATTTTCAGGAGTTTTTCACGGTTTTTAGACTGAGAAACCCCAATTTTGACATAGTTTTCAGAGTCTTCCTCGTTTTTTGGACAGAGAAACCCCAATTTGACAGTTTTCTGAGCTTTCCTCGGTTTTTCGACAGAGAAGCACTATTTTGTCTGGATTTTTAGAGCTTTTTTAGGTTTTTAGACAACAAATTCCAATTTTAACAAGGTTTTCACAGTTTTCCTTGTTTTTTGGACAGAGAAACCCTATTTCGGCAGAGTATTCAGAGATTTCCTCGGGTTTTTGGGCCGAGAAGCACTATTTCGTCAGGATTTTTAGAGCTTTCTTCGGTTTTTAGACAGCAAACTCCAATTTCAACAGGGTTTTCTGAGTTTTCTTCGTTTTTCGGACAGAGGAGCCCTATTTTGACCGAGTTTTCTGGAGTTTTTCACGGTTTTTGGACTGAGAAACCCCAATTTTAACAAAGTACAACTTTTCCTTCAATAGTTGTTGAGATATCCCCCCCCTCCTCGAAAAAAAATAAAAATAAATAAATAAACAGATTGACGCCAATGTAATTTTATCACCTATTCAAATAATCAATTTCCACGATTCACGATTTCACGCTATCAAAAAACCATAAAAAGACGGCCATAAATCCCTTCAAAAGCACGCCTGAAAGATAAATAAGTCTCATCACACGCGATACGAGATTCTCCCCTTTTTTCCGCCCTTCTTCATCGGGGTTTTCTCAAGGGAGATTCCGCGTAATTGCTTAATCAAGGCTAGGGAGAGGCTAACGAGGTTTTCTAACTAAATTATTGAAAGGGCGTTAATAGGCTAATGAATTTTTTAACCGATTAAATCCCTCAGGGATCATCTTATTTCCCAATAGGTCCAACCGTTTATGACTAATTTCGACATTTACAAACTATTCAAAGGTCAAAGGGAAAAGAACCTACGAAGAGCAATTTTTTTACACGAAATTTTGAATTTCCCTAAGGCTTTGGTAGTAAGTATAAAAATAAATAAAATTCCATAAATAACCAATCATTTCAATAAAATTGAGAAAAAGTTCAAATTAAATTTATAAATAGTCAAATCCCGGACGCTTCTATTTTCGTGCCACTCTCCGTTCTATAAAAGTATCTTAAGTTAGAATAAAGTTTCCCTTTTTTCGTTTAAACATGTCCTTAAAGTTATAGTTTATTTATAGCGCTCTGGGGGTGAAAAACTTTTATTCAAAATGTGGATTTTAGAAACCTTATAAAAATTGATAATCTTTCCACTAGGTGTCTTCTTTATCGCACGCAATCCTTAATTAACCCCGAAAAATCTGAAAGTTATTCCCAGTGGAAAATCCATAAGGCCTTCACTCGAGTTTTCCTTCGCGAGGAACTTTGGTTTTGTTCTTTTTTCCTGCGGACAAAAGACTTACGGCTTTTCCTTCTCGTGACCTCAATATCAACAGTGCTTCAGTTTTTCCCCCTCTTCAAGATTCGTTTTTAAATATTTTTCAAAGTGTACCTCTTGAGAAATAGCTGATAAAACGATGGCCATAATTTCTTCTGTGTTAAAATTGAGCGTAATTATTTAGCGAGAAGGGTGACGGTATTCCCCTTTTGCCAAGAATCTAAACAGAAGTGACTCAGAATCCGAGTGCATGTGTACCCAGTTGGCCTCGAACCAAAACGCTTTCTATCTCTTTTTCTTTGTCGAAGACCTTCTAGAAGGAAGTAATGACTCAGAGGTAAAAATCCTATGCACTTACTCTCTCCCTATCGTAATAAATAATAATTATAACCTATAAAACATTTTTATTTTAAAAAATAATTAAAAAGTACATAAAAGAGTGATAAAACGATAATTTCTTCTGTATTAAAATCTGGGCGTAATTATTTAGCGAGAAGGGTGATGCATTCCCCTTTGCCAAGAAACAGAAGTGACTCAGAATCCGAGTGCGCGTGTACCCAGTTGGCTCATGGGGATAGCTAATTTTCGGTCTAATGTTCAGTTCTGAACGCCTTGATACAAAATTTTCACCACACCCTTTATTTCGAAAATAAAAAAGAAAAGTCTTCGCCCACTCAGGCCTCACGGAACGGGAGTGAACAGCCCATATTTCTCCCTACTATCGATAAAAAATTTTTTGCTAAAAAAAAGCTCCTTGAAATTTTCAAGATAACAGCGGATGGAAAATTGTGAAAATTAACTTCTTAACCAACCAAAAAGTAAACTTTTAACTTTAAGGCATCCAAAAATGGCAGTTTTTTACTTCAAAGTATCCAAAATGACTGATTTTAAGTAAAAGGTATCCTGAAAGGGGAGTTCTTAATTTTAAGGCATCCAAAAATGGCAGTTTTTTACTTCAAAGTATCCAAAATGACTGATGTTTAAAGGTTTCCTGAAAGGGAAGTTCTTAACTTTAAGGCATCCAAAAATGGCAGTTTTTTACTTCAAAGTATCCAAAATGACTGATTTTAAGTAAAAGGTATCCTGAAAGGGAAGTTCTTAACTTTAAGGCATCCAAAAATGGCAGTTTTTACTTCAATGTATCCAAAATGACTGATGTTTTGTTAAAGGTATCCTGAAAGGGAAGTTCTTAACTTTAAGGCATCCAAAAATGGCAGTTTTTTTACCTCAAAGTATCCAAAATGACTGATAGGTTAAAGGTATCCTGAAAGGAAAGTTCTTAACTTTAAGGCATCCAAAAATGGCAGTTCTTTACTTCAAAGTATCCAAAATGACTGATGTTTTGTTAAAGGTTTCCTGAAAGGAAAGTTCTTAACTTTAAGGCATCCAAAAATGGCAGTTCTTTACTTCAAAGTATCCAAAATGACTGATGTCTGTTAAAGGTATCCTGAAAGGGAAGTTCTTAACTTTAAGGCATCCAAAAATGGCAGTTTTTTTTTTTACTTCAAAGTATCCAAAAATGACTGATTTTAAGTTAAAGGTCTCCTGAAAGGGAAGTTCTAAACTTTAAGGAATCCAAAATGGCAGTTTTTTACTTCAAAGTATCCAAAATGACTGATGTTTAGTTAAAGGTATCCTGAAAGGGGAGTTCTTAACTTTAAGGCATCCAAAAATGGCAGTTTTTTTTCTTCAAAGTATCCAAAAATGACTGATGTTTAGTTAAAGTTATCCTGAAAGGGAAGTTCTTAACTTTAAGGCATCCAAAAATGGCAGTTTTTTACTTCAAAAGTATCCAAAATGTCTGATGTTTAGTTAAGATATCCTGAAAGGACAGTTCTTAAATGTAAGGCATCCAAAAATGGCAGTTTTTACTTCAAAGCATCCAAAAATGACAATGTTTAGTTAAAGGTATCCTGAAAGGGGAGTTCTTAACTTTAAGGCATCCAAAAATGGCAGTTTTTTTTCTTCAAAGTATCCAAAAATGACTGATTTTAAGTTAAAGGTCTCCTGAAAGGGAAGTTCTAAACTTTAAGGAATCCAAAATGGCAGTTTTTTACTTCAAAGTATCCAAAATGTCTGATGTTTAGTTAAAGATATCCTGAAAGGACAGTTCTTAAATGTAAGGCATCCAAAAATGGCAGTTTTTACTTCAAAGCATCCAAAAATGACAATGTTTAGTTAAAGGTATCCTGAAAGGGAAGTTCTAAACTTTAAGGAATCCAAAATGGCAGTTTTTTACTTCAAAGTATCCAAAATGTCTGATGTTCAGTTAAAGATATCCTGAAAAAAAAAAAATTTTACCGTGAAGTATCGAAAAAAAAGTGGCAACGGACGGACGGTACCATAAACAGCCTCATCATCTGTAAAATCGTTATTTTTACTCTATAGGGTGTTACAATAACTTCTTGTTGAGGATGTTAAACATAGAAAAAGAAAAAGTGTTTTCATGACTACAAAGTGCGTGTACTTCATTTTTAATGCCTCCCCTGACACGTGCATGACTCCTATTTACCCTTTATTTCCATTTATTCTTCAGAAAACAGACAACAAAACCCCAAAAATTTATCTAAAAGAGATCTAAATGTTCAAAAAGCCATGAACTCTCAATGGAATGTCTAATTAAAACGTCTTTAGTTCCAAAATTAGCTGATGTATATTAAACGTATCGATTCGGACGTTTTCCGTGAATGGCCCAGGTGGATCGACTACGGCCCGAACATGCGCTCTTTGCCTCTCGCGGCTCTTTCATTATTTTTCAAAAATTTATAATTATTATTAATTTGTTAACGTTACAACGCATAAAAACCGGTTTGAACAATCGGACGTTTGTTAATCTTCTTTCTGGACGAAGAAAAGGTTTTGAACCTAACAGCTGTTCGTCAATCGTCCTTCACCTCTAATTTTCTTCATATTTTTTTTTCTAATTCTTTTAGAAAATCAGTTGGCAAAACTGTATTCCTACTTCTATTTAACCTATAACAATTGAGGCGCTCCGGGTACGAAGGGCGAACTCGACAAAACGTAGTTTCGAGATTTCGCATTTTAAAGTTTCGGTTTTTACGCATTTAAAGGGGAAAAAATGGCGAACTCAACATAAAAATTATATGGGTGTATTCACCAAGAGGTCTAGAATCTGAAAATGAAAAAAATTTATCCGATGTCGAGTTCGCCCTTCGTACCGGAGCGCCTCAATTATATAACAATTTTGAACGATATTTTAATACCTTTTTGGATAGTTTACTTAGTTTCTACTTTTTTAGATGGTTTACAAATGTCCTTATACTATAAAGTTAAAAACCGTCTTTTTAAATACCTTTAAGTTAAGAACTGCCTTTTTTGGATAACAAAGTTAAGAAATGTCCTTTTTGGGTACCTTAAAGTTTACATGTGATCCTTTTGTATCCCTTAAATTTAACAACTGTCATTTTTGGATACCTTGAAGTTAACAGATTGATCGAGGTTGGCTCAGTAGTAAAGCAAGAAAAAAATTATCAAACTATTCTGCGAAAGCACCATTTTCAGAGTTTTTCTTCCGGCGGAGATCAGAAAACCTGATAAAAATTATCAAAAATTTTTTTAGAGATTGTGATTTCGGTACAAAAGAGAGATTTAAAAAGGTTTAAGTCCCGCGTTTATCTTGAAGATAAAAGTAGAAAATTTTTCGCTTTAAAAAGATATTAGTAATTGACTCCCTCTCTCGTTGAGCCTGGAAAGAACCTTGAGGAGTCTTTGTTGCATTTCGTTCTTTGAACTGCAGTCTTTTTATTTCCTTATCGTTGTTTTTGTCCGTTTTTATCGTGTCCGTGAGTCCTGGAAAGGCGAATTCGACCTCGTTTTCCTTTCTTAATTTTCTTTCCCTTCAGTCGCTCCGAAGGAACGGGAGGAAAATGGTGAGTGACGATCACGAAGAAAATGAAATCGGTTTACTTCCGAGGTAAATATCCCACCAAAACTTCCTTATTTCACAACTCCTTATTCTATTTATTCACTGATTTGTCAATAAAATAGCATTTCAAGTGGTTGAAAATACGATTTTTATTTAAACTTGTTGAACCTTAAAAAATAAAATAAACACGTGTGCCTTTATCATTTGAAATGCAGACAATAAAAAACCAAGTGGCCAACAAAAAAAGTGGATATAGGAGTTTAGAATATTACTTTCTTTATCTAATAATTTCTACATTAGGTTTTAAAGGTTTATTTTATCCGGCTTTAAAACTTAAGTGTCAAAGGCTTCTTTTCTAGCAGTGGCGGCTCGTCAGGGGAGGCAAGTGAGGCACGGCCTCACCTGATGTTCAGAAGAAAAAAAATTTTTTTTTAATCCCCAAAATTTTAATTTTTTATGATAATTATTTTAAAACATGGTTTCTAATTTTTTTCCGGAAATAAAATAAGATTTTTTTTCATTTAAAAAATAATAATAATTACGTAAGAATGTTTAAAGTTCATAAATTTAATAACAGTACCTACAAAAATACTCTCAGCCCGGCCTCTAGCGTAGAAAGTCGGTACCGCATCGTTCGGATTTCGAAATATGATTAAAAAGCCAGGAGAGGCACGGGTGACCTTGGCCTCTCTTGAAATAGAAGGAGGGGTCCGGGGGGTTAATATGGTACTCGCGAGAACGAAGGTTAGCCGGGATGAGATCGATCGAACCACAGAGTAATATATGTACTATCGTACAGAGGGGAAACCCCCGTTTAGGAGAGCGGGAGTGACTTTCAGCGCTCCACGTGGACTACTCCCGAACTACAACGAAGCCAGAAACCCCCCACCCACCCTTCTCAGTCCTCTTCTCATTATTTAATTAATTTTGATTTTATAGATTAATGTTCAAAGGGAGATCAAGAATAAAAATATACATGTATTGGAAAAATAGAAAAAAGATTTATTTTTGACATAGTGAAATCACAATTAAAAGTATTTTTGGGAGTAAAAGAGTTGACTATTTGTAGGTAAAAAAATTTATTTGTAACTAGTTTCGGGCCCTAAAGTGGACCCTCTTCAGATTAGTGTGAGATAAAATTTGTTAACTTTTTCTTCATTTAATCGTGTTTTTTTGTAACTTTAAAATTCGTTAAAAAATAATTGTATCTCACACTAGTCTGAAGAGGGGCCCAATTCAGAGCCTAAACTAGCTACAAATAAATTTTTACACACCCCAATAGTCAACTCAAAAATAACAAAATACACTATAAAATAAACAAACAAAGAAATAAATAAATAATAATAAAATCTGTAGTTATATACAAATTATTATACTGCAAAAAAAAGAAAAGAAAAAAAAATAGAACCTACCTACAATTTTTAATGCTTTAATACACAGGCCGGGGGGATTGCAATATTGGGGAAGGGCAGGGGGGATTGCTATATTGGGGAAGGGCCTGGGGGGATTGCAATATTGGGAAAGGGCCGGGGGGGAATTGCAATATTGTGGAAGGGCCTGGGGGGATTGCAATATTGGGGAAGGGCCGGGGGGAATTGCAATATTGTGGAAGGGCCTGGGGGGATTGCGATATTGGGGAAGGGCAGGGGGGATTGCTATATTGGGGAAGGGCCTGGGGGGATTGCAATATTGGGAAAGGGCCGGGGGGGGGGGATTGCAATATTGGGGAAGGGCAGGGGGGATTGCAATATTGGGGAAGGGCAGGGGGGATTGCAATATTGGGGAAGGGCAGGGGGGAAGAACATCAGGGTCAATTTGCAATGATTTTGAGATATTCAGTTTTGAAAGTTATTAGTCTATTAATTTTACTAGGCATATTTGAATTTTATCTATCAGCATATAACGCCCAAAGCTTTCTCTGAGCTTTTTAGGCAAAATATCATCATATAGTTTCTTCGTTTTGGTCGATTTCATCAAAAATTGACCTGATCGTTCTTCCCTCGGCCCCTCACATGATTGGCAACACCCTAGACTGGATGATAGTTTACAAATTCGTTAATTTGCGTACTTTGTTTTTAACTTTTAGGGAATTAAATTTTTTTGCGGATTTCATTTCCTGGTTTTGTCTACGACACCACCAGGGAACCATAACATTTAAGGTACTTTTCAAAATGGATTCACTTAAACTAACATGATGATTGGGGCATACATTTTCAAGAAATGAAAAATCTAAAGAGGGGGCGAACAAAGAAATCAACTTGCTTACTAGTTGTTTATGGTGGCTTAAATTCTTGATATTTTTCTCAAAAAGAGTGCATAAAGCACCAACTACATTAATTAGATCGTCTGAAGGATAGGTAAGCAAATTCCGGTGCTTCAAACGCTCTTTTTCAGAAATTACACTAAATTGATTTGGATTGCCTTTGAGAGCATTACAACATTCATTACAACTATTTTTACTCATACATCTTTTTGCTATGTAACCACTTAAGTAGGGAAGCCCAACATTTTCCCATCCTTCAAAGTTATTAGGAAGCTTATCTACTATTAAACTAACACTTTCCAATTGATGTTCCGCTGATGTCGATGAATCTTCCATGTTGTCTCCCGAAGATGGCTTATCGAGGAATTCTCGCAGAGTGTTCAGTGATGGTGAAGAATCAGGTTCGCAGTTCGTAGTCGTCGGCTACAATACATAAGTAGTATTACAGAACAAGATAAATAAAAAATAGTTTATTGACATACCTGGTCTACAAATGAAAGTCCATTAATGATGCAGGTTTTGAGGGCAGATGCAAATTGAGTCGTTGTTGGATTTTGGTTTGATCCACAGTGCGACCGAATCATCCCGAACAAGTTTTCAAGGGGGTCTTGATTGATTCGTCGTGGATCCATATATTTGATTTTGGGGTTTGATTTCTGTAAAAAGAAATGATAAATTAATTTTGGAAATGATATGTAACAGAATGAATATGAATGTACTGCTATGAAAATCGTTAATTTTCTTTTTTTGTAAAATGTTAAAATTTTTATAGTTTTATGAATACGATGTTGCATGTTCATAACAATACATATATATTGCATAAGCATGCAAAAAAAAAAAAAAAAAATAAAACAAAAAGAGATGTATCTAAGCATGCAAAGGAATCAATGGCGGCTGCTAAATTTAAATGGATTAAAATGCTAGCAAAGGAAATGAACTAAGGTGACGCAAGCAGGGAATGATAAGCGAAGTATAAGCCATAGAAATATAAATACTTATTAATATACTTTCAAATGTATGTCAGTAAATAATATTAAATAAAAGCAAAAAAGAATTAAGTAATAAATAAAAAAATTAATTCATAAGGTTTTCGAATAAAAATAGGTATACTAAAATAGTTAATGTTCTTAAAAGCTAGCCTACTTAACATTACATATTTGAAATTTGAAAATTTGCTTACCATATTAAATTTTGGGATCCTAAACCTCTCCGTCAGAATCAGAATGCGCATTGAATTTATAGCAATTCAAAGAGAAGTTTTTTTAAATCTTTTTTCTTTTTTTTTAACTTACAAACTTTTTAGCAATGGAGTACATTGTTTAAAGACAAAAGAAAGAAAAAAAAACCTCAATTTGTTGCTGTCTTTGATGGACCCTGATGGTGGTGAATTTGTAAAAGAGTAATACCTTTAAGAGTTTATGAATGTTGTACCTAAACCTGATTAAAAAAAAAAAAAAAAAAAAAAAAAAAAGTATTTCTTAGAAAATTCACCACTTAACAACGCTGCTTTGCTGCTTTGCTGCTGGCTTGCTAGTTGGCATTTTTGGAAAGTCTCTTGAACTAAATTATATCAACAAACCAATATTATTCTTTCTTTAAGCAAAATATCACTCAGAATAAATTATTCCTTTTTTAGAGTTAATATAGGAGTAATTTAACATAGGAATGATTTTTAGCCAAATAAAAAATAATAAAAAAAACATGGTTGTAATAATTAATTTGGTCCAGCTCATTTCAGCGAAAGATGCTCAACTGTAGCCAAACCAATACCTTCAGATCATTCCACAGTTGAATAAAGGCTTTTAACGTGTCAATCCAACCCTGCTTGCATGGTGGTGCAGAATTCGACTCAAATTTGCATGCTTCCATCTAAAATTAAAAATTTCATTAGTTATCATTTTTCACTAATATTGTAACAGCTTCTTCATACTTTTTTTATGGCGTCCCTCCAAAAATTAATTCGTTCCGTCTCATGCGATTCGTTATTGCCATCTTGAGGTTTTGATACCCTCCTGGGATCATTCCCGCTCCATTGTTGAATCAAAGACAGCATTTAACAGACGACCAAAGTTCAACAGTTCCAATGGCAGCAATTGGCAACTTATTTGATTCAACAAATTTAGTAAGTGTAGCAGCGACGGTTTGACTAAATATTTGGGCGGCTAACTTTACTTTCATTGCAAGATGGAGATTGGGATTTAGATGGTCTTCAGTTATTTTATACATGCTCCTGACGCCAGTAATACTTTGTTTATCTAATTCATAACCTTTGCATATGTGCTGCCAGCTGGCTTTGAATGACATATACGTTTTGTCATCAATTTTATCTAATAAATCAAATTAAGATATGAGAAAAATGAAGAGAGAAGTTAAACTTACATTGACAGGAACAGTAATATCATGTTTTTTGAACATGTTTCTCCAACATTTGAGGAGATGTGGGACATCATTGAATAGATAGATGACGTTTCCCTTATGTTCGAAATACACAGACTCAGGATACCTGTTGTTCTTGCGCAGGAGTCTGTATGTAGAGACATTGACCGTGGACATATCGCTGACAATCGCTTTTACTTTTATGTTGGCATCAAAGGCAGCATCCAACAC
Source organism: Orius insidiosus (assembly GCA_014119065.1). Lineage (NCBI taxonomy): Eukaryota > Metazoa > Arthropoda > Insecta > Hemiptera > Anthocoridae > Orius > Orius insidiosus. The sequence continues at coordinate 259,892 of JACGAQ010000057.1, read as the reverse complement.
TTCATGGGTCAACGTGGTCAATGTCTCGGAAGTCATCCCATATTCGTGAAGAAATAAGCGATGGGCTGCTTCCATTTGCGAAATAGGCCTAAAATAATACATTAAATGAAAAATTAATCAAAATGTTTTGAAACACCTTGAGCCATAAAAACCAAAGCTTTATGAGCCGTAGATGAAGATCTTTCTCCACTTCCAATGTCTTCGTATCCAACAATGTAGTCATGAGCACGGTCGTATTCCAAAAATTCCTTGATAGACATCTCGTCGAACATCAATACAGCGTAACCTGAAAGATCATCATCCATATTAGTTATAGTGTGAGATAGCGATGTAAAGATATGGGGATTAATTCCAGGAAGGAAAGGGATTCGGTTAATGAAGGAGATAAGGGTACGTTTGGATGGAAGGACTAGGAGTTTACGAAGGAAACGATAGGTTCGAGAGGATTTTTTTAGGATCGAAGCGGAAAGGATTTTGTCGTCTACAGTCCAACGCCGACTATTCACATGACCCCGCAATTATTTTTTAATTGCGATTTAAATAGGGTTAGAGCTGTTGGTGTGAGAACATCATTAAACTCCTCAGCAAATGCATCCACGTCACTCTTCAACCTCCTCAGGGTCCTCTTGTGAAACTTCTCATCTTTGAGACGTCTAACAAGGCGATAATTAATTTTTTTTTGTTTGCAATAGTCGGGTGAGTTTTTTTTTCTGGGAGTCAGTTGAGAGTAACGGGATGCATTAATCGCTGCAAGCAAACCACGTTTGCTTTTGGGAGATTCAGTCTTGAGTCGGAGGCTTGGACCACAGAACACTGGGGGTAGAGCTGGATTTAGGAGTAAAGGAAGAGGTTTGGATTGAAGTGAGTGGAGAGGTTAGGATTGAGGAGTTAGGAATATCTTGAGGAGTGTTTGCTCCTGAATATTGTTCCCTAGAACTAGGAGAACAACAGATTCCGGATACTGAAGGAGAACTAGAAGCAAGGTGTCCACTGGGTCGAAGGTCCTCAACAGCAACCACTGGAGAATGAAGGCGTCCCGGATTGAAGGAAGGATTAGAGCCAAAAATTAATCCTCGTGGTCTAAATTGATATGGAGCGAAGTGGCGAGAACAGAGGAAGAGGGACCTGGTTTTTATATTTCCAGGAACTTCGGCAAACTCTCTCCATAAGGCATGCCTTCAAAATTGTATAATTATGTAACGGAAAAACATTTTCATAGAATAAAATTACAAAATGTTTGAGCAGGTACATACCTTTCAGGTTGATCCTTTATATTGGGAAAAGAAAATGAGCGAGATGTTTGGCTCCAAACTGTTGCCGAAGCAGTTTTTCGCCGCACAATGCAAAATAGAGCGAGGCATGCTGAATAAAATCAAAGAGAGTTGTAGAATTATCGTAGAATGGTTAGGTAAAGCAGCGGTCAGTTGAGTCTTATCGAAGATTTGAAAAACCGTTACGGTCGTGTGATTGGACGAGCCCTAGACCTTGGGGAAAGTGGGGAAGGGAGGCGAAGCTAGCGCTGCATGGTGGACATTTCCCGAACTGAAAACTCCGGGACAGAAATTCTCAGAGGTTTCATAGGGAATGAATCAACTCCTTATATCAGGACTCAAGAAATTTAATCTTTCAATAATTTGAGGGTTTTTTTAGAAGAGAGTTTGCTTGTGCTTCTTTGGCACAGAAATCGTCATTGTGTCGTCACTCGTCGATAAGTTATCGAAGTTACGTTGTGCGCGCTTATAACCAGTAAGGCTGAATATTTTAAAATGAGTGCTGAGCACTTTTTTTAAAATATTCGATGATTTAAAAACTAAAAGTGAAAAAGTAATGCGTTTTGTACTTAAAGAACTCAAGTTCAAAGGCATTGAAGATTTGTTCAAATATTTCCGCCTTGAGGTTATTCTGTTGTTGTTGGTGTCCTCATGTGCTTATCTTCCTCACGAATGGTGATTTTCTCGTAAACCTGATGGAATCGGTCGGTAAGAAAGTGAAGAAACGTAAACGATTCTATAAAATGAAAGGTGAAGGTGAGAAAATGAAAAACATGCTAATAATCCTAAAAACGGTGAGAAGGAGTCAAAAGTTTGGACTTCAAGAACTGCACAGGGGCTAACAACTGGGAGAAGTTCTTGGGGAAGAAGATGGAAACGAAGCCGGTCAGTGAGAATAAAAAGAAACGGAAACCACTTCAAGATTCGTTCGTCATCGGTATGGACTGCGAATGGTCGGCATTGGAAAGAGACGGTAAAGATAGCATGTTGGCTAGAGTCTCCTTGGTTGATATACGTGGTGATTGTTTATGATAAATATGTTATACCGAGAGAAACAATTACGGATTATAGAACTCACGTTAGCGGAATCCGTGAGAGCGACTTGGAGAACGCTGAGCCGTTTGAAGTCGTACAAAAAGAAGTCGCTACACTTCTCAAAAAGCGGATTTTAGTCGGCCACGGTTTAAAGAACGACATGGACGTCCTTTTTCTATCTCATCCTCGCCACTTAACCCGCGACACCTCAATTTTTTTCAAAAAACAAGGAAAAGGAACTCCTTCTTAAAAAAACTCGCTTTGGATATCTCAACATCAAGATACAAGACGGCGAACATAGCTCGATCCAAGACGCCAGGGCGGCCATACAACTTTACAATATGTACAAAAAGAAATGGGAGCATTGTGTCAAACATCGGAAACCTGCTCGGATTGACTCGAAATTCGAGATTCACAAAGAAAAAAAATTATCTGATGAAGTCGATTATCAATATAAAAATACCATTAAAAAAAACTTTTTGTGCCTTTGATTTTCATCAATGTGGATGCCTCTTGAGCATCTACAGGACTTATATTTAAATTGAATTTATGTGAAAAATCCATAAATGCCTTATACTTTAACATTGTGATATATTATGGAAGTTCATTCATTCTTTTTAAACAATCTAAATAAATTTCTTTAGATCTATTTAATATTTTGAGTTCTACATTTTTTTAGGACACCCTATGTGGGCGATAATTTTGTAAAAATGCCCTCCAAAATTGAGAAAAACTCCAAAAAATCATAAATTTTTGAGAATTAGGTTAATAAAATAATAAAAGTGGGTAAAAGAAAGAACAAAGATTTTATTTGATAAATGTTTATGCAAATAAACTTTTAGCGTTAGATATATTTGATGACGTGAACAATGTGTGTTTTAAAAAAAAAACTGATTTTTTGGTTCTTCAAAGCTATTATTTGAGATTTTTCGAATAAGTAACAAATTTAAAGAATTAAAAGTCTAAGCGGACGAAAAACAATTGCTTATTCGGTCCCAACATTTCTTCAGGGCGACCCATTTGTCGAACTCTTCGGATGTCAAGTATCCCAATTTGAGGGCAGATTCTTTCAACGTCGTACCTTCTTTGTGGGCAGTTTTAGCGATTTTGGCGGCTTTGTCGTAGCCGATGTGGGTTGAGGGCGGTGACCAACATGAGAGATTCGGAGAAGTTTGTCGATGCGGTCTGTGTTTGCTACGATTCCGACGCAGTTTGTAGTAAAGGCCTTTGACGAATCTCCCAAAAGGCGAATCGATCTTAAAACGTTTGAGACCATCAAGGTTTAAAGACGTTTCAACTCAAAATGTCCGTTGCTTCCTCCAATCGTAACAGCAAACATGGTTTCCCATCACTTGTGCAGCAACCATTGTAATCGCTTCACATTGCGTCGGATTCACTTTTCCTAAAAAACATTAGCGCTATACTTTTTAATCAATTTACCAGGCATGATGGAAGAACCGGGTTCATTTTCAGGTAGCGAAAGTTCACCAAGACCGCATCTTGGTCCAGAAGCAAGAAATCTGATATCGTTAGCAATTTTCATGATACTAACAGCCACGGTATTCAACGCTCCAGAAACCTCAACCAATGAATCATGAGCAGCCAATGCAAATTTATTCGGAGCAGATTTAAAAGGTAACTCTTAAAAAAATGTTAATTTTTTTTTTAATGTTCATTTCTTACTGGTGAGTTCGCTGATTTTTTTGGCGACTTTTTCGGCGAAACCGATTCGTGTGTTTAAGCCAGTTCCAACGGCTGTGCCTCCAATGGCAAGTTCATAGAGGCGTGGGAGAGTTGCTTTTATTCTTTCAATGCATTTTCAATTGTTGGGCATAACCGCTGAATTCTTGCCCAAGGGTAAGAGGTGTGGCTGATAATTTTTTCAAACTCTTTGGATTTGGCGGCCAAAGCTTTGTGGAGGAGTTGTAAATTTGGAAGTAACGTACAGTTTATCTCGACGGCAACTGCGACATGCATGGCAGTTGGGAAAGTATCGTTTGAACTCTGGGATTTGTTGACATGTTGGGATGGACTGGCGTTTTCGATCCAAGTTTTCCTCCCAGTATTTCAATCGCTCTATTACTGATGACTTCATTCGTGTTCATATTTGTCTGGGTGCCAGAACCAGTCTGCCAGATAACAAGCGGAAAATGCTCCTCGTACAGTTTACCGGAGATAACTTCGTTCCGCAGCTTTTGAGATCGCTTCAGCAACTTTCGGGTCCAAACCAAACTCCTGGTTGACCAAAGCGGCCGCTTTTTTTTAAAGTACCCATCGCCACAATGACCGGATACTAAAATATAATGATTACAAGGAATATTTGAAGATGTAAACATACAGGCATTCTTTCCGATGGACCTCCAATGGGAAATTCATCGTAGACCGAACTGTCTGCGCTCCATAATATTTATCTTCGGGAACTTCAAGCTCCCCAAAGGTGTCACTTTCTATTCTATGTCCTTTATTCTGAAAAATAAATGAAAATCAAGGTCAAAAAGAAATGCGAAAAATTGACGCTTAGAGAACAACAAATCGCCTAACGGACAAGGAAACCTCGCAGAAACTCAATAAAAGGGAAGTTTTTGGACTAAAAAGAGAGAAAAACGATTTAAAAAAATCTGTTTAAGAGGATGTTTAGTCCAAAATTGAGTATGTCTGTAAAAGGTAGTTTCTCAGTCCAAAATTGAGAGTTTCTTGATAAAACCAAAAAAGGGGGATCTTCTGCTGAGGATACTTCTGGAAATGCGACAATGGTGGCTAAAAGAACAACTCCAGCAATCAATGGTCAGGTCATGGTTTACAAGTTTCTGGAAGTCTTTTTTATGCCAGTACCACAAATTTGTGTTTTTTCAGCTAATTATCGCTTACATCATCACATTGGGCAATAGGTATCAAGCTTGCAATCAGCCCTTCCCACTGAACTACTTTCTCCATGATTGGGTTCATTCTCCATTCAAAAATTCTATAAAATAAGAAAAACAAAAGACCAAGAAACTTTCAAGATACAGCAAAAGTAGTTCAACGTGCTGCACTGTAAAGCAAGACAGAATGATGAAGCATTTCTGTGCATCTCCATTAATTTGGCAGAAGTATTTTTTAGGGTGATATGGCCTTGGTACTGAGTACTAGTCCATGATTTAAAAATAAACTGTGCTATAAATAAATCGAAATGTGCAGAACTTGTGGATACAAACCATTGCTGATGTGGACAGAGACCGGTTGAGTTCAGAGAAAGTTCTGAGAGGATTGAACAAGAATCCCCTCTTTCCTCCTTCTTTTATAAGTTGGATAACGTTTACAGCCATGATCTATCGGTCACGATAAAAAAGACGAGGAGTAGGGAAAAAAACCCGAAACAATTATTCTTTTAAATTTACGAATTAATAAACACGCAAGACCCTTATCGTGGAGCGGAACGAAAGAAAATACTCTGATAGTTTTATCAAATTTCAAGATTTGCTTTTTCACCACGAGGGGGGTCCACGGTTTTTTCAACCGGCTGATCTCTTCCGCCTTTTTAACTCTTTTTAAAATTCGTCACGACAAAATTTTTACGCTATCTTACCAAATAAATTATTTTATAAGCTTCCTACTTAGATTTCGGACAATGTTCATGAGACTTTTCATTATATCATTTTTCTCAACTTCCTAAAAAGCTGACTTATTGGGTTGAAAATTTACATAATAGGAAACTTTGATTTTTTTGCACGGATATTAAATAGGGCGAGATAATAAGTGCAAAATTAAAAAATTTTTTTTTGGCTTAATTTTAATCCTAAAGGTTGTTTGCTGAGCGCTGAAAAGCCATGGGCCCTCAAATGCCATGAAAGATCTTAAATATGGTGTACAAATGAATCCCACAGGGTAAATTTGAATTTTGTAGATTTTAGCCGAGTTTCATTTTGTACACCTAGTAGTTCATTTTTAAATTTTAAACATTTTAGGCGTTAAAGTCCATCAAAAGTTGACCTTCTCCGTGTAAGAAGGTTATTGAAGTATAACCATTAAGAAGGTTAATTTTAAAGGCTTGTAAATCGTAAACCGTTACAGATATTGAAAAAATGCACTAAATAAAATCAGTTGGAAATTCAATTCTCTTTAATTTATTCTATTCATTTTTTCTCTAGGACGCACTGTTTTCAAGATAAATTTTTAAAAAAAAATTATTTGAATGGCAAAAATTTAAGTAAATTAAAGAGTGCTATTTGATTTAGGTGCATGAAACTCACACGGAAAAATGTAGATAGGTATATAAAATGTTTTGGTGGATAAAAGTAATAATTCCTTATTTTTATTCATATGAAACAATAATTTTCTAGTTCCTGGTGTAAAAATACATTTTTAAACATTAATTTGCAAGATTGTACACCAAGGTCACTTCAACTAATGGCTAAAAATGCAGTTTTACTCGTTTTTTTCTTGGTCTTATGTTTGAACTTATCATGAATTACCTGCATTGAAATGTACAAATTGAAGATTGATGGTCAAAGTTTCAGGCTTGATTTTTCAGGTGATTGTTTCGGAAAATGTGGATATTGATTTTTTTTCTAAGCTTGAATGAATCATCTTTGACCTTAAAATGTTTACAAACTGACCATTCAGGATGTATTTTTTTTTTCAAAATAAACATTAACGTACAGAATATAATGGCACAATCAGCGCTGGTCCATTGGCTCCTTTCGACAAGGCATCTTTTTAGAGAATCTTCCTTTAGGATATCCTGAAAGTATCAAAAATTTTTTTTCCAAAATTCGCAAAAAAGTGGCGATCTGCGCATCTGAGGTTTTGACTTTCAGCAGATTTTAACCAAATACTCCATTAAGCAAAGGTTAGGATGGATGAAAACATTTAAGTTCCCGTAGGTGGCAGTTTCAGTCCGATACTTTCAATTATTAGGTGTACAAAATGAAACTCAGCCACAGGGTAATTTGAATTTTGTAGATTTTAGCCGAGTTTCATTTTGTACACCTAGTAGTTCATTTTTTCAAAATTTTAAACATTTTAGGCGTTAAAGTCCATCAAAAGTTGACCTTCTCCGTGTAAGAAGGTTATTGAAGTATAACCATTAAGAAGGTTAATTTTAAAGGCTTGTAAATCGTAAACCGTTACAGATATTGAAAAAATGCACTAAATAAAATCTTGGAAATTTAATTCTCTTTAATTTTTATTCTATTCATTTTTTCTCTAGGACGCACTGTTTTCAAGATAAATTTATTTAAAAAAAAATTATTTTCCGAAAATGGTGCATCCTAGAAAAAAATAATTAAGTACAAATTTATAGAGAATTAAATTTCCTACAATTTATTTATTAGGTGTACAAATGAAACTCAGCCACAGGGTAAATTTGAATTTTGTAGATTTTAGCCGCTATTTTACTTGAAGTATGGAGAAAAGACTCAAATTAAAATCAGCTTAAAATTAAGCTAAAACGCCATTTTCAGGGAAATAAAAAAAATTATAACAAGAAAATTATATATTTTTTTTCTAACATACATGGGTATAATACAGCTAAATGTAATTTTAACTTTCTTTTAAAAATTTGTACAAAATTAAATATACATTTATATATACACACGCAAAAAAAAAAGTTAATTTTCATGGTTTTCCATAATTCCCAAAATAATAAAGGTAACATATCAATAAATGATGCACATAATCTGGTTATGAACACAGTTTGTGCATTTTATCCCTTTGATCCAGGCTTGACTTATGATACAAAAATGTACAGAACAAAAGAAAAAAACAATGTACAGACTCAACAATAAAAACTATAAAACTATATTTTATACACAGCTAAATTTGGCACCTGTAATAAAATAAAGTTAGTGGAAAAATATTTATTTGATAGTTTACGAACCATCATCGCTGGAGTAGCAGTTATGACAGTGGAGTTTGTTGTTGCGGACTCGGACGTCCGTTCCCATTAAACCGTCGCCGAGTTGTAAACAACAAACGCAACATTTGAAACAGTCAATATGGTAAAAGAGCTGAAGACTTTCGATAATCATGGCTGCTCCACGTCCTGGATATATTATAATAAATGTTTTTAAAGAAATTGCTAAAATTTACCAAGTTCCTCTCCACAATGTGAACAACGCTTTTTACCGCTCACGCTTAACATTTTGTCTTTATTATTGTCGTTTTTCTGCGACATATAATGCGCTTCTTGATTCTGCATTTCTCTAAAAAAAGAAGTTATAAATGTATATTTAAATAATTTACCTTCTACGAGTTGTTGTTGTCAGAGTTCATCCTTTGAACTCTTTGAGTGAGTGTTTGAATGATGGCGTCGGGAAGAGGTTTATTGTTTCTTTGAGGTGATTGAGGTATCCTTTGATTATTATGGGTGATGAGGTGGAGGCTGTCTCTGTTCTGGGTAATATTGGCCATTAGGATATTTTGAAGATTACGGCATGGATGCTGAACTGGACCGTTGCGGACTGGACCGTTCTGCCTTTGCTGCTGTTCAGTTATCCTTCTATGCTCTGCTTCCTAAAAAATTAATTAAAATTAGCCTTTTTTACAGGGAATTTTTGTGGGAGTGGTGGCCATACTGGGCTGGTACAATGGTTAAGTGAGAGAGGTTAGAAAAATCGCACAATTTAGTTTACCTGAATAAGCCAATGTTGATAATTGTAGTTGTCAGGTCTTTGCTGTTTTCTTTTCGCCTGCCAAGTGTCATTGCTGATTAATTTTGATCTTGGAGCAGCGCTTAGTGCATGTAATGTTTGTCTTGTCATTTGCTGACTTCCTGACTCATTGCTACAAAGTTTTGATGATTTATGGTTTAGATGAATGTTTTACCTTGAGGTGCTCATATTAGAGTGAAAATGATGGGTTTTCAGGGAGAATTGGGGGAGGAGGAGGCTGTCGTCGGGCGACTTCTTGCAAATTTGGCATCGAGCGACGATGAGCGACGTAATCGTAGGTTACAGGCACCATTTGATTGTTGGGCATAACACGTGATAAATCTTGAAGAGATTTACGGCAGTGGAGATGGTAATTGTCATCAATGTAATCAGCCCTTCGTGACACCGGAGCTTCTTTTGGTATCCTTTGTTCGTACCAGTCGTTCCTCGGAGCCTGCTTTCTGGATAAGTCCTTTCATGGACTTTTTCTCTTAAAATTACAGGCTCAACTATTGTGTTATTTTCTTCTTTGTATGACATTCCATTGTAATTTTTTTGTTCATTTTGGGCATCCCAGTTGACTCTTTCTTTCTCGGCTTCAAGCTCTCTTAATCTCATTGCTACTTTTCACCTAAAATTTTAAATTGAGTATAAATTTAATGAAAATAATATAAATTACCTAGATCTTGTTTTCGGATTTTTTCTTCTTGTTCCAGCGTTTCTATAATCTCGCGTTCTTTTTTCATGATTTCGTCTTCTTCTGATGTCGTGCTTTGATTCCCGTAGAGTTCGCTGTCGTTCCGACTGTGGCTCCACGTGTCGGGGACTTTGTGGTCGAGTTCGACTCCTAGTCTCGACTTTCTTGATTTGAATCGCTTTCAGAGCAAACGGATTGACGATAAAGTTGACGGTCGATTCGCCTCTCTTCGGCCAAAAGGGTCGAAATATCTGGCGGCCTTACAAGCTCAATTTCTGGATCAAGATAAGTATCATCGCCATTGGCCTCGATGCCGAGAAATGAAGATCTTTTTTGCCTTTCTTTTTAATCCTTTTCGTCGAATCTAATCTCCTCAATGACGTCTTAAAATATTTATTATAATTAATTTAAAGAAGCGCTATAATACCTTAGGAGGTGGTAGTTCTTCATCATCACTCACTTCCAGGGGGTGGTGGAGGCTTTCTTTGGGAGGCTCCATATGCACAGGGTTCAAATTGAATAACACTCCTGTTGGTCTCACTATAGATCCATAACGATTCCTTTATACTAAAATAAAATATTTAAAAAACATATATATTTTTAACTTTTATTTTACCTGATTTTCTTCAACAGGACTGATAATTTCTTTCATATCAATTCATCAGTTAGAGGTTGAGCAAAGTTATGAATTTCTGATTTTTCAGACACACCATTTTCTACAGGTTGCGTTTCGAAAACATTTTTTTCATCTTTTTCCTATAAAAGATGAATTATTAGAGTTTAAATAGTAAAAGATGAAAGAAAAGCAGTTTTAAGGTTAACTAACCTCAAAATCCTGTGGCCATTTTGTGAGTTTTCACAACTATTTTCTAACAGCTCAGAAGTATTTAAAGCGGTGTTAGAACTGAGAGTTTCTTCAAAAGTGTTAATACCATCAGAGTTTTCGGAAAAATCCACCTTGTTAAGATTAGGTTGAGGAAGAGATAGATTTGAAATAGTGTTAGGGTCTTCTTCGGGAACTTACATGTTCCTCAAAAAATTTTGATTTTTCTTCGACGATTGGAGGCTGGTGGTTCATTTTGATGTCGTCGCTGTCAAGATGAAGGTCGTAATCGTCAGCTTGGCTGACAGAACTTGAAACGTCTGCAGTGTGAATTCCTGAATCTTCTCGATCAGTATCGCCGCTGAAAGTAGATGGAGGGTAATTTCTGTAGTCCAAATCTTCCAAACTCTGAACTCTTTCGAAACTTGCCGCATTATCAGAATCGATGTCCAAACTGTCCAATGAACGATGGCGAAAATGTTTTTTGTTCATATCTTCGGGACTGTATGACCTCTCCTCTTCAATTTTTGTTTCTTTCTTTTATTTTATCCGCGACATTGGGAGAAGAGATGTTTAAATTTTGTTTCGGAATTTCTTTGTTTATGGACGACTGTAAACTGTTCATTCGGTCCTTGAGGCTTAATGTCGGCTCGATAACGTTTTTGTTTTTGTTGGTTGTCTCTATTTTAGACAAACTTGAAAGTCTGTCTTTGATCGAAACAGAAATCGGTTCAATACTTTTTTTAGGAGGACTAGGTGGAGATACAGATTCAATATTCATTAACCTATTTTTAACCAAAGGCTCGGTTATAACTTTTTCTTTTTCGGGACTTTCTTGTTGCTTTTCAAGCGACGAAGCCTCTCTTTGAAAAACGTCCTCTTTTTCCAAACCTTACATAACGGTAATTCAAACAGCTGTTCTCCATTTTTCTAAGAAAAAATTTCTTGTTAAAAATGGTTTTTAACTCGTTAACTCTATAAAAGTAGTCAATGAGTGAGGTACTTTCAAGGAAAATGGCTAAGTTATGTTGGACAACTGTGTATGACGTAAATAACTAAGGTAACTCTATAAAGGGTAGTTCAATCTGAGTGAGGTACTTCAAGGAAAATGGCTAAGTTATGTTGGACAGACTGTGTATGACGTAAATAACTAGGTACTCTATAAGCTATTATGTTAATTTAAAAGGGTAGTTCAATGTGAGTGAGGGTACTTTCAAGGAAAATGGCTAAGTTATGTTGGACAGACTGTGTATGACGTAAATAACTAAGGTAACTCTATAAAAATAAAAAAATAAATATCAATGTCAATCCCTTTTTGGAGCATTTTATTGACATTAGGCTTTACGTCCAACTACCTAATTTTAAGGTGTCGTGGACGGCGCGTGTTTCCATTGATATTTACATTTTCGAGATAACTAACCCCCCCCAGAGAATTCGAACCCATGTAAGGATTAGAATTTCTGCACCGGAGTCTTTCACGTACACACCGAGCTACCGAGGGCCCTTCTGGTAACTCTATAAAGGGTAGTTCAATCTGAGTGAGGTACTTTCAAGGAAAATGGCTAAGTTATGTTGGACAGACTGTGTATGACGTAAATAACTAAGGTAACTCTATAAAGGGTAGTTCAATCTGAGTGAGGTACTTTCAAGGAAAATGGCTAAGTTATGTTGGACAGACTGTGTATGACGTAAATAACTAGGTAACTCTATAGGGTAGTTCAATCTGAGTGAGGTACTTTCAAGGAAAATGGCTAAGTTATGTTGGACAGACTGTGTATGACGTAAATAACTAGGTAACTCTATAAAGGGTAGTTTAATCTGAGTGAGGTACTTTCAAGGAAAATGGCTAAGTTATGTTGGACAGACTGTGTATACGTAAATAACTAAGGTAACTCTATAAAGGGTAGTTCAATCTGAGTGGTACTTTCAAGGAAAATGGCTAAGTTATGTTGGACAGACTGTGTATGCGTAAAAACTAGGTAACTCTATAAAGGTAGTCAATCTGAGGTACTTCAAGGAAAATGGCTAAGTTATGTTGGACAGACTGTGTTGACGTAAATAACTAACTCTTAAAGGGTAGTTCAATCTGAGTGAGTACTTTCAAGGAAAATGGCTAATGTTGGACAGACTGTGTATGACGTAAATAACTAAGGTAACTCTATAAATAAATAAAAAAATAATATCAATGTCAATCCCTTTTGGAGCATTTTTATTGACATTAGGCTTTACGTCCAACTACCTAATTTAAGGTGTCGTGGACGGCGCGTGTTTCCATTGATATTTACATTTTTCGAGATAACTATATCCCGGGCCCCCCAGAGAATTCGAACCCATGTAGGATTAGAATTTCTGCACCGGAGTCTTCACGCTACACACCGAGCTACGAGGGCCCTTCTGGTAACTCTATAAAGGGTAGCAATCTGAGTGAGGTACTTTCAAGGAAAATGGCTAAGTTATGTTGGACAGACTGTGTATGACGTAAATAACTAAGGTAACTCTATAAAGGGTTCAATCTGATGAGGTACTTTCAAGGAAAATGGCTAAGTTATGTTGGAACAGACTGTGTATGACGTAAATAACTAAGGTAACTCTATATAGGGTAGTTCAATCTGATGAGGTACTTTCAAGGAAAATGGCTAAGTTATGTGGACAGACTGTGTATGACGTAAATAACTAGGTAACTCTATAAGGTAGTTTAATCTGAGTGAGGTACTTTCAAGGAAAATGGCTAAGTTATGTTGGACAGACTGTGTATGACGTAAATAACTAAGGTAACTCTATAAAGGGTAGTTCAATCTGAGTGAGGTACTTTCAAGGAAAATGGCTAAGTTATGTTGGACAGACTGTGTATGACGTAAATATAGGTAACTCTATAAGGGTAGTTCAATCTGAGTGAGGTACTTTCAAGGAAAAATGGCTAAGTTATGTTGGACAGACTGTGTATGACGTAAATAACTAGGTAACTCTAAAGGGTAGTTCAATCTGAGTGAGGTACTTTCAAGGAAAATGGCTAATGTTGGACAGACTGTGTACGTAAATAACTTACTGTCTTGAATCGTTGCTAGATTCTGAGGTAGTGCTTAGGCGCCTTTCCATCCTTGTTTCAATCCATTACCATCTGGAACAGAACGTAAAAAATTATTCTCAGTAAGGAAAGAAATCTTAATTTGATCTCAGTTGAATATAGGACTTGTACGGACATGCAAAACAACATTGCGACATTTTGGGAAATGAGTTTTCATTTGTTGGAACAGATGGTTAAAAACAAAGTTTGAAAAAAACGTTTTCGGGGCTTGAAAGGTCCAATGACCCGGAAAGTTAAGACGACCTTCGAGGTTAAGTTCAAGGTCACGAAGAACCTCCCGTTAAATCATTTTATCCTGGTGGTAAAAAACAAAAAAAATTATTTGGAACCAAATTGATAGAACATCCGAGAAGGAAAGTACAAAAGACGTATTGTATGAAGACTCCATTTTTTATCTTCTCTCCTTTCTTTATGTTCCGCGTTTTTTTTCTTTGTTGTACGCGGATTCACAGACAATATCCCATCTGCAACTGTCAGGAGCGTCACACCCCCCGGAGCTTGATTGCCACTATCTTCTTCCTACAGTGCCCTTCTACGCGAAAAAAAACCACGGTTATTCATCTCCGAAAAAAATTTCGTAACTTCATTATCGACGGAAACGTTGAACTTCTGGAAATTCCTAGACGGGAGTTTCAAATAGACAACTTTGATACGTCCAGGCGTGTAGAACAGAAATAAATTCTTAAAAACATTTTGTAAACAACGTATCAAACAAAAACATCATGTTTCTTCATGATTAATTTAAAAGCTTCAATTTCGGCACAATTCTGCAGACTTCTAACTTCTCTTATGAAATTCCGTCCCTTTTTTTGCTGTTAAAACCTCGTTTATCATCTTGACATTATCATTTTGATTAATGACCACGTTGAAGTCTTAAACTCAACATAACCTTGAGACTTTTCATTTGTCAACTACATAAAGATAGAAAAAGGGTTCATAATATCAAGAGCCGAAAATCTCAGCGAAATTATCGTAACAGGATCCACACCTCAGGGTTTTTCAACCACTATCTTCTTTTTAAAAGTAGTCACTTGTAGAGAAAAAAAAATAAAAAAAAGCTTTTATCGTAAGAGGTATTTTTTATACTAAAATTGCATGTATGATGACAATGCATCAATATTTTTAAGAGGAGAAAAAAAAGACAAATATTTAACTTTAATTATCTCAGGAATTCAAAATTAATTATTTAGAAAAACGACACTTTCAAGATAAACAATTGTTTTTTTCATAGAGAACAAGGAAAAGAATTCAAGATTTCAAAATTCTCTTTCTACTTTGGGGGAACATTTTGCCATAAAAACATCTCGTCATAATTTCAACACAATTCGTCATAGAATAGCAAGAGAGGCGAAAACAATGCGCCAAACTAACTTAATTAAATTACAAATTGTGACGTCTGTGGGACTTAATTTTAAAACGTATTTTACCGTGAAAAGCAATTTGTCGTTACAACAAATCGTCATAAAATGGCGGAAGTTTGAAGAGGCCCACTTTTCCCTCCACGCCTTTATCAGTCCTACCAATAGTGTGCAATATTCGAAGATGCTAAGACAGAAAGCAGATCGAACACTTCCGCCATTTTATGACGATTCTTTGGTATGACGAATTTATGACAATTTGCTTTCCAAAAGGTCTTAAATTATAAAATCACTCGTTGGCTGAAGATGTATTGGGGTACAAAATGAAACTCGGCTAAAATCTACAAAATTCAAATTTACCCTGTGGCTGAGTTTCATTTTGTACACCTAATAAATAAAAATTGTAGGAATTTAATTTTCTATAAATTGGTACTCAATTACTTTTTTCTAGGAAGCACCATTTCGGAAAATAATTTTTTTTTAAATAAATTTATCTTGAAACAGTGCGTCCTAGAGAAAAAATGAAAAGAATAAAAATTAAGAGAATTGATTTCCAACTGATTTTATTTAGTGCATTTTTTCAATATCTGTAACGGTTTACGTTTACAAGCCTTTAAAATTAACCTTCTTGTGGTTATACTTCAATAACCTTCTTACACGGAGAAGGTCAACTTTTGATGGACTTTAACGCCTAAAATGTTAAAATTTTGAAAAATGAACTACTAGGTGTACAAAATGAAACTCGGCTAAAATCTACAAAATTCAAATTTACCCTGTGGCTGAGTTTCATTTAGTACACCTAATATCTTTTAAAAGAGTATTTTGTTCTGTTTATTCAGGTATGCCTGAAATTTCCTCTCGTTTTGATATTTTTTTCTCTCTCCCCTCTATTTTTATTCGAATGTTGACCGAGGGGCATCTACTCCTTTCTCGGATGCCTGTGATATTTTAAGAAGCCATGCAGTCGCTCTATTTCTAAACAGTGTTCACCCTCAGACTTTTCTAATGATTCATAATCTAAAGTTACTAATCTTCCTCATTCCATGATTTTCACCCCTCTCAATATGGTCAAAATACGAATATCGTATGTTGTGCCTTTCACTTTATCCATAACCTTGAGTTCAAATTGAAAAACACTAGAAGATAATAACAACTTTCAAAAGTAAAAAGTAACAAAAAAATTTTTAGTTACAAATGGAATTCTAGAAGGGAGAAGCACGACCAAGGTGCAGTATTCTATTACCAATAAGATTCAAGGACGAACAAAAAAACATAAAATGATCCCTATAAAAAAGATTTTTTAAAAATCAATAATTCAACACCTTTGTAGCATAATTTTTCAATTTCTCCATATCTCATAAAAAGATGTTAAAAGCTAATTTTGTACCATCGAGTTTGTTTTACAGCCTGGCAAGTTTAACGTACTATTCTGTATTCATTGACCGTAACAATGAGAGGGGACGAGGTTATGGTTTTTCAAGGGTAGGAAAACATATTGCCTTAACGGTTTTCATTTTTCGATTATTCGTCATGCAAAAAAAGAGGCGTGTTTACGATCCTTTTTCATCCTTAAAGACTTCACGTGGGCGATTTTGGCACTTCGCGCTATGAATCAGGGGTTTACCATTTGTCAAAAAAGGGGACGTGGCAATTTTTTTTTTCTCTTTCATGACTGCAAAACGTCTTATTTCTGAATTTCAAAAACTGCATGATCGATCTCATAAATGACTTGCAAAATGAGAATTTTAAAGAAACAGTCAAATGACTCCTTTTATTAGGTGTACAAAATGAAACTCAGCCACATGAATTTTGTAGATTTTAGCCGAGTTTCATTTTGTACACCTAGTAGTTATTTTTCAAAATTTTAACATTTTAGGCGTTAAAGTCCATCAAAAGTTGACCTTCTCCGTGTAAGGCTATTGAAGATAACCATTAAGAAGGTTAATTTTTAAAGGGTTGTAAATCGTAACCGTTACAGATATTGAAAAAATGCACTAAATACAATCTGTTGGAAATTTAATTCTCTTTAATTTTTATTCTATTCATTTTTTCTCTAGGACGCACTGTTTCAAGATAAATTTATTTTAAAAAAATTATTTTCCGAAATGGTGCATCCTAGAAAAAATAATTAAGTACAAATTTATAGAGAATTAAATTTCCTACGATTTTTATTTATTAGGTGTACAAAATGAAACTCAGCACAGGGTAAATTTGAATTTTGTAGATTTTAGCCGAGTTTCATTTTGTAGACCTAGTAGTTCATTTTTTCAAAATTTTGACATTTTAGGCGTTAAAGTCCATCAAAAGTTGACCTTCTCCGTGTAAGAAGGTTATTGAAGTATAACCATTAAGAAGGTTAATTTTAAGGCTTGTAAATCGTAAACCGTTACAGATATTGAAAAAATGCACTAAATAAAATCTGTTGGCAATTTAATTCTCTTTAATTTTTATTCTATTCATTTTTTCTCTAGGACGCACTGTTTCAAGATAAATTTATTTAAAAAAAAATTATTTTCCGAAAATGGTGGATCCTAGAAAAAAATAATTAAATGCAAATTAATAGAGAATTAAATTTCCTACAATTTTTATTTATTAGGTGTACAAATGAACTCAGCCACAGGTAAACTTGAATTTTGTAGATTTAGCCGAGTTTCATTTTGTACACCTAATAGTAATAGAAAGACCAAAATCATCAATTGAGGCATTACAATAACTTAATATTGAGCAAGTTAAAAAGCTCATTCAACTTGTAGGTTCAGAGGACAGTTTTTCCGAAAAAATTTCCTTAGAATTTTTTTTAAAAATAATTTATCATGAAACAGTGCGTCCTAGAGAAAAAATGAATAGGTAGTATATAAATTAAAGAGAATTAAATTCCAACAGATTTTATTTTGTGCATTTTTCAATATCTGTAACGGTTTACAAGCCTTTAAAAATTAACCTTCTTAATGGTTATACTTCAATACCTTCTACACGGAGAAGGTCAACTTTTGATGGACTTTAACGCCTAAAATGTTCAAAATTTTGAAAAAATGAACTACTAGGTGTACAAAATGAAACTCGGCTAAAATCTACAAAATTCAAATTACCCTGTGGCTGAGTTCATTTTGTACACCTAGTAGTTCCGCGGATAGTTTTCCTAGGAAATTTTAAAAGAAGAAATAAAGAAAAAAGTTTCGTGGGAGCGGAAACAAACATAACTGAGATGGGGAAGACATGAAATCCGTGACCACGGGAGGGTACACACGTTTTAAACATTTTAACGCTTGTTTTGTCCAACTCGTGATACGATAATGGATGGGAAGGTTGATAAAAAAAATATTATCGGCTATCTATGTCATTATGGATTATTACATACGTTTTTGATCCGTTTGAAGAGCCCGCTGGTGTGGAGCGAGATGGACTGAGGGCCGAAAAGCTGGCTCGTTGCACTGTCCGCATAACTCAAAAATTAACGAGGATAATTTAGGTTTCCTTAACAAGTCCCACGCGTCCGGAATGCGGGGTGTATTAACGGCTATTATTTTTAAGATGGGAGGTAACACGGTCGTTACTCGAAAATAGTTCGTATTCGATAAAATACAGCCTGTCTGAAAATGATTTCAGGAATGTTGGCACACAGAAGAAGAAAAAAAAATTTAAAAACCAGAGGCGCCTTTTGACAGTCTTCAAAATTATTTTTAAACGAAATACCAGAAATAAACAATTAAATTGCAAAAATTACAAAAAGAAACAATAATATTGTCCACCTCTACCGTTTAGCTTATTTAACAAATTTGACCATAATTTAGATATACAAAAACATTTATTTATTTATTATACAAAAATCCGATACAAATGGAGTTTCTTGGGCAAAAGAGCCAGGAAAACATGCAAAATTCGATAAAATGGGTTTCTTGGGCAAAAAGCCAGGAAACCATGCAAAATTCGATAAAATGGGAGTTTCTTAGGCAAAGAGCCTGGAAAACATACAAAAATCCGATAAAATGGGAGTTTTTGGGCAAAAGAGCCAGGAAAACATGCAAAAATTCGATAAAATGGGAGTTTCTTGGGCAAAAGAGCCAAAACATGCAAAAATCCGATAAAATGGGAGTTTCTTGAGCTCAAGAGCCAGGAAAACATGCAAAATTCGATAAAATGGGAGTTTCTTAGGCAAAAGAGCCTGGAAACATACAAAATCCGATAAAATGGGAGTTTTTTTTGGGCAAAAGAGCCAGGAAAACATGCAAAATTCGATAAAATGGGAGTTTCTTGGGCAAAGAGCCAAAAAACATACAAAAATCCGATAAAATGGGAGTTTCTTGGGCAAAGAGCCAAAAATTATTTTTAAACGAAATACCAGAAATAAACAATAAAATTGCAAAAATTACAAAAAAAAAAAACAATAATATTGTCCACCTCTACCGTTTAGCTTATTTAACAAATTTGACCATAATTTTAGATATACAAAAACAATTTTATTTATTTATTATACAAAAATCCGATAAAATGGGAGTTTCTTTAGCTAAAGAGCAAGGAAAACATGCAAAAATTCGATAAAATGGGAGTTTCTTGGGCAAAAGAGCCAGAAAAACACCCGATAATCCGAAAAAATGGGACATTCTTTAGCTAAAGAGCCAGGAAAACATGCAAAAATTCGATAAAATGGGAGTTTATAGGGGAAAAGAGCCAGAAAAACACCCGATAATCCGAAAAAATGGGAGTTTATTTAGCTAAAGAGCCAGGAAAACATACAAAAATCCGATAAAATGGGAGTTTTATGGGCAAAAGTGCCAGAAAAACACCCGATAATCCGATAAAATGGGAGTTTCTTGGGCAAAAGAGCCAGGAAAACGTACAAAAATCCGATAAAATGGGAATTTCAAGGCGAAAAGAGCCAGCAAAAATTCGATAAAATGGGAGTTTCTTGGGCAAAAGAGCCAGAAAAACACCCGATAATCCGAAAAAATGGGAGTTTCCTGAGCTAAAGAGCCAGGAATACATGCAAAAATGCGATAAAATGGGAGTTTTATGGGCAAAAGTGAGGCGCCTTTTGACAGTTTTCAAAAATTATTTTTAAACGAAATACCAGAAATAAACAATTAAATTGCAAAAATTACAAAAAGAAACAATAATATTGTCCACCTCTACCGTTTAGCTTATTTAACAAATTTGACCATAATTTTAGATACAAAAACAATTTTATTTTCAACTTCTGAGTGAATCCACAGAAAAGTGAAATTTTTTCAGTGGTCATAGAAAGTAAATTCGAATAAAATTTTTTTTTTACTCCCCCCCCCCACAATTTCTTCCAAACTAATTTCTATTTTAGGTCAAAGCAAAAAATTTTTTTTTGCGCCATAAAAACTACATTTTTTTACGGCCAAAAATTGAGTCTTTTTCTCAAACTTTTGTCAAAGAAACCTCTTTTTCTAGAGTTAATCGACCGAAAAAAACCCATTTCATCAAATTTATTTTTTTTTTTCTCAATCTTTTGACATAGAAAAACTATGGGCAACTCAACTTTATTTTTTAACCGGGTTTTTTTGGTTTATTTTTTTTTTTTTTTGAGAGATTTGTTTTCTTTCTTTAAGCCGAAAAAAAGCTGCTTTAAGTCGAAATCACGACTATCCAACCGGAAGTTTGTTTCCCTCCCACGAACGGAACGGTTTAAAAAGAAAACATCTTCAGAAAACGAGGATTCTCTCTTTACATATTTTAAAAGTAAACCGTACTTGGATCACAATAGTTGGTAATAGTGGCACACGTGGGTCGAGATCGTGAAATTTCAAGATTTAAATACGCCTTCGCGAAACTTTTTATACTTCTTTATATCATAAAAAGTACATCGTAACCCTGAAAAATTCCAAGGTTACTATTTTTTTTCTCTCTCTCCGAATTCTTCACGCTTCTTATATTTTTGGAGCCATTGTGAATAGAAAACGTCCGGGATCTCGATGCCCATTTACCATCAAATTGGATGCTATTAGGCTTTGGAATTTCGGCAGATCGTTTTTTGAATAACCAGGAAGAAGAAACTTTCCCCCACGAAAAATGGTGACATTCTAATATGTGGGTTAAACAGAAAAAAAAAACTTGATTTTTTAATCAAACGAGGAAGACTTAAAATGCGAGCCATCTTTTTTATCACGACCGCTTATTTGATCACGTGCGAATCTAGAGCGTAAATAACCTCTTTTTAAACGTGAAACCTTATAAAGCACCTTTATTAGATAAACCGTATGACGTAAGAAGAAAATCTTCAAAAATCGTCTAAAAATAAAACGTGAGAGCCACACCTAAATTAGTTTTTGAAAAAGCACGATTTTTACGATCGCAGCCCGCATCATTCATTTCGAAAATAATTACACCCAACGTATTGTGCAACGCGTAATTAGTTTTCTAAAAGCTAATTATGAAGATAATATTTGACTTTTTATCTTATCTAAGTTTGCCGATTGATATGGCTTTGTTTTTTCGAAAAAAAAAAAAAAAAATTAATTAAGGCTAAGGTGGACAGTGAAGCTTAGTGATATAAGAAATAAGGTTGAATTTTGCTTCCCTCAAAATGAAGAAATATTAGGAGTACAAAATGAAACTCGGCCACAGGGTAAATTTGAATTTTGTAGATTTTAGCCGAGTTTCAGTACACCTAGTAGTTCATTTTTTCAAAATTTTAAACATTTTAGGCGTTAAAGTCCATCAAAAGTTGACCTTCTCCGTGTAAGAAGGTTATTGAAGTATAACCATTAAGAAGGTTAATTTTTAAAGGCTTGTAAATCGTAAACCGTTACAGATATTGAAAAAATGCACTAAATAAAATCTGTTGGAAATTTAATTCTCTTTAATTTTTATTCTATTCATTTTTCTCTAGGACGCACTGTTTTCAAGATAAATTTATTTAAAAAAATTATTTTCTGAAAATGGTGCATCCTAGAAAAAATAATTAAGTACAAAGAGAGAATTAAATTTCCTACAATTTTTATTTATTAGTGTACAAAATGAAACTCAGCCACAGGTAAATTTGAATTTTGTAGATTTTAGCCGAGTTTCATTTTGTACACTAATAAATAAAATAAAATTGTAACGTAATTTTTTGAATATTTTACCGAGTAAATTAGGAAAAAAGCCTCTCCGTGGGATTCGAACCTACTACCTTTGATTTCCTAGCCAAGGATCCACTGAGGGGACGCAAAATTCTACCTTCCTCACTGTCCACTTAAAAAAAATATTCTATTACTAAATAGACTACTTCCTGAGAATAAGTTTGAAATTACAATAAATTGCTTATTTGCATTGAAAAACCGTTATAACTTGTTGAAATAGATTTTTAATAAATTAAAATATCGGATGGTTTATCGCAGACGATTTCCTGTTATGTATCAATTTACGAGAATTTTAAAAAGTCAATTTGCATATTTTGTAGTGATTTTCTGGGGTTCGATTTACTGGGGAAATTGAGAACTTCCTGGTCGTTTTTAAGCTTTTCGAAGAGGGGGTTTCACTGAAATGACTTTAGCCTTTGTTTGAAATTTACAAAATTCTATAATTAAAAATAGCATTGTTTGGTAACCGAAATGACAAAACAATGTGGGAAATTCTCAATGGTTAGTTTTTTCTCTCTCCAGAAGGCAAATCGTTTTTCTTCCTTAAAAAGTTCACATTTGAAAGTTGACGGACGGAAAAAAAGCGGTCAAGAGTCGTTTGCGACAGAAGTAGCAAAAAAGGTTGAAGGAGAATAAAAAAAATGAATTTCTCACCAGTAAAACGCTCTTTTGTCGTCCCCAGGAGTGGAATAATTTTACACTTACATCTCCTCTCTCTTATCAAGTCGTGTTGAAAAGTGAAACTCGAGATTTATCTAGGATTTATATTTAACAGGCTTGAAATGTTTTGTAAGCTTTATATTCAACATTTTTTTGTTCGCCCTTTGGCTCGAAATGTTCTGTTGTGTTTTTATAAAGAGACAAGCCTAGGAGTCATTATTTTTCTTTCAAGCACTTATTTAAATATGCCTGCCTTTCCGAGGCATTAAATATTTCGCAATGAAATGGACACTTTCACGGTTTAGTACTCGTTAAATATTAAACTTTCCATTTAGGGCGACAATTTTTTTCTTCTTGAAAACGCTCGAAAGTCCTTAAGGGAGGTCAAATTGTTAAAAAACCGGTTGGAAAAAACAAATTATTGGTTTTTATGAAAAGTAATTATTTAGAAGTTTATCTTGAGGAGGGTTAATAGACCGTTGCTGAGATCCTAATGAATCGTCGAGATACAATCGGTTTCGTGATTTTATTTTTTCCATCCTGCTTCTGGGCAGTCTGGTAATTATTGCCATTTTGAAAAAATAAACTTTTTAAACTCTCGCAGAAAATCAAGCTTGGAGGCTTGACCAGAAATGCCCAGGAAACATAACTTAGTGGGTTGGTGATCAAGGCTTTCAAGGTCGCGAAAGGGTTGTCCCTTGACTGGAAAGGTGCGAAGGCTTAGTCTTTAGATTATCAGGGAAACAGTTCTTGGGCAAAAGAACTTGGAAAATCTAAAAATGTGAAAAAATGGGAGTTTCTTGGGCAAAAGAGCCAGAAAATACAAAAATCCGATAAATGGAGTTTCGGGCAAAAGAGCCAGAAAACATTCGATAAAATGGAGTTCCTTGGCAAAAGAGCCAGGAAAACATAATCCGATAAATGGAGTTTTTGGGCAAAGAGCCAAAAACATCCGATAATCGATAAAATGGGAGTTTCTTGAGCTCAAGAGCCAGGAAAAACAAAAATTCGATAAAATGGAATTTCTTGGCAAAAGAGCCAGGAAAACATACAAAAATCCGATAAAATGGGAGTTTCTGGCAAAAGAGCCAGAAAAACATAAAAATCGATAAAAGGGAGTTCTTGGGCAAAAGAGCCAAAAAACATACAAAATCCGATAAAATGGGAGTTTTTGGCTAAGAGCAGGAAAACATGCAAAATTCGATAAAATGGGGTTTCTTGGGCAAAAGAGCCAGGAAAACATACAAAAATCGATAAAATGGAGTTTCTTGGCTAAAGAGCCAAAAAATACAAAAATCCGATAAATGGGTTTCTTGGGCAAAAGAGCCAGAAAACATAAAAATTCGATAAAATTGGAGTTCCTTGGGCAAAGAGCCAGGAAAACATACAAAAATCCGATAAAATGGAGTTTTTGGGCAAAAAGCCAGGAAAACATACAAAAATCCGATAAAATGGGTTTTTGGCAAAGAGCCACAAAAACATCCGATAATCCGATAAAATGGGAGTTTTTTGGGCAAAAGAGCCCACAAAAACAATAATCCGATAAAATGGGAGTTTCTTAGCTAAGAGCCAGGAAACACATAATCGATAAAATGGAAGTTTCTTGGGCAAAGAGCCAGAAAACATACAAAAATCCGATAAAATGGGAGTTTCTTGGGCAAAAGAGCCAGAAAACACAAAATCCGATAAAATGGGAATTTTTGGAAAAGAGCCAGGAAAACACCCGATAATCCGATAAATGGAGTTTTTTGGCAAAAGAGCCACAAAACATCAAATCCGATAAAATGGAGTTTTTGGGCAAAAGACCACAAAAATAATCCGATAAAATGGGAGTTTCTTAGCTAAAGAGCCAGAAACACCATAATCCGATAAAATGGAAGTTTCTTGGGCAAAAGCCAAAAACATACAAAATCCGATAAAATGGGAGTTTCTTGGGCAAAAGAGCCAGAAAACACAAAATCCGATAAAATGGAATTTTTGGAAAGAGCCAAAACACATAATCCGATAAATTGGAGTTTTTGGGCAAAAGAGCCACAAAAACATCAAATCCGATAAAATGGGAGTTTTTTGGGCAAAAACCAAAAACCCAGATAATCCGATAAAATGGGAGTTCTTTAGCTAAAGAGCAAAACACCGATAATCCGATAAAAAAGTTTCTTGGGCAAAGAGCCAGAAAAACAAAAATCCGATAAAATGGGAGTTTCTTTACCTAAAGAGCCAGAAAAACATACAAAAATCCGATAAGTGGGAATTTTTTGGAAAAGAGCCTGAAAAACACCCGATAATCCGATGAAATTGGAGTTTCTTGAGCTAAAAGAGCCAGGAAAACATGCAAAAATTCGATAAAATTGGAGTTCCTTGTGCAAAAGAGTCAGAAAAACATTAAAAAATCCGATAAAAAGAGAGTTTTTTTGGGGAGTGCCAGAAAACGTCCGGGAATCCGATAAAATGGAAGTTTTTTGGGCGAAAGAGCCAAAACTGCGGCCATGGCTTCATTGTTGAAATGAAGAGGCGAAAAAAAACTTAGGATTATCCCATCCGCCGCACGTACTCAACCTTTCTTTTAATCATCGCAATAAAATGAACAGGAAGCGATATAATAAGAAAACCGTTAATTAAACATAAAAAGCGTTAATTTTCCCGCTCGTACCTGTTAAATAAGAACATATAATTAAAATTCAAATTGTAAAAAAAATCTTGTTGCACCCTTCCTGTGTAGTTAAATCTCCCTTTTTTTACGTAATATCGATTCCCGGGCTAAATACTCAAGTACAATGTAAGACTGGTTGTTGTGTAATGTAACCGGCCGCCGCCTCAGCCCAAGAAGAGGACGTTGACTCTCCCATGGTCCTCATTTTATCTCGCATTTAGAAATCTTTACAATGCCTCTTTTATTACAATATGTTCACATCTAGATTTTTACTTTTAAAAAACATAAGTTATAACACGTGGTACTATCATAAAAAACAAGTCTGCACAGTGAAAACGTGACCGGAATAGCAAGAATAAATATATTTTTCAAAACATACGAAAATATTTAAATCTAATTTACATAATCGTATTCAGTGGCTCAATATTTTTATCCAAATTGATATCTTAGATCTTAAATGGTGTAATTATAATAGAATGTCGCCTCTCACAAAAAAGGTTTACCCTGTAATTATTTGATAAACAATGAATTGTTATCACAAAATAGAGACAAAAGGTAAAAAATTCAAGGATTTTTTTTTTTTTTAAGATTTGCATCGTAAAACGGAGTTTAAAAAAAATAATAGTTTAAAAATGCTTGGGGCAAGTTTTCTCCGATTGTTTTGATAAGATGGGTTTTTATGACTTTTTTTTTATACATCATGAGAATTTTTATAGCATGATTTCTCAATTCGTCCTCAAAGGTTCCTCCAATCACTGATTCAAGATCAAAAGACTGAGGAAAACACCCGATAATCCGATAAATGGTAGTTTTTTGGGCAAAGAGCCAGAAAACATACAAAAATCCGATAAAATGGGAGTTTTTTGGGCAAAAGAGCCAGGAAAACATATAAAAATCCGATAAATGGGAGTTTCTTTAGCTAAAGAGCCAGGAAAACATAGAATGGGAGTTTCTTGGGCAAAAGAGCCAGGAAAACATGCAAATATTCGATAAAATGGGAGTTTCTTGGGCAAAAAGCCAGGAAAACACCCGATAATCCGATAAAATGGGAGTTTTTTTTGCTAAAGAGCGACGAAAACGTCCTCAAAGGTTCCTCCAATCAATGATTCAAGATAAAAGACTGAGAAAACTCAAAAATGGGGGGGGGGGACCGAAGATAATGCCCCAAATTGAGGAAAAATGGGGCTTAGCCAAAAACCCTTAAAAATCTGATTAAATGGAGGTTTTTCGGCAAAAAAAAAAAAAAAAAAACCGAAAAAATTTGAAAATCGGGAAAAAAAGGATATTTTCTCGACGAAAAAAACATCCTAAAATTCTCTCTCCAAAAAACTTGGGATTATTGGCCAGAAAACCTTGCAAACTCGTTTCACCGCCGAAAAAAAGAAGAAACTTCCACACTAAAATAAAAGAAAGATGCTAAAAAATTCAGTAAAATATGCGAGAGAAAGAAAAAAAAAACGCCTGTAAACAGATAAAATAAGATTTGGCCGAAAAAACTAAAAATAATGGCCCAAAAACTGGAAAAAAGAGGGGTTTTACTCCAAAGAGCGAAGAAAGCGTACAAAAATCTGAAGATTTGCTCTGGTTGAATCATGGACTTCTGGGCTGGAGTCCTTGACCACTCATCAACGGGGGACGCCATTTAACTTGCCCGAATCCGACTTCGGATATTAAGACATTATAAATCCCTCCTAGATTTACGTTTATCCCTCTGCCAACTTTAATCCACGATGATTGTGATGGACTGCACTCTAAAAGTCCATTAAAGACTGAAGATGTTGACAGTTTTATTAGCCAACCATTCTATCATTTGACTTCCCGTTAAGCCCTTATCTCCCCCGTCTAATGAGATAGAATTGCTACCGTCCCAGATACAAAAATTTACCTTTCACTAGGATTTCGCCCGACTTTTCTGTTATCATCCCATCCTGATAAAACCAATGGATACTTTCACGTCTTTTTTCGCGTAATTCAATCGACCTTCGGAACTTGAAAACTGTTACAAGTATATCAGGTCGGGCTGGAATGCGACGACTACCGTTATTTCCTAACTTAGGGGTTACACGCTCCTCCCTGCCCAATCGGTTTTTTTTTTCTTCGATCTCGTGATCCAAAAAACGGAAGGAAGACAAAAAAGAAGATACAGTAGACTCCCTCTTAACCGGCCACCTCGGGACCAGAGCCTGGCCGGTTGACCAAATGGCCGGTTAATCCGATGTGCAGGCATTTTCGTGAGAAAAACCAAGTATTTTTACGTGTATGTATGTCTACATACATATATATTCATTCATATATCAAACATATGTACAGAAAGGTGTATATTAATAAAGATCACGATGTATACAGTTGAAAAAGTAAAAAAAGTAAGTAGAAATGAACGAATGGTGAATGATTCACAGAACAAAGAGACGAGAGATGATTATTTTTCGTCTCATTTCTTCCGGGAAGGCTGTGAAGCACCGATATTCGCAAAACAAGGTACGAGAGAGTTGTCCCTTCCCCCGGAAAAAAAAGAAAAGTGGTGGCCGGTTAATACGACGGCCGTTAATGCGGGAACGGTTAAGAGGGAGTCTACTGTATGTAATTGCTTTTTAAAAGCTCTTTATAATCACGTCCTACGTTTAAACACCTTTAAATTATTTATTCCCCGCCCTCTTTCAATTATATCGGGAACTATTATTAAATAAAACAGATATTCAACTTTTTTATTCATAATCCTCCTTGATGTTATCCCGAATAAAGCCCATTATCTTTCAAATTACAACCTTTAATACAAGAAGAACCTCGGCGTTCTCAATTTATAACTTTATAAAAAAAAGGCCCCAACAAAGAGAAACCATATATCGTAAATTAGTATTTAACCTGGATTTTTTCGTATAAGTTAACCTTAATTTTAAAACGTTTTTAATTCCGTCCTTGATTACTACAATCGTGTTTTATTAGCCGTGTGAAGACTCCCTAATGTCGTTTTCATTGTAGGAGAAAAAAAGAAGAAGAAATTCGGCCGTTATTTGGGAAAAGAAGGATTTTCGGTTGATTTTCGTCCCTTTTCACAATGAGGTCATGGTTGTAAGAAACCTTTTTTGACTTTTACTGCGACTATAGCACCCTTGAGGCCGAATTGTGAAATCACACAATAGAGACAAAAGTGTAAGAGTATAAATCTCATGAGGAGAAAAAAGCCATAAACGGCAGAAACGCTGTGACCTTGAAAGATCAAAAATAAGCTAAAATGATGTCATCGTGAAGGCAAAACTACAGGATTGGTACTTCGGTGAAAATTACGGCATAAGCAGGAAAAAAATGGTGGATCACTAATCAATCTTTCTCTGCGGGATCACCTCATCGGGAGAGCGATACAATAACATATTTTGAATTACAGCAAAAATTTTGTTGAAATGGGTTCTAATGGCCAGTAAAAACTGATGTCTGTTCAGCAGAAGTGGCGGAAAATGAGAGAAAAGCGTGATTTCTTGTCCTAGACTTCGTAGAAAACAGATGTTTCTAGGCAGAAAGGTTTTCTTTTGGCATTTTCGGCCACTTTTGCTGAAGAGACATCAATTTTACTGGACTGAGAAGAAAGAAGATCTTCCCTATATTAGGTGTACAAAATGAAACTTCCCTATATATTAGGTGTACAAAATGAAACTCGGCTAAAATCTACAAAATTAAATTTACCCTGTGGCTGAGTTTCATTTTGTACACCTAATAAATAAAAATTGTAGGAAATTTAATTCTCTATAAATTTGCACTTAATTTTTTTTTCTAGGATGCACCATTTTCGGAAAATAATTTTTTTTTAAATAAATTTATCTTGAAAACAGTGCGTCCCAGAGAAAAAATGAATAGAATAAAAATTATAATAATTAAATTTCCAACAGATTTATTTAGTGCATTTTTTCAATATCTGTAACGGTTCACGATTACAAGCCTTTAAAAATTAACCTTCTTAATGGTTATACTTCAATAACCTTCTTACACGGAGAAGGTCAACTTTTGATGGACTTTAACGTAAAATGTTCAAAATTTTGAAAAAATGAACTACTAGGTGTACAAAATGAAACGGCTAAAATCTACAAAATTCAAATTTACCCTGTGGCTGAGTTTCATTTTGTACACCTAATAGTTTTGTCTACACGATGACATCGTTTAGCTTATTTTTGATCTTTCAAGGTCATAGCGTTTCAACTGTCGGTTTTTTTGGCTTTTTTTTCGATACCTTGAGCCTAAAAAATGTTTCGGGCAGAAAGGGTTTTTCTCGTCGGCAGAAAACAGGAGGGATGAAGAATTTTAAAAAACGTTCTCAATGCGTCAGTATTTTAGTAATGGATCTTAGAAACGGAAAGAATGCGGACTCGCAGATTTTCTTTTATTTGAGGAACGTTTATAAAAAAAAAAGGCAGTCGGAGAGGGGAAGTTAATTTTGGTGTCAGACAGTTAACTGAAAAGGGTCAATCATCGGGTCAAACGTACGAGGTCTAGCGCGGGTAACTGCATCCCTCATCGTCACTTCATCCGTCATCGAATGAGATCCTCCTCTCGCGAAGGCAATAAAAATGCTCGGATAAACGGGAGGAAATGCGGCCGCCCGTTACCGTTAGCGGGAGAGCGACCGGGAGTCTCCTTCTCTTCAATCGTAAAATAAAAATGCGTTCGACTCAAAAGGGATCATGGAATTTCTATCTCTCGTTAATTGCTATTTACTCCGCACATTTACATCCATCCAATGCTAACTGCCTGTTTAAACATTTTGCTCACTATTACGGGAATAAGTGGGCACGTCTTTATGGGATCCCTATTCAAAGAATAAATACCAACTTCTTTTATTTAATGGCCTTTCAAGTGTTACATTTAGCCACTTTAAAATTAATTTCTCAATAAATTTTTTTAAACATCCCTTAATTTTTAACATCTTGAATCAATTTTAAAACCTCCTGGAGTAGTAATTTTAATTTTTAAAATCCAAAATCGGAAATTCATTAATATAGACATTTTCTCTTTTCTCTTTCAATTTTCTTCAGTTTCTTAAACCACAAATCCTACCAAAATTTCCACGAACAATAGAAAACAATGTCAAATATCTTTCTCTCGGTAAAAACGTTCAATTCAAAATTACGCAAGAATTTCAAATAAAAAAAGGACAAAAAATTCCTAAAATTAGAGCAATTAATCATCCTACTTAATTTTAGGGAGGTAGAAAAAATAAAAGTCTTCGCCCAGCCAGGCCAGGCCACACGGAATGGGCAAAAACACCCCAAATTTCTCCCTACTATTTTTTTTTCTTTCTTCAATTTTTTATTAGGTGTACAAAATGAAACTCAGCCGCAGGGTTTTGAATTTGATTTAGCCGAGTTTCATTTTGTACACTAGTTCATTTTTTCAAAATTTTAACATTTTAGGCGTTAAAGTCCATCAAAAATTGACCTTCTCCGTGTAAGAAGGTTATTGAAGTATAACTATAAGAAGGTTAATTTTTAAAGTCTTGTAAATCGTAAACCGTTACAGATTTTGAAAAAATGCACTAAATAAAATCTTGGAAATTCAATTCTCTTTAATTTTATTCTATTCATTTTTTCTCTACGCACTGTTTTCAAGATAAATTTTTTAAAAAAAAATTATTTTCCGAAAGGGCATCCTAGAAAAAAAAAAGTACAAATTTATAGAGAATTAATTCCTACAATTTTTATTTATTAGGTGTCAAAATGAAACTCAGCCACAGGTAAATTTGAATTTTGTAGATTTAGCCGAGTTTCATTTTGTACTAATATATATAAAAAGTATTGAGACGAAAAATTGGGAAAAACTTCCGGTAAAGACTGCCAATCAGTCTGGAAGACCCTCTGGCAAAAACCGAACATAGAAGGTATTACAATAACGTCTTTTAGAGAAAGTTTGAGAGAAAAAAAAAAACGAAAATTTGTTGAAGGGAGGTCTTCTGGCCTTTGGGCAAGTAAAAAGCCCGAAAATTGTGTAAACAGAGGATTTCCCAAGTTGTAGACGATAAAGAGTTGGAGCAAATCTTTTTTTAAAGCTGATCTATCCTTCCTCTAAAGAACATCCATTTTAAAAAAAAAAAAGGAACATCGGCGTAAAAAAACACGTCCAGATGCCAGACAAGCTCGCCATGGGGCTTTCTCAGTAGAACATAATCTGAGTTCATTATCCCGTCGAGTTTTAAATTTCAAGATTCGCCCTTGAATCGGATAGGTGGTGGTGTTTTATACTAAAAAAGAACCAGGGGAACGGAGTAGAAAAGCAAAAGATTTCATAAATCTGACAAAAATATCAACTTTGACTCATAATGGGTTATTAGCTAATGAGACGGGCCCGTGAGAACGGAAGCTTATAAAAAATATTGAGACGAAAAATTGCGGGAAAACTGCCGGTAAAGACTGCTATCAGTCTGGAAGACCCTCTGGCAAAAACCGAACATAGAAGGTATTACAATAACGTTTTAGAGAAAGTTTGAGAGAAAAAAAAAAACGAAAATTTTGTTGAAAGGGAGGTCTTATGGCCTTTGGGCTAGTAAAAAGCCCGAAAATCGGGTAAACAGAGGATTTCCAAGTTGTAGACGATAAAGAGTTGGAAAGCAAATTTTTTTTTAAAGCTGATCTATCCTTCCTCTAAAGAACATCCATTTTAAAATAAAAAAGGAACATCGGCGTAAAAAAAACACGTCCAGATGCCAGACAAGCTCGCCATGGGGCTTTCTCAGTAGAACATAATCTGAGTTCATTATCCCGTCGAGTTTTAAATTTCAAGATTCGCCCTTGAATCGGATATGGTGGTCTGGTGTTTTTATACTAAAAAAAGAACCAGGGGAAGGAGTAGAAAAGCAAAAGATTTCATAAATCTGACAAAAATATCAACTTTGACTCATAATGGGTTATTAGCTAATGAGACGGGCCCGTGAGAACGGAAGCTCGGTTCAAGGAAGCGACTTCCTCCAGGCGAAGGATCGGAATACAAAACCGAGTTATACCTACGTTGAAAACTCCCACAACCCTTTACGCATATGGAAACTTCAACCGTAATCCTATTGTGAGACAAAAAGGATGGGAAAAACCACGCAAATCCGTTATTCTTACCCATTTTATAACAAAACGACAGTGAGACATGTTTAACATGGAATTAGGTCAAATAAAAAGTACCTTTTTTTTAAGAAGAAGCTCCTTTTAGACTCCCACAATTTCTGAAACAAAAAAACAACAAATTAATGTTTTTGACAAAACTACGGTCGTTTAGGAGAAAGGGAAACGAAAGTTAGCAACATCAAATCACAAAAAGATGAAAGTAATAACAACCCCTTCAATATTCTAAACTGTTTGTCCATTTTCACGACTCCCGAAAAGTCGCATCAATTGTCACTCAAGCTTTTTTCTCTCCTTTCGTCACAAGTTTCTCACCTTTCGATCCTTATTTTTTTATGTACAGAGAAATCATTTTTATTTTATAAAATAATAGGGTTTTTTCTTATAATAAACAACTTTTACCAAGTACTTTCTAGTATTTTAACAAGGGATTTCTTTAGTGGCTTAAGGCACAGGAAAAAAACTATACGCCATAAAAATCAAAGATAATGGCACCCTTTTTAAGTTTTAAATAAAATGAGCGAAATAAAAAGTGAGTGGTGTCGAAATCCTGGCCGGCCTTCACGATGCCGGATGTCATCTGGTGTAAATAACCCGGTTGCATTCAAATTGAAAACAGGAATAAAAATAATAAAACACACAAAAAAATGCCTCAAAATCATAGAAATTGGATAAATTGTTAACTGTAGGATGGAAGAAGAAGAGGACGCCGAAATAAGGCGATTTCTTAGCCCAAAAACAGAGGGAAACACCCAAAAACCCGGTAATAAGGGTTCTCCTAGATCATGAGATAGAAAAATCCTTCAAAAATCCGGGAAAAAGGGTGTTTATTAGCCAGAGGACCTGACGAACATCCCATTAAATTGAGTAAAAACGGCCTGAACGACCGAAAATGTATTAAAAGGGTTTTTAGGGCAGAAAAATCCGGAAAACGGTCAAAAATGATTGACGTTTTCTTGACAAAAAAACGGAAAACTTCTTACTATAGGTGTACAAAATGAAACTCAGCCACAGGGTTTGAATTTTGTAGATTTTAGCCGAGTTTCATTTTGTACACCTAGTAGTTCATTTTTTCAAAATTTTGAACATTTTAGGCGTTAAAGTCCATCAAAAGTTGACCTTCTCGTGTAAGAAGGTTATTGAAGTATAACCATTAAGAAGGTTAATTTTTAAAGGCTTGTAAATCGTAAACCGTTACAGATATTGAAAAAATCTAGTTATGATATGAGCTAGTAGCTTCTACTAGGTTATAACCTTTTGATGTAATCATGATAGTTATCATGTTGCACATGTTGGCTTATTATTTTTGAAAAATGAACTCAACATATTAAAAATTCACCTCTGATGTCATTTTAAGCCCGTTATAAAAATGATTCCGATAATAAGACTTATAAAAATTTTATAATTGGTATGCACGAATGTGTACGGATTACGGTACTTTATAATGTATTCGATTGGAAAGGTGTGCGGGAAGCTTAGGGTTTGCGGTTTTTTTTTCGGACGTCAGGAGCGGTCATTTTTAATCGTGACTATGAAATTTTATGGTTTTTATTCTAATAATTATGGGTTCAAAACACGCCCCGTAAGTAACAATGACTTAGTCCTGTCAACGTTAACCTCAAAAAAAATTCTCGATGAATACGAAATAATGTCGTGGACAAGTAATTTCGTGTTGTGAAAGTGCCTGTATTAAAATTATTTTTTCATGTCATTCGTTCAATTAGTCGGCCACAATGGAATTTTAAACGAATATAACAGGAAGAAAAAATGCAGAGGTGTTCCATTTTCTAGGTCAAGAAACATCATCAAAACAGTTTGATTTCTTGAATATTTTAAAGATGAAACAGAAAACTCGACTCATTTTGTACACCTAGTTCATTTTTTCAAAATTTTGAACGTTGTAGGCGGTAAAGTCATCAAAAGTTGACCTTTCCGTGTAAGAAGGTTTGAAGTATAACCATTAAGAAGGTTATGGTATTTTTCCTTGTTTGGTTGGTATCAACTTTTTATAACACCATTAAGAAGGTTAATTTTAAAGGCTTGTAAATCGTAAACCGTTACAGATTGAAAAAATGCACTATATAAAATCAGTTGGAAATTCAATTCTCTTTAATTTTTATTCTATTCATTTTTTCTCTAGGACGCACTGTTTGAAGATAATTTATTAAAAAAAAATATTTTTACCGAAAATGGTGCATCCTAGAAAAAAATAATTAAGTACAATTTATAGAAAATTAATTTCCTACAATTTTATTTATTAGGTGTACAAAATGAAACTCAGCCACAGGGTAAATTTGAATTTGTAGATTTTAGCCGAGTTTCATTTTTGTACACCTAATATTTTCATTGGCCATATATTCGATCTAACGTTTTGTACAGAAAAACGCTTTTTTTTTTTTGGGTGGGGGCAAAGGAACACTTTTTTCCACCATTCCAGTGCGTTTTTCCAGCACATTAGGTCGTTTTGCGGTAGTAAAAATCAAGGTAACCTATCAGAAATTCCATAAATAGTTTTAACCGAGAAAAACGCCAGAAATTGTGCCAAAAATGAGGTTTCCATTGTAAAATACCGCCAAAACTCCTAAAAATGGTGTTCTCTTATGTAGAAAACCTCTCAGGGCATTTCTTGGTCAAGTTTAATCTATTTTGGAAGTTAAATCCCAACACCAACTTACATAAACCAGAGTTTTGATATTTCAGAGCCACATTTTAAGCAATAATTTCCCTTTCTAAAATAAAGGATTAAAGTAGCACCTAAACGTTTTTAAAATCAACCACAACTTATTAAAATAATAGTGAAACGTCGTAATTGCATAAAATTCTGTGGTTTTTCCTGAACTTTCTCGATTTAAGGCGTTTGAGTAAAATTATGTAAAGAGGACATTTATGGAAATTATAGATTGAGATTATAAATTCTATATTAAAAGTTTTATTACGCGGGGATGTTCTTAAGACGAAGATGACTTCGGGGTCAGAGATCTTGTATAAATTATCTTTGCTTCCAGATTACCCTGTAATCAGTTCGCCTTATGAATAAATTGAAGAAAAAGTAACTCCCACCATTAAAGACAGAAGGTAACGATTATTTTTTCTTTCGATCCCGTGGCCGTTTTTTCTTTCTATCCTTCATACGCCGAAGACCCTCCCGTCTTCGTCCCGGTCACGACATGAAGGAGATTCCGCGAAAATTATCTTCTTGAACTGGCGTAATGATCGGAAATTCGAGTAATTGCTTTCAATTAGCGCGGTAAAATCTTCACGATTTTTTTTTTTGTTGACGTATTTTGAAAACATCATTTGAAACCCCGGAAGGCATCCTTTGAAGATTTTTTGATGACTCAACTATCAAAGTGTGGTGACGACATCCTAAATTAACTCAGTTTTTAACAAACCTTCGAGGGTGATCATTTTTTAGCTCGAAATATTCGAAGGTTTTCCATTTTTCAAAAAAATTTTTTTTTTTTAACTATTAGGTGTACAAAATGAAACCGGCTAAAATCTACAAAATTCAACTGTGGCTGAGTTCATTTTGTACCCTAATAAATAAAAATTGTAGGAAATTTAATTTTCTATAAATTTGTACTTAATTATTTTTTTCTAGGATGCACCATTTTCTAATAATTTTTTTAAAATAAATTTATCTTGAAAACAGTGCGTCCTAGAGAAAAAATGAATAGAATAAAATTTAAAGAGAATTAAATTTCCAGATTTTATTTGTGCATTTTTCAATATCTGTAACGGTTTACGATTTACAAGCCTTTAAAAAATTAACCTTCTTAATGGTTATACTTCAATAACCTTCTTACACGGAGAAGGTCAACTTTTGATGGACTTAAACGCCTAAAATGTTCAAAATTTTGAAAAATGAACTACTAGGTGTACAAAATGAAACCCGGCAAAAATCTACAAAATTCAAATTTACCCTGTGGCTGAGTTTCATTTTGTACACCTAATACTCCCTTGGAGGTTTCCAAATCGACAAGAATGAGCTTGTGTAAAAAAATTTCTGATGATTTTTCGTGCTTAAATCTAGGAAACTACTTTCGGGGCGAAAGTACAAATTTCTTAGATTTAAAACAATACGTTCGAAAGGTATAATCAGCCTTAAAGACTTTAATCCAAGAAGAATGAAATTTAAAAATTGCAACTAATTTTTAACACATTCCGTGATAAATCTGGGGAAAGGTCAGATGAAATTGAGACAGGAGGTGAATGTACACATTCAAAATTGCGACATATCAGCTCCTGGAGTAATTTTCAAACGGGAATTTGTGTCAGAAGCTTCTCTCGTCTGATTTACTTTTGATTAGCGGCAGAAATGTCGTTACAAAACATAAAAATGAAGAAATTCGACAATTTAGGGGGGAAAAAGTTTAAAAGTTTTAAAATTTGTGGCCAGACTGGGGGGATTCTATTTGCGTCTCCCTTGTTACACCTTTTGTTTATAGGTGGAGTCTATTTTCTCGCGACAGAGGCGAACGGTCCTAAAACTATGACTGGAACTCCCCGGTACCTATGTTTAAAAATTCCTCCCCAGTTAAAATAACAAACTAAAAATACATATCGCTCTACTTTTTTTCAATCTTATATAGTTTTTTATTTATTTGTGAAATCGTGAATCGTCGAAATTTCACCGGAAAGCGATTTTGATCCATTGTTCCCCACATTGGTTTTCTATTTTAAATTGTATCAAACAATGAATATCCGGGTTTGAATATCTAGATCGCCAACAAAATTTTGACTTTTTTTTTTATAAACACGGAAATGGGAAACGGAGATTTTCGACTTCTTAATAACACAAATAACTAATATTAGAACTTGTTTTCATATAAAGCGTGGCGAAGGCGAAACGGAACTTTCTTTTCGAGTCCTAGGGTTCAAAAGTAAGCAATCTAGATAACGGCTTGTTAAAGAAACGTGTCAAATAATAAATTAACTACGCAGATTCTGGTTTATCGCAGAATCAAATTATAAACACGTGAAGGCGAAATCGAATTTTTGAAACGTACGCGTTAAAATTATGCAAGTCGGAAAACACCGCAGAACCGTCTAGTAAAATGCTAAGGGGCCAATTTAAAATACAAAAACAACAAAGAAAGTCTTAATTTTTCTGGCAAAAAAAAACTAGATTGTCTAAAAACCTCAAAATCACGGCAAATACTCTCGATTTGGGGTCTGAAAAGCAAATATGGTTTAAAAACTGTCTAAATGTGAATTTTCGGTCGGTGGTTCCAAAAAAATTTAAATTTATATTGTATTA
Source organism: Orius insidiosus (assembly GCA_014119065.1). Taxonomy (NCBI): domain Eukaryota; kingdom Metazoa; phylum Arthropoda; class Insecta; order Hemiptera; family Anthocoridae; genus Orius; species Orius insidiosus. The sequence continues at coordinate 222,248 of JACGAQ010000057.1, read as the reverse complement.
GGTGTACAAAATGAAACTCGGCCACAGGGTAAATTTGAATTTTGTAGATTTTAGTCGAGTTTCATTTTGTACACCTAGTAGTTCATTTTTTCAAAATTTGAACATTTAGGCGTAAAAGTCCATCAAAAGTTGACCTTCTCCGTGTAAGAAGGTTATTGAAGTATAACCATTAAGAAGGTTAATTTTTAAAGGCTTGTAAATCGTAAACCGTTACATATATCGAAAAAATGAACTAAATAAAATCTGTTGGAAATTTAATTCTCTTTAATTATTATTCTATTTTTCTCTAGGACGCACTGTTCAAGATAATATTATTAAAAAAAAAATTATTTTCCGAAAAATGTGCATCTAGAAAAAAATAAGTACACAATTTATAGAGAATTAAATTTCCTACAAGTTTTATTTATTAGGTGTACAAAATGAAACTCAGTCACAGGGTAAATTTGAATTTTGTATTTTAGCCGAGTTTCATTTTGTACACCTAATAGATTGTCTAAAAACCTCAAAATCAGGGCAAAAACTCTCGATTTGGGGTCTGAAAGTCAAATATGGTTTAAAAACTGTCTAAATGTGAATTTTCGGTCGGTGGTGGTTCCAAGAAAAACTTAAATTTCTATCGTACAAAGCTAAAATCTAAAAACTTTTTTAAAGTCTGTATTTTGTAGGAGGTAAAACCGCAAGTTTCCGGTTCAAAAAGCACCGAAATCTGTATAAAAACGTTAATTTACCGCTGAGAAAATTAGCTGTAAAAAAACGCGAATTTTAGATCTAAAAGATCTGGATGAAAATTTAGTGTTTAAAAATCAATAAAAATAACGATTTGTAGGTAGTTTGTGCTATTATTGGTTCATAAAATGATGGAATTTGCTGTTTTATTTAATGAATTTTACAAAAGAAAGTTTACTTTTAATTAATGCGTTCTAGGAATTTTCAATTGTCATTTGATCGTTTTCAGGGAGAAACTTTCTTCGTTTTGGAGGAGAAAAAAAAATTTATAGGAAACCTCATCCTTTGTACTCGAAGACCTAATTGGAAAGTCTGAGTTAATTAAGAGAACAAAAGAGGAAACGTCACGCTATCATTCTGCGATTTTGACCTCGGTTTGATATACTTCGCGGAGCGGATGATCCTAATTTGGGGCGAGAAAGATTTGCGAGTGGCCGAAGGGAAGAAATCTCTCAATCATCGGGCGCCTTTCGTAGTTTTTGCGTTTGAAAAAATGTGTTTTTGAGATGCTCGTAGAAAGGAGCTTCTGGGACCCATTTCGTGACGTGCTTTCACACAAAAAAAAAATCTTTGCTCGTCTGAGATCGTGCTGTCCCTCTCCACATTTAGAAAGCCCTCAGTTCTTCCTCTATAAAAAAATTTTTTTTGTTTTTATATCTTCTGTTCTAGATTACGTCAAGAGTTAACAAGTTTACATAAGTGCACATCCTCGGGAACGGTTAAGTCGGTGAAAGCCGGCTCCTACCGTTACCCTTCCAAAGTTGGTCTTGATCACTGAATTATTCCGCATTCCGGGCTGATAGAGCGTGAAATCAACTTTTATAATGGAACCTGGCTACTGGGTAAGCGGATGATTTATAACCCATATTGAACGCGTAAACTTTTTCGCGAAACATTAAAACGGTACTTGTGATACGTGGACGTTTTTCTTAATTATTTTTCAACGCTCGGTTGAAACTATACGGGATCACCCGTTATGTCTAAAGGACGTGGTTTAATTACCCAAGGCCAGGTGGAGATCGAAGCTTTTTTTTTCCCCTCCGAACCATCCCAGGTAGAACTTTTTCTTCGTAAAAAAACGATAAAAAGATTCCGTGTAATTTTGGACGAGATTAATGATTTGAAAGGACGTGACTCGATTTTTTTTAGGACCAAAAAAATATTTAAGTAGGTATTAAAGTATTTCATGATTACACTGCTGACGTTTCTTATAAAACAGCGCCTTCAAAAATTCGATTATTAAGTTGAACAAAAGGGTATTTTTACAGAAACAAGCCATTTTTGGAGTTTTAAAAGGGTTTTTGAGCCCTTTAACTAATGCCCTCAAGTCTTTCTAGCTCCTTTTTGACAAAGTATCAACCCTTTTTCTAGCGACAGATTTCTATCTGATTTTTAAGCCCTTTAGAACTTGAAATTTCGACCCTTCTCCCGAAAATCAGACCCTTTTTACTCATATAGGCCTTCCTAGGTGAGAGAAATCCCTTTAAGGGTGGTTTTTACCCTTTATTTCACAAAATTTCAACCATTTTTCTAGCAAATAGACCCTTTGGTGCATTTGGGAATTCCTAGAAAAGAATAATCTCTTATTCGACGGTTTTCGAGCCCTTTTATTAGGTGTACAAATGAAACTCAGCCACAGGGTAAATTTGAATTTTGTAGATTTTAGCCGAGTTTCATTTTGTACACCTAGTAGTTCATTTTTTCAAAATTTTGAACATTTTAGGCGTTAAAGTCCATCAAATTGACCTCCGTGTAAGAAGGTTATTGAAGTATAACCATTAAGAAATTAATTTAAAAAGGCTTGTAAATCGTAAACCGTTACAGATATTGAAAAAATGCACTAAATAAAATCTGTTGGAAATTTAATTTTCTTTAATTTTTATTCTATTCATTTTTCTCTAGGACGCACTGTTTTCAAGATAAATTTATTTAAAAAAATTATTTTCCGAAAATGGTGCATCCTAGAAAAAAATAATTAAGTACAAATTTATAGAAAATTAAATTTCCTACAATTTTTATTTATTAGGTGTACAAAATGAAACTCAGCCACAGGTAAATTTGAATTTTGTAGATTTTAGCCGAGTTTCATTTGTACACCTAATATATGCATAATTTCCACCCTTTTCCAGAAAATAGACCCTTTTTACACATTAAGGCCTTTCTAGACGTAAAAAATCGCATTTCTGGGTGGTTTTTGTCCTTTTTTTTTTTTCACAAATTTCAACCCTTTAAACACATTTTAGACCTTCCTAGACAAGATCCTAAAGCCCTTCAGAATTAATTTTGAACCTTTTTCCAGCAAATAGACCCGCTAAATATGCCTTTTCAGGGCAAGATGAAATCATTATTTTTCAGCTCAATTTTAAGACTTTCCTACTCATAAAAACTTCAAGAAAGAACAACAATCTTTTTCTTTACGATCAAATCAATAAAAAACGAAGCAATAAAAAATCAATGAATCGATGTAAAACTATAAATTTTTAGTGCTTGTTGGCATTTTTAGCAATAATAATCAATCACCGAGGAGGAAAAAAGGGAAAGGAGAGGAAAAACAAAAGGATATTCGGTTCAAGGAGTAATGAGGCGAAACCTTTGATTTTTTCCGACAATAATCTCGCTGTTTATCTGCCCAGAATTTATTTTATTTCGAAATTATTGACCTACACAAGGTCATCTGTGCGTTTAAGATAATAAAATGTTTACATGATTTTAAAATATCGAGTTTTCGAAATGTCAATAGGCCATAGTGCACATAAAAAATTCCTAGGAAGACATTTAAAAGCTTTTTTCAGACTTAATGAAACATCAGTGTGAGAGGATAGAATGTGAATTAGATAATACGTTTCTTTTTTTTCTAATCTTCAAACTTTGAAAAGATGAAGAGATCGAGATGGTGTTGGCCGACATGAAAGAAGCACGTTCCTTTCTTCCTTTCTTTCGGTGGAGCTCCGTGACTTTTTCGAAACTCGATGATCATGATTACAAGACAATATCTCAAAGAACACGACGTAAAAAGGTAGTAGATTTTTCGGGTAACTTTAAAAGCAGGAAACTTTTGTTACCGAATAATTGAAGAATTTCTTTTCTTCGGAAAAATGACGGGTTTTCTGCTCCATCTCCCTATTGGTCAATGTCACCAGCTTTCCATTTTGACTCATTTATTTACTACAATGATTCTATTGCGTAAAAACCGTTTTTTAAATGGCTTCCTAGTACGTCATTCGCCAAATAATGCAGATGAAGGTCCCGATTTGTTAAGCAGCGCATTCTTCTTTTCCAATTTAAAAGCCCTTCTTTTATCCGAAATGTTTTTTCTGTTGAAGCTCAGATGAGTTCGGCCTTGCAGCCTCCCCACTTAAAGGCCACCAATCAAAAACACCTGAGCTGACCCGAGTGCCTCCTATATTAATTCCCCTCGGGCATTTTCTGACAGTTTTTCGATTTTATAAGAGAAAAAAAGGTTTTTAAAAATTGAGAAATAGGATTTCACAAACTGATATGGCGAAATTAAAATTAATTTACCACGTGACTCGCTAAAAGGGCAACTTAAATTAATAGGCTACACTATTATATTAGGTGTACAAAATGAAACTACAAAATTCAAATGTGGCGCTCCGGGTACGAAGGGCGAACTCGACATCGGAGAAATTTTTTTAACTTCCTTAAAGAAGTTATTGTGATACCCTCGACGTCGGGTTTTTGGGGAAGGGTCTTCTAGTTTTTTTTTCATTTTCAGATTCTAGACCTCTTCGTGAATACACCCATACAATTTTTATGTTGAGTTCGCCATTTTTTCCCCTTTAAATACGTAAAAACCGAAACTTTAAATACCTCGAAACTACGTTTTGTCGAGTTCGCCCTTCGTACCCGGAGCGCCTCAAATTCACCCTGTGGCTTAGTTTCATTTTGTACACCTAATAAATAAAAATTGTAGAAAATTTAATTCTCTATAAATTTGTACTTAATTATTTTTTTCTAGGATGCACCAAATAAATTTATCTTGAAAACAGTGCGTCCTAGAGAAAAAATGAATAGAATAAAAATTAAAGAGTATTGAATTTCCAACTGATTTTATTTAGTGCATTTTTTCAATATCTGTAACGGTTTACGATTTACAAGCCTTTAAAAATTAACCTTCTTAATGGTTATTCTTCAATAACCTTCTTACACGGAGAAGGTCAACTTTTGATGGACTTTAACGCCTAAAATATTCAAAATTTTGAAAAAATGAAGTACTAGGTGTACAAAATGAAACTCGGCTAAAATCTACAAAATTCAAATTTACCCTGTGGCTGAGTTTCATATTGTCCACCACTTCAAAAAAATTTAACTCCATCGGGTCCCAAAGTTTAAAATGGAGAAAAAAAGTCCACACATGACCTCAATTTTTTACGTGTTTTTGATAGCTTTCAGTGCGATAAACTGGTAGATAAAATAGTATTTTCTCGGTAGAAAAACAAAAGAAAAACGCCATTCGTGAAAAAAAGATAATCTGATTGTACAATAAGCAGAATCATGAGAACATGAAACTTCTGACAATGAGAAGTCTTGTTTTTCAGTTCATTGTTCTGAAGGGAAAGTTGCCACAAAATTTGATTCTTTTCCTTAATTTTTTTCAGTATTTTGTCATTTTAAAATATAAACCTTTTAAGGACAACTTCCGGACATGTGCGCAGGAAGAGGATATAAATGGTCTGAAATACTGATTTTTAACAGCTGCCGTGGGGAGGAAAAAGAATAAAATTACAAAATGCGCAGAGAAAGTCCCTTTGAAAAGATAATTTCAAAGGAAAAAATTGGTCTATTTCGGTCTTTATCGGGACCTATTAAGCCTTTTAAGCTCTTCCTGGAGACTGGCCATTTTCGTCAAATAATGAAGCCGAATAAGGGGATTCGACGTCGTGGGTGAACTTAATAATTTTTGAATTCCCAGACGGTATAATAAATTTTTAAACATGTAGGTTATATCAAAGGTAGGACCATTTTAGGAAGTTGCTCGAAAGGGGGTCAGACTGTTACGCCATCCCACAACTCCGAAGTCATCGACTTCGTCCAAACGGGACTTAGAAAAAAAATTTCAATTTTTTAAAAAATATTGAAAAACCAATTTTTAGTGTTAAAAAACCTTTAACCAGGATTTATTAGCCAAAGAATCGATTTTCAAGCTTCACAGCTCAGCGGTATCATAAGTTTTTTTTTTCTCCTCGCAAACAGAGCTCATTAACAGAATGGCATCAAATTACGAAATCTCCCAACCAAACAAGCCGAATTTTAATCTTTTTTTTTCCAATTTTACCCAGTTCTTTATTTGGTAATTTGCGATTGTCCATAATTTATATCGAGAAATCATAAATTTTTTTTGGGCAATCAAAGAAAATAATGGCATGTTATCCTTGATAGGTCAGAACAATCTAGCCAATTGGCTCCCATAATTATAGAAAAAAAAAGAAGCTACATGCAACTTATATGCCATGCGGGTTTAGTATTATGTGGGGTCCGACAGATTCTGGGATGTCAAGCTGTAAAAAGGCTTTTTTTTGTCCATTTTGGACAAAATTTTTTAAATCAAGAAGTTTTTTTGAATAAAAAGAGGTTATTATACAGAAAATTTGATTGGCCGGAAATGCCGGTATATGAGCCAAGTGATTGGCCATGAAAATAATTCGATCTGCAATCTGTGACTCATGTTTAAAAAAAGTTTACATACTAAAATAGAGTTTTATGTTTCCCTTGGCCTGTTAATTGTTTAAAAAAGAGGATTTTTAGCATTACTTTGAGTAAAATGAAGACATTTTTGAGATTCTCAAGTTCTATTATATTCCAAAATAAAGAAGAAAGGCATAAAAGAGGCCTTTGGACATACCTGTTGCTGGGTTTTATCCGAAACCGAAACACAAATTCACATTCATACAACACAGGTTGACAGATGGTAAAGGACTGTTGAATGCATCGGAGAGGAAACGAGGGAACCCTGGAGTCCCCACTCCGCGAAATGCCGAGTGCACCCGCCAGGATAAAAACCCCCCCACCATTTTTTTTTTCGGAGTACCAAGGCGAACGTATCTCCCCCGTAGAATCTTCATTCTATTCAACTATCAATAATATATCCGTACCGGATTCTTGTTTTTCCAATTAAAACCACCCGCAGACGTACCGGCTTGTAAATATTTTTGTTTATAAAACCTTCTTTTATTGTTTTTATAACATTCCTCGAAGGTTTTATTTACTCTGGCGGGATTAACGTGATTAAAATTTACTCGACTATATTTATTTGGGTTCTTCGTACACGTTTTTGCTACATGCGATTCCACACGAGACATTCTCGTTTGTTTTCATTAGGAGCTGAATAAATATTCACTTTTTATTTTTTTTTTACTAAAAAAGTCGTCCTCCCCTTCCTATTTTTTTCAAATAAAATTACATGGCGATATACTCTAATTTGCGGACTAGCAATATTTTTATTGCTGCGAGGAAATTTTTTGTCCAAGAAACACCAATTTTACAGGATTTCCAAAGAGTTTTCCGTTTTTTTTTGTCCTAAAATGACCCAAAATTTTGCAGAATTTATTAGGTCTACAAAATGAAACTCGGCTAAAATCTACAAAATTCAAATTTACCCTGTGGCTGAGTTTCATTTTGTACACCTAATAAATAAAACTTGTAGGAAATTTAATTCTCTATAAATTTGTACTTAATTTTTTTTCTAGGATGCACCATTTTCGGAAAATAAGTTTTTTTTTTAAATAAATTTATCTTGAAAACAGTGCGTCCTAGAGAAAAAATGAATAGAATAAAATTAAAGAGAATTGAATTTCCAACTGATTTTATTTAGTGCATTTTTTCAATATCTGTAACGGTTTACGATTTACAAGCCTTTAAAAATTAACCTTCTTAATGGTTATACTTCAATAACCTTCTTACACGGAGAAGGTCAACTTTTGATGGAAATTAACGCCTAAAATGTTTCAAATTTTGAAAAAATGAACTACTAGGAGTACAAATGAAACTCGGCTAAAATCTACAAAATTCAAATTTACCCTGTGGCTGAGTTTAATTTTGTACAACTAATACTAAAGGTTACTATTTTTTAGCTTTTAACAAGTCTAAAGAAAAAATTACCAGGATTTTCGAGCGTTTATCTTGATTTTTTGTCCAAGAAACACCAATTTTACAGGATTTCCAAAGAGTTTTCCGCGGATTTAGTCCTAAAATAACCCAAAATTTTGCAGGATTTCCAAGTGTTTTCCTTGGTGTCCAAAATCTTTCGTTTTGCGGTATTTTTGAGACTTTTTTTCCCAACAAAGTTTAGATCTCAAGGAGTTTTCCTATGTGAGCAGTTGGCATCTATATTATGGAATTTCGGTTATAATTTATCTTTAATTAACAACGTGCGACAGTAATGAGCCTTTGTAAAAGACGCCTTTCGTTTTAACCCACATAAAACATTTAAAACATGACCTGTTTTCAAAATGAATTATTGTCTCCTGTATGCTCTTCCCTTACGCCCAAACAAAACCAAAATGCAGATCATCCAATAATTGAAGAAAATGGGAAAGGGCCTTAAATCTTAAAGTCTGAGCTCTAATTAGAAAGGTAATCGCAAAGCAATTAGTCACAAAAGCGTTTAGTCATAATTTCAACATGACATAATCTCGTCATGGAGTGACGATGGACGCGCTTTCTGTCGGTGCATCTTTGAATTTAAATCGGAGGGACGGAATAAACAGAGGTTAGAATATAGAGGTTAAGTGAAATCAGAGTTCCTCTCTTGCACTGCTATTTTATGACGTCATTATGTCATTTTGGAAGGTGTCTTATGACTTCTGTAACTCACCTACCGACCCTTTTGGAGGGCTGCAGACAAAAATACCGACCTACAACAGCCATTCTTGTGTTTCAACCTTCAGAAAATCTCAAAATAGAGTTGTCATCTTCCTTGTTCCTCAAAATTTCAAACACGTAGGCATTTGTGGCAAAAAAATAGTTTATTATCGCCCATAAATATTCATTGCGAAATCTATTCTGGAACAATAGAAGCGAGTTTAAAGTAGGGAATGTGACGAAGTTCAATCCAAAATAAATTGTACGGCGCCTTTTCAGGACTTTTATTTTCTCGAGAGCCCCCATGGTTATGTTAATTTTTTTTATAGAAACATAATAATGCTTTGAATTACCGTACCTACCTGAAAGGTTTATTGTTCTGAGTCATCTTAAAATATAAACATTGTTTAAAAAACCTTTGGAAAGTTAAAAAAAAGTTGTCAATTAGAAATTTAATACTAATTAAACATCTTTGGCTATTGTTCTTTTAAAAGGCCAAACGTAATTCAATAAATCCTGATAAAAAGTCCTTGAGGTCGAATGTCTTTTAAATTAATTTTTTTATATTATTTTCTACGCCTAAAATGGTTTAAAGCGGTTTCACTTCAAGGTTTTAAAAACAACAGCATTTGACATTAACGTTCATTAGCAGATCCGGGTTTTAAAGAAAAATGAGGGTAAAAAATTTTTTTTATCTGCGATAGTGTCGATGTCCGCTACGTGATTTTTTTGGAGGGCCCGAAAGTTGGTAGCTGGGAGAGAAAAAAAATCGTTACGTTTTTCTTAATTTGGCGAGTAAACGTGAGTAAAGAAAGTTACTAAAAATCTTCTTTTAACTTTTTTTGACACTGAAAATAAGGAAACTCATGAAGGAAGGATTCTTTATATTTTATAATAAACCACTTTCTTTTCTCACATGATAAAAACTCCTTTCCGCCAAAGAAACAATTAATTAATTAGTTTAAAAGCTTCGGTTCCATAACTATTAGGTGTACAAAATGAAACTCGGCTAAAATCTACAAAATTCAAATTTACCCTGTGGCTGAGTTTCATTTTGTACACCTAATAAATAAAATTGTAGGAAATTTAATTCTCTATAAATTTGTACTTAATTTTTTTTTTCTAGGATGCACCATTTTCGGAAAATAATTTTTTTTTAAATAAATTTATCTTGAAAACAGTGCGTCCTAGAGAAAAAATGAATAGAATAAAAGTTAAAGAGAATTAAATTTCCAACCGATTTTATTTAGTGCATTTTTTCAATATCTGTAACGGTTTACGATTTACAAGCCTTTAAAAATTAACCTTCTTAATGGTTATACTTCAATAACCTTCTTACACGGAGAAGGTCAACTTTTGATGGACTTTAACGCCTAAAATGTTTAAAATTTTGAAAAAATGAACTACTAGGTGTACAAAATGAAACTCGGCTAAAATCTACAAAATTCAAATTTACCCTGTGGCTGAGTTTCATTTTGAACACCAAATATACATATTACGAGTATCATAAGCACCGATTGTACCGTTGGCCTTATTGACACCAAATTTTTGGAGAATGTTGGGGGAAACGATTACCACGGTAGAGATTGTCATCCCTCCACCAAAAACCTTGTAGGTCTGAAGACGTGAAGTCCGTAAAAACATCTTGAAACCGGAAAAAATGTGCAAACTATAAAAAATAAAATCTAAGAAAAACGTAATTTTTTTCAGATGCCTTCTCAGTCTATGACCTCTTGATTCATAATTATGGAAACATTTTTAAAGGCTGATATTTTTAATTTTTAATCTGTTGAACTTTTCATGTTGAGTTTCCTTGGTGTTTATGGCATGATTATATTGTCAGGTTTACTTCGCATATCACGACCTTTACCACTAAAAAAAAGCGGCCCCGTAAATCAACAAGTAGGTGCTACCTCGTCTAATTTGACTACACTCTTGGAAAAAGAAGCCTAATTGGAATTTGTAGCTTCCACGATAACCAGTCGCTCTCGGTTAAGGTGAAGGTTGAACGAACACGATTTGCACTTTTAAGGAATTTTTTAAATGGAATCCACAAGATTCAAAAACAAGGTTAAAACTTGCAAATGTTTATTTTTTTGTCGAGTTCAGAATCTAATTAAAATTTCTTCGATTTTTCGGAGTGTAAGTTTGAAGTCTCGTGAGAAAAAATGGAGATAGAAACGTTTATTAACAGTTAGGCATTAATGAAGAGCCTGTCAAACGACTTAAGGAAAAATATTTTTTAAAAAATTTCTTCTTGAATAAGTCTTTCATATTCCATTTACGTACTCCGACTTTTTCCCCAAACCTTAAATGGCACCTGAAAAATTTTACGCACATTTGTACCCAAAAGGGACGGTAAAGAAAAAAAACTTCCAAAAAAAGAAAGCCGAAGGTTGATAAAATCGGAGCGGATTTTTCATTAGACTTCAAGATGGAAAACGTGTAATCATACTTTTGAAACATATGGGGAAACTTCCGAGTAACTTTGATCAACTTTCATAAACTTCGGTTATAGTAAATTCGTTTATAATAAATAAAAACTTTGAGGAACCGAGTATCAGTTATATCGTCATTATTATGTTCTTTAAGTAAAACTTTTTATGTAGGTTATCCCACTTCTGATATTGCAAAATGACGGTAGGAACCTTAGCCGATTATGCCAATTCAAGAAGTTTTTGTTTTACTCTCCACGTCTGGTTTTTGGGGTTCTTCCAGACCACGTAGGGTCAATTCGATTATGGATCTATAGCGATCTCAACTTTGTCTGTTGTTCCGCCCGGCCGTCCGTCCGGAACACTTCACGGCCACAGCTTTCAACCAACTTTGACCAAAAACACAATATTCCTAAATAGTTGAACAAGAAATTAACGAGGGCGATTTTGGAATTTCGAAAAAATTGGCGGAGATATGTCTGTTTGAAATTTAAAAGTACTGGTTTGAAGAGCTTCCAACGAAAACTTCCATAAAGAGAAGTAACAATATAGGAGGGGAAGTATAACGGAGGGGGAGGTATATGGGAGGGGAAGTATAACAGGGGGAAGTATACAGGAGGGGAAGTATAACAGAGGGGGAAGTATAAGGGAACGAAGTATAAAGGACGGAAAGAATAAGGGAGGGGGAAGTTTTTTTTTTCGAAAAATTTTTAAAGTTTTTTTTCGAAAATTTTTTTAAGTGTCAAGGTAGAAATAATGGGCTCTTTGGCCTAGGGATGTGCCTCTCGTAATGGGTAGAGTATAAAATTTCTCCCTACTAAAAAAAAATGGCAATTTTTTTACACTAAAAATTCTTTAAAAAAATAAGGAGTAATTGAAGTTAAAAAATCTCTGCGGCCAGTTGGTCCGATTTTCCCCTTTCCACCAAATACAACTTATTTTTTTAAAGAATTTTTCGTGTAAAAAAATTTTTTTTGTAGGGAGAAATTTCATACTTCCACCCCTTACGAGAAGGACATCTCTTGGGCAAAAAGCCCTTTCTACCTTGATAGAAGACCTTCGTTTATCCGCCCCTCGTTTAACCGTGCCTCGGTTTATCAGCCCTTTTTTTTTAAAGTCTTCAAAGAAGTACTTTTCAAATAGCAAAGTACTTCTTATCACAAGAAAAAGTACCCCAGTGCCTTTGTTATCATAAGAAAAATGGCAACCCATTACTCATTATCCGATGTTTCGATATTTTGCGCAGACCGTAACCGGTATGAGAGGATGCTCTTTTGTCGTGGTGAAATTCGTAGCCATTAAAGGAGACCAACCTCTGGTGTGACGTAAATGGATAACGAACGTAGAAGGGCTTCCGAAGCCATACATCAGTCACCGTCACGTTTTCGATGTACAGTTGTGTTTAGTTTAAAAACCCACTACCTACAATTGCTTTCCACATACCAACCTCTCATAATAATGGATTTAAACAAAAAAAATTGTGGTTTCAACCACATTTTTTATTTAAAAAAACATTTAACGCACACGTGTAGAAATCCAATTTTAATAAAATGCATCACTTTCAGAACCTCACGTCCCTAAATCATTTAAAAAACGTTAATCTATTCCGCCTCGATGGCTGAGATTAATTGAAAATCAAGACTTTTATTAACATCCTAAATACGCCCACTATCCTATAAAAAATGACCTTTTTTAGACAAACATGGCTATTTTTTTGAAAATGAGAGCAATAAATAGTTATATACGGAATAAATCAAGCTTTGATTCAAGGATGCATAAATCAGAATAGACGACAATCTGAATCATTTCGATTATAATTTTAAAATCGAACTCCTATTGTTGCAATTTTTTTTTAAAACTTTAAGCATTGTAAAACAATTTGAGGCATTTATTTCCTGGAGTCCAAGGATGTGTCATAGTCTGGTTCGCCGGGTAATTGTTTTAAGCGAAATACGCCCTTTGTTGCAACAAGTTAGAAAAACGAATAGGAGCTGTTATTTTCTTTTTTTTTAAGTTGGTTAACCTGTTTTTCTTCTTTTAAGAGTTTTATGGTAAGGAGGACAGTGAGGAATTGAAGGAAGCCCAATTTAAAAATGCTGTTTTTGACAATTGAGTTTTTTTTTCTTTTGGGAAAGCTTTTGCTGTAGAAAAAAGTACCTACTACTCTTGCGATCAAAAGTTTGGAATCACGCCTTCACTTAATCCGGGATAGCTCCTAAACTTCTGGCTGAATTTTAATGATTTTGGTATCAATTTAAAGTTGACAGTTGAACCTTTACAATGATGACATTTTTATGACGAATAAAAGTACTGGTTTGAAGAGCTTCCAACGAAAACTTCTTTAAAGAGAAGTATCTATATAGGAGGGGGAAGTATAACGGAGGGGACGTAAAACGTAGGGGACGTAACACGTAGGGGAAGTATATGGGAGGGGAAGTATAACGGAGTGGGAAGTACAATGGGGGAAGTATATGGGGGAAGTATAACGGAGTGGGAAGTATAAGGGAGGGGAAGTATATGGGAGGGGGAAGTTTAAGTGAGGGTAATATAACAGAGTGAAGTATAACGGAGGGGGAAGTATAAGGGAACGAAAGTATAACGGAAGGGGATGTATAAGTGAGGGAAAGTATAAAGGAGAATTTTCCTAGTTTGTTTTTTAGAAAAATTTTCTAAGTTTATTTTGGAAACATTGTCCGAGTTTTGTTTTTTCCCAAAAATTTAACGAGTTTTTTTTTTATTTTTTCAAAAAAATTGCCAAGTTTTTTTCGAAAAATTTTCCGGTTTTTTTTTCAAAAAATTTTCAAAATTTTTTTTCAAAAATTCATAGTTTTCGAATAATTTTCATAGTTTTTTTTCTTTTTTTTTTGGAAAATTTTTTAAGTTCTTTTTTTCGAAAAATTTTCCGGGCTTTCCCCGGGGTTTGGGGTAAGTTTAGGGGAATTACGTCTACTGAAAATACAATTTCGATTTTCATGTCCAAAAACGACACAACATTTTGTACCTAATGTTTAGCCGCCGAGGCTTCTGGCTTCAAGGTCATGGCTTGTTTTGTGTGGCCTAGCGGCTGAGCGAAGACGCTCCTTTTTACATGGATTTCAGGTCCCAAAAAGCCTTTCTTCTACTCGACCGTTTAATCTCCAATTAATAAAAAAAGTTGGCTACCGTGCGATAATTTCTTGACACAGAAAAAAAGGTCCAATCGTTTGAAATGCTAAGCGGCACGACCGGATTGAAGGGTTCGTGCGGCTCTGGGTTGTTGCTCTGCTCGATCCGAACTGACCCACATCTCGAAGAAGAACCTCTTCAATTATTTATTACCCGTCCCGACGTTAACAACTCCCCGGGCTCGACATACGAGCGCACATCCGATAATTTGTCTAATTATAGTGGGGAGGAGGAGATCAAGAAAGAATCCGAAAGAACTTTTTTTCTTCTTCTTCCACGGATCAAAAGGTGATACCACAAAAATAGAGATTTACTGCTCTTTTATTTCAAAACTCCGACATTTTCCTGATGAATGAAGAAACGAATAAATTATTGCATCTCGCACACCAAAATTATTAAACGAAACACGATTTGGAAAGTAACAAAGACCTGGATACAAAAAGGCCCTTATATTGGATAAAAAGATGTTTTTTGGCTGATACAATGAGAAAAAAAAGTCCAAAAATCTAAAAAAGCGCCTAAAAATTTGGATTTTTGGTCTAAAAACTGAACCGTACTTCCAAAAAAAAAATCCTTGTAAAAAAAACATTATTTTCATTCAAAGAAGTTATAAAAAAATACGGAGGTATAGAAAAGTAAAAAAATACAGTTAAAAACTTAACGGTGAGGCGATAACAATCGTTAACACTTAACGAAAATGGTTTTTCCTGACGAGAAAGGAAATAAAAAAAGGAATTTTAGCGTTAAGTATACAAGATGGACCGGAGTTCTTCCTTTGACTCTTTGAATTGTCAAAGAGAAGTAGAGCATATTATAAAAGATGTGATTATGTTAGCGGTAAAACTCGAAGGGGTCTAAAAACGGCCGTTCGCACACTACATTCCACCTATGGGCTATATTTTCTATCCGAGACCAATTTAGTTAACTAGTATTAAAAAAAGAAGGAAATTTGAATCACAAATTAACGTCAGAGTAGGCGACGGATGGTTTCGGATCGAGTTTTTTAATACATTTTTTTCCTGGTCATCACGCAAAGATAATCAGACCAAGCAGCTGGATATGCGTTGAACAAAACAAAAGACGGACGAATCTCCGCCATTTTTCAAAATTAAAAAAAAAAAGCTCTCGACATTTTCTAGACACAACGACAGAAGATTCTTTAAAAATCTTTGTTAAACAAGATGGAAATTGAATAAACTCGCCTAAAAAATGAATATGGCGGCGGAAGTCGCAATTAATTTTTCAAAGTTGAAATTCTGAGAAATTGTAATCCTAAATAAAACCTAGCATTCACACTCCCGAAATAATTATTTCTACGAAAGATTACGATCAATATTGTGGAAAAAAGGAAATAAGCAAGGGAGAGTCTAGAAGGTTCTGGGTCATCATAACATTAAAGATCTGAATATACATTTTCTATTAAATTAATTTCATTTTTCGTTGACTATTTAACTAATTCAAGTAATTATTATTTATTTTATAATAAACATAAAAAACTCACCGATTGAAGAAAGGATTGGTAGATTTCGAAGAAAAGAAATCCCAGCCGAAGCTTTCAATGGTATAACTTGTTCGTGCAGGCCTTTTTGTGTTCCCCCCTCCCCCCTTTTTTTTCTGTGATAACATGATAATGCCAAAAAAAAACAATAATTTTTTTAATGAATTTAAATAGTAAGAGCATTTTTATTTTATTTCTTTATTTTTTAATAAGTATACGTAAAATTGGATATTTTTTATATTTTATGGGGAAAATTGAGAAGGCAGTGGTTTCTTCAAAAGGCCGTTTTCATCCCCTCTCCGAACCCTAGCTTGATTCGTTTCTGAATTCAGAATTTCGATGATCCGCTCTTCAAAAGTAAGTTTCATTCAAATTTTTCTTATTTTCTTATACCTACCTTTACTACCAACATATTTTACTAGTTTGGAGTAGTAGTGGATTGTTTTTGAAAAGGAACACCTATCGAAACATTAATTTCGAACAAGATGGCGCCCAACTTTTTTCTGTTAATCGATCCTTCGTTAAAGAAGTTATTGTGATACCCTCGACGTCGGGATTTTGGGGAAGGGTCTTCCTGACCCCGGAGGGTCAATTCGAATATTGATCTTTACCGATCTCAACCCTGTCTGTGGTGCCGGCCGGCCTAAAAAAATCTTCCTAAAATCTTCCTTAGTCGGAGAACAAGAATGTAACGAGGGCGATTTATGAATTTCGAAAAAATGGCGGAGATATGTCTGTTTGAAATTTTAAAAAATTCGCTGCGGCCGAACCGTTAATCCGATTTTCACCAAATTTTCCTTATATTTTTTTAAAGAATTTTTGGTGTAAAAAATTGCCACTTTTTAATTATCATTTTTTTTAGTAGGGAGAAATTTTATACTTCTACCCATTACGAGAGGCACATCCGTAGGCCAAAGAGCCCATTATTTCTACCTTGGCACTTAAAAAAATTTCCGAAAAAAAGAACTTAAAAAATTAAAAAAAAAAAAAAAGAAAAAGCAAAACCCGAAAATTTTTTCGAAAAAAATTAAAAAAAAAAAAGGAAAACCCGGAAAATTTTTCGGAAAAAACTTTGAAAATTTTTTGAAAAAAAAAAAACACTTGGAACCGGCTCCGTGGCTGGTGGGTTCAGTCTTTAACTCCCACCACGGGGACCGGGGTTCGATCCCAGATTGGGTTTAGGGATTTTTGGTTGGAAGTTAAATTCCAATTAAATATCCTTCTACAAAATCTGTGGATAATTTAGTTAGGCCACTCCTCTGGTAGTTGGTCCCGAAAAAAAGGGCGCCACGGCATTATGGCGAAAGCCCCCGCCTGGGTCCAACCCCCCTCCCCCCTTGTGACGGTCTGAGGCCAACAAGTATAAAAAAAGAGTAGATTAACCAATAGGAAGAGTAAGCCTCTTGCTCATTGGTTATAGAGAGTTTCAGGGAATCGTAATTCCGAGTCCCGACTCCGACTCACCAAACGGGAAAGGTCTTCTCGTAGAGGCTATAAAACAGAGTTTCAGGAAGTCGTTCCGACTCAGTTAGTTCACAATATTCTCAGTAGAGCAAATTCATGAATCGAAGTTAGGTACCTTTATTTCTTCGACTTCAGCCAATGCTGTTGAAAAAACTCCCAGGGCTCCTCGTTGGATTTGAAATTGTGAAAACAACAAAAAACAAATCGAAACTAAACGATATTGGATTTGAAATCGTAAAACAACAAAAAACAACCTGAAAATAGACGAAATTGTATTTGAAATCGTGAAAACAACAAAAAACAACCCGAAAATAAACAAATTGTATTTGAAATCGTAAAAACAACAAAAAACTTGAACCCGATACTAGAAGAGATGACGAAATAACCTTCGTAAAATATAACCTTACGTTTACTCGGAATCGGGATTTGAGTCGTTCCGGTATACGACCCAGCCGAGTCGGGTCGTATTACGATTACGACTGGCGGCTCGAGTCGTATGACCTTGAGCGAGTCGGAGTCGGGACTCGGATTTACGATTTCCTGAAACTCTCTTATATCTACTTCTTTAAAAAAAAAAAAAAAAAAAAAAAACACTTGGAAATTTTTTGGAAAAAACAAAACTCGGACAATTTTTCAAAAATAAACTTAGAAAATTTTTCGAAAAAACAAACTAGGAAAATGCTCCTTTATACTTTCCCTCCCTTATACATCCCCTTCCGTTATACTTTCGTTCCCTTATACTTCCCCCTCCGTTATACTTTCGTTCCCTTATACTTCCCCCTCCGTTATACTTCACCCTCTGTTATACTACCCCTCACTTAAACTTCCCCCTCCCATATACTTCCCCCTTCCATATACTTCCCCCTCCCATATACTTCCCACTCCGTTTTACTTCCCCTCCGTTATACTTCCCCCTCCTATGTAGATACTTCTCTTCAAGGAAGTTTTCGTTGGAAGCTCTTCAAACCAGTACTTTTCTTGCATTTCGAGATTTGGCAGGGCGGAACACTACAGATAAAACCTCTTTTTCGCTGTTATTCTGCTAAAAAACCCTTATTAACCGGAAAAATCTTGAACTTTCCCGAGTTTTTTGACGGAGAAATCTTCTTTTCCTAATTTAAGGTGATTTCCTATCTCTTTTTGCCGAGGAACTTCCTTTTTAAGAAGTTTTTGGGCTTCGCCGACCTATTTTGACCAATCTTTTTATTGGATTTTCCCTCGGTGTTTGAACAGAGAAACCTTCTTTTTGAACAGATGTTTTGGGGGTTTTCCTCTATACTCTGTGCACAAAATCTTCTGGCTTTCTTTTCTTTCGAGAATCTAAAATCTTGGCCTATTTTGGAGACAGCCGGCGTCAAAAAAGGCAAGTCAATTTTTCGTCCAGATTGATCCACTAATGATGTCTACATCCGGTGAACTCTGAGCGAAAATCGAAGTTAAAAGGAAAAGTAATTGATTGATTGTAAAACACATGATCCATTTTTGTTGTGATTTTTTTAAATCCCCCCACCTTGAAGGTTGAAAGTGTTATGGGCTAGGGCAGCCGTTATAAGAGGTCGCTGACCGCCCATGTCCTTCCCCTCTCCACACAGATTCCCTCCGCACCAAACGTCCTCTTCAAAAATGTTATTAAATACGTGAAAAAACTCATTTTTTTCCATCTCTTTTCTCATTTTTATCAAAATTGAAGTTCGATTTAATTTAATAAAAATATAAACTAAGCTAGAAAAGGTGAAAGGTTAAAAGCAAAATCGATAACGTTTTGAGAAAAATAAAAATTCCCTAAAAAAATGAAGTATCAAGGTAGAAAAAAAGGGTTTCACAATAACCTCTCTTTGAGGAAGTTAAAAATGTTGAAATCAAAATATTTTGACCGAAAAGCCTTGGCACAGAATACACTCCCTAAAACAATACGAGTTTCCCATAAGATAAAATTAGCTACCTATTTAACTTTCTACACTTTAATAGGCATTTCTCGAATCACCGAAAAAAAATTTCAATACTTCGGGATGAAAATCGATTTGAATTTTATTTTATGCCTTTTCCGTTTGTCGCCGGCTAATTTAAAAATTTCGCGAATAGAAAGTTTCCATTTGTTCCCTAATTGAGAAAATAGGAACCGATTTCGTACGTGATTGGTGTATCCGAATAAACGTAATATGCGTATCATGAATATTTCGATTGTCTTGATGACAAAATGTACAAAAAGATTTTTCAAAAGGAAAGTTAAATTTACATATCAATACGCGTATTTTGACTTTCATTGAACTTGAAATATTGAAATCTTTTCACATTCAAAATTTAAAACAAACGTGGATAAATGAGACGAAAAAACGCTCCTAAAAAAATTAAAATGTTAAAAACTAACCTGACATAATTGAGGCTCTATTGTACGCTGAGGGATTGGTCGTATAACAATACGCGAACTACGTCTCTATTGAGTGAATATTCATATCGCTCTATAATAACGTCAAATTAAGGTTAAATAGAAGGCGTTAAAGTCTCTCGAGACGACCGGTTTAAAATGGCCCGTGGCTTCGGCTTAAAAAAAAACTGGTTTTCGCCAAGATTTTAAAGAACCAATATTTTGATTTTTAAAAAACGGTGATTTAATTTTTATTAAATCTCTTCAGGCTCTTTTACTGTCATCTTCCTGTGATGTATCAGGGGATAAAAAATAATAAAAAACAGATTTCGGGCTTTTCCTATCTATTAGGTGTACAAAATGAAACTCGGCTAAAATCTACAAATTTCAAATTTACCCTGTAGCTGAGTTTCATTTTGTACACCTATTAAATAAAAATTGTTGGAAATTTAATCATCTATGAATTTGTACTTAATTATTTTTTTCTAGGATGCACCATTTTCGGAAAATATTTTTTTTTTTAAAATAAATTTATCTTGAAAACAGTGCGTCCTAGAGAAAAAATGAATAGAATAAAATTAAAGAGAATTAAATTTCCAACAGATTTTATTTAGTGCATTTTTTCAATATCTGTAACGGTTTACGATTTACAAGCCTTTAAAAATTAACCTTCTCAATGGTTATACTTCAATAATCTTACACGGAGAAGGACAACTTTTGATGGACTTTAACGCCTAAAATATTCAAAATTTTGAAAAAATGAACTACTAGGTGTACAAAATGAAACTCGGCTAAAATCTACAAAATTCAAATTTACCCCGTGGCTGAGTTTCATTTTGTACACCTAATATTTCGGGCTTTTTCTATCTTTTTTGAGATCTTGACGAAACTTAAGGCCGAAAACCGCCTTTTCACCCCCTATTTTTGGGAGTTTTTCCTCAGTTTTTGACGAAAAAACCTCTTTTGAAAATTTTCTGACGTCCTCAGCTTGTTTTTTCAGCTTAAAAGCGTATCCCTTTCTATCGAGAAGCTCCTTATTTACCAGGTTTTGGATTTTGTCTACGTCTTTTGGCCGAAAAAACAACCGTCTTATCCTTTTTCAGGGATTTTCCCAGAAAGGAAAAACGTGGATTCCCGTGATTCAGGAGGCGGTGAACGCTTGAAAGTTAATTCTAGAGACTTGTGGTTTATTTTGGACTCTAAAAAGTAGTAGATTGAAAAGATTCAGGAGGCCGTGGACTCCAGAAACGTGGATTCGAGAGATTGTTCGCGAATCATCAGGATTTACTTGTTTCAGACATTTATCGCTTTAATAATAATCATAATATTTAAGTTCGAAAAGTGAAAATAAATTGGCCCTGAGGGTATTATTTTGATTTTCTATAAAATGAGTGGCTTATATCATAGAAAATAAAAAAAAAGAATTTTTTTTCACACTATTTGACATTCTCACTCCTCAATTTGTTTACAACCGTTCAAGTATTTATACAGCAAATATTGAAATAATGGCTTAAAAGGTAGACGCCGAAAGAGGATTAGAACATTCTTGTTTCAAGATGTCAGATAAAGGGGGCGCTTAATTAAAGATCAAGGTCTAAAATTTTAAAGTGAAGAATTCCCGTTTTTTCTTCCACCTCCTTCAAAATGTCATTTGTTTTAAGCCTGGGAGCTCGCTTTTTTTTATACACGAGTGATCCCCATTCCTCAACTACCGATTAAATCATTTTGCGTAACTTCCGTGATTTTGGGTTTTCGGTAGCTTATTTTTTATCTGAGTCACGTTTTCATGACAGCCGACGTGCCTATCTAAGGACATTAATTTTTTTTTGGAGATTGCGGAAAGGGGAGCTTTAAGATCGAACGCGTGAAGTTTTCTAGGCGAGGGAATTAGAACTCTCTCATAAAGACAATGGAGGGATTATTAACCGTTTGCAATGAGATCTACCCCGCCCAGACTTTCACTACCGAGCATCTGGGACCTTTCAAAATTCAATTACGACCTTAAAAGAAAGAAAATAGAGTAAAAATTTGATTACAAAATAAGCAAAAGACCGCAAACCCACGTGGAAGCAAGTTTTCAATTTTTTATCCCAAAAGTCAATACACTCTTTTTGTCCCAAGACATCATTTAAGTGAAAACTCGAGTTTTTTCTGTCTCTAAATACGTAAAAAGTGCTCAAATCTGGGTGAAAAAAATTTATTTTAATCCGACAACCTAAGCTTAATGAATCAAGGAAAATAAAGAATTATTAGGTGTACAAAATGAAACTCAGCCACAGGGTAAAGAATTTTGTAGATTTTAGCCGAGTTTCATTTTGTACACCTAGTAGTTCATTTTTTCAAAATTTCAAACATTTTAGGCGTTAAAGTCCATCACAAGTTGACCTTCTCCGTGTAAGAAGGTTATTGAAGTATAACCAATAAGAAGGCTAATTTTTAAAGGCTTGTAAATCGTAAAGCGTTACAGATATTGAAAAAATGCACAAAATAAAATCTGTTGGAAATTTAATTCTCTTTAATTTTTATTCTATTCATTTTTTCTCTAGGACGCACTGTTTTCAAGATAAATTTATTTTTAAAAAAATTATTTTCCGAAAATGGTGTATCCTAGAAAAAAATAATTAAGAGCAAATTTATAGAGAACTAAATTTCCTACAATTTTTATTTATTAGGTGTACAAAATGAAACTCAGCCACAGGGTAAATTTGAATTTTGTAGATTTTAGCCGAGTTTCATTTTGTACACCTAATAACTTAGAAGTTATTCTGATACCCTCCACGTCGGGTTTTGGGGAAGGGGTCTTCCAGACCCCGTAGGATCATTCGATTATGGATCTACACCAATCTCAATTTTGTCTGTGGTTCCGGCCGGCCGTCCTTCCGGAACACTTCACGGCCACAGTTTTGAACCGACTTCCACCGAATTTTTACACAATATTCCTTAATAGCTGAACAAAGTAACGAGGGTATTTTTGAATTTCGAAAAAAAATGGTGGAAATTATTATGTCGGTAATTTTAAACTAGTACTTTTTAATTATAAATACGCTTTGAAATTTTTTTGTGTCTTATTCCTGTCATGACGCAAATCGCAAGATCAAAGAAGCCCCTGAGGCGAACCATTTACTTTTACTGCGGCATCAAGATTTTACCGCTTCAGTAGCGCCAATGCAACCGCTATGAATATTTTTATAAAATAAATGATCGTGATAACCTTGAATATGTTGGATATCTGATTTTTAATATACTGGGTGCGTTGGCCTCATATTAATCTTGAAATAAATTAACCTAAAAGTTGGTTGTAAAAAAAAATTCTTTTGGGGTTATGGCCAACAGAGTTATTGTAACGACAAATACCGCATATGGACCAGGACTTTTTTTTCCTTTTTACGGCCCATAACTCGGGGGCCACGGTCTCAACCGGGAATCTTTCCTCAAAAGACTTTTATGGTCGAGGTTGTGTCCGAAAAGAAGAGGAAGAAGGTGGGAGAATGGGTTTTTCGTCCGGCGTAAATCACAACGTTCGCTCCTTTTTTTCTTGTTGTTATAAGTGGAACGCACATGCGGCAACGGATTTGCGAGATCCGATAACTCGAGAGGTCGTCCTTCAGAAAAGCGGACAATAAAAATCCTCACCGTTATCGCCTTTTAAAACATTTCCTACATCGAAAATTTCGTAAATTGAAACTAGCCATTCTTCCAGAACTAAGTAAGGTTTCCGTTTCCAATCAGAAAAGACCGCTAAATGTAAAATATAAAAAATACGAGAACGTCGGATTTCTATAGAATTTACCGCTTTGTATCCTTTACAAGGAAATCATTAAAGCAATAACTTTTTTAAATAATATTCTACGATCCTTACTTGGAGTTTATTGACTTCATATTTTCTACTTTTTTTGGCTGAATTTTCTGGTTTAGGCATTTTCCTCAAGAAACACCCATTAAGGGCGTATTCCTAGGTCTTTTTATTAGGTGTACAAAATGAAACTCGGCTAAAATCTACAAAATTCAAATTTACCCGGGGCTGAGTTTCATTTTGTACACCTAATAAATAAAATTGTAGGAAATTTAATTCTCTATAAATTTGTACTTAGTTATTTTTTTCTAGGATGCACCATTTTCGGAAAATAATTTTTTAAAAATAAATTTATCTTGAAAACAGTGGGTCCTAGAGAAAAAATGAATAGAATAAAAATTAAAGAAAATTGAATTTCCAACTGATTTTATTTTGTGCATTTTTTCAATATCTGTAACGGTTTACGATTTACAAGCCTTTAAAAATTAACCTTCTTAATGGTTATACTTCAATAACCTTCTTACACGGAGAAGGTCAACTTTTGATGGACTTTAACGCCTAAAATGTTTAAAATTTTGAAAAAATGAACTACTAGGTGTACAAAATGAAACTCTGCTAAAATCTACAAAATTCAAAACCCTGTGGCTGAGTTTCATTTTGTACACCTAATAACTTCCTTAAAGAAGTTATTGTGATACCCCCCCACGTCGGTTTTTTTCTCTCTCAAATATTCTTTAAATTTCAAACTTTGCCTGGAAAATGTTCACTTTTTGTAGCTTAAAATAAATATTATTTTCCCCTGTTTGATCAACCTCCTCAGTAGTAAAGTCTTTAGCTAATTTTGAATTCAGATTTAATTTCTCATGAGTCTTGATTTTGAAATATCGTCCAACAGTGCGTGGGAGCGATGCGGAATAATAAATAATCATAAGAGACAATAGGTAGTAAAAAATACGTTTTTCCTTTAATAATTTAAAAAACCATTTTGCGCTAAAATACTTTCTATTTCTGGTATTCAGTCAAAAAAACGAGCCTTCAACACAAGAATAACAAATGTCCTGAAAACGAAACTTTTTATTCGAAAGCTATTTTTGACAAGAAGCCAAGACATCCTTACAAAACTCCTTCGTAAGAATTTGCGACAATGAATTTATTATGAGAATTTAAAATGTCAGAAGAGTGATGAAAGTCTCATTGACAAAGCTTCCGTCATTTTAAGAAGAAAAATAGCATTTTAAAAAAGACTCATAAATAAAGTTCGTGTATGGAAATACACCTTTCGAATCTTTTCATGTTGCTACTGCATAAATTTTTTTCCCGCGAGATTTTTTTCGAAAAAGCTGTTTACGACTTAACACTTTAGACCGAATTTTATTCAAGTGACTACGCAATTACGAGGAGTCGGTCATTTTTTTCATACAAAGCGGGGAGGATGAAGGGAAAGCCGTTTTTATGGTCTTATTTTACGTTTCAATGGCTGCTTCGTGTCGGAAGGTTTATTTTAAATCTGAAGTAATACGAGGACGGCCTTTAAAATGGCATAACTTTCGCTTATAAGGACGCTTAAGCTGTTAAAAACAAGTACATTATAAACTATTCTTTTATCCTCGCTAAGAAAAACCTTTGGCTATCGTTTTTCTGACGTTTTCCTCCATCTTTTGGCGAAGAAACCCCCTTTGTAATAGATTTTCAAGCGTTTTCCTTCCTCTTCCGGTCTATAATCGCTTTTGTCGGAGTTTTGGGTGTTTTCATTGCTTATCCGGCGAAATAAACACCATTCGCACTCGATTTTCCGCGCTTTTCCTCGCTCTTCTGACTACGAAACCCCACTTTGGACCTTGGGTTTTCCAAGCTCCAGATTGCCTGATGTTTGCTCACCCGAAAAAAAACTTTTGCTCATGCGAAAAAAAAACTAATTTTTCATCATTTTCCTTCGTTAGAACTATTGCGTTTTTCTGGCTCCTCGGTTAAAAATTAGTTTCTTAAAGCGTTTTCCTTGGTGTTTTAAAAATGATTCTCTCTCTCAATCGCCCCATATCGAAAACTGCATATCTCGTTTAGTAAGAAAAAAAAAATTTCTTATGAATAAATAACGTTTCTGTATCTCTACTTTAACGGTGTCCGCACATATTCGATGGCTAGATAAAGCGCTAACTAGTATTTAAATAAGTAGAGTAATTGAAACAGTAACATCCTGGTTTGTGAGCGTTATTGAAAAAGAAACGGTGGTTTTAAAAAAACCGGCTATTAAGAGTAATGCCAGTCTTCATTTTTTCCTTCATTGAATTTTTTTTTCTTTATCGATTTACAGATAAAAATTTCTTCTTTTTTTTCCTTTGAAGTGGGTGAGATAGAAATAGGAGCCTCTCGTTCGACCGTTACCGTTCTGCGGAAAGGTCACGGTGCAAGGCTCCATAACGCCGAAGAGTTGCGTAAAAGACCCCCTTATTTTACTCCCGTCCTCAGGATATTCGAAAAGGTTAATCGCCGTCCATTTGCCGAAGACTTTTTTTCCCCCCTTCAACGCTCCTCTTTGAAATTTACACCTCGATGAAGAAAAGGATCGCTCGATAAATTTCCGAGCCGACTTCTACGTCTGGAAAATAAGTGTAGAGTATAAATTACTAGACGGAATCCTGCGCTACTGTGTGGCGGATATACAGGGTTACAACGTTCATTTTAAAACTCGGATTTTAATCGAAAGGAGTGTTCAAAATATTCTAGTATTTATCATGTTTTTCCTTTCACCACGCTGACCGCCCAAACCGCTATTGAGAACCGAAAAAAAAGGGCGAACGGCAAAAACGTTTAATTACTGAACGGTGACAAACGGTAAAGAGCTCGAGGATCGTTTTTTTCGCCCTCTCCTTTTTAATCAAACTCTATTGTGAATTTTCTTTTGTCATTCCACTTCATCATTCTTACTTCGCAAATAATCGTTTTCTAATTTATTACCGTTAACAGAAAAAAGTTCAACAATAATTTTAGATGCTAAACTGGATAGTAAAACTTTGACGTTGGGAGATTATCTAAAACCGCTCCTGTTTCTTCTACAAAAAAAAAAACCAAATCAATCCATCTATGAAATAATTTTCCTCTGAAAACCATTCTTAAGGCAGTAAAAGAGAGAGACTGAAATTTCGGGCTGTTCTTATCAGCATAAAAATGTACACATTGGGAGTTTGTGAAGAGGAATCAAAAAAGTCACTGCTGACTGTTAACGAAAAGCTAAATTTTAGCGCCAAAAAACCAATTTGGCGCTAAATTTCTTTGATTTTGAGAAATTTAGAAAAAAAAAAAACCAAGTACACGATAGAACGAGTTAAAAGTACTGGTTTGAAGAGCTTCCAACGAAAACTTCCTTAAAGAGAAGTAATTCTATATAGGAGGGGGAAGTATAACGGAGGGGACGTAAAACGTAGGAGGAAGTATATGGGAGGGGTGAGTATAAGGGAACGAAATTATAACGAACGGAGGGAAAGTATAAAGGAGGGGAAGTACAAGGAAGGGGAAGTATAAGGGAGGGGAAGTATAAGGGAGAGGGAAATTTTTTGTTTTTGTTTTTCAAAAAATTTTCCGCGTTTTTTTTTTCGAAAAATTGTCCGCGTTTTCTTTTTTAAAGCGCTTTTTTAACTTTTTTTTTGAAAAATTTTTTATGTTCTTTTTTTTCGAAAATTTTTATAAGTGTCAAGGCATAATGGGCTTTTTGGCCTAGGGATGTGCCTCTCGTAATGGGTAGAAGTATGAAATTTATCCCTACTAAAAAGTTGAGATCGGTAAAGATTAATATTCGATTTGACCCTCTGGGGTCTGGAAGACCCTTCCCCAAAAACCCGACGTGGAGGGTATCACAATAACTTCTTTAAGGAAGTTAAAATGGCACATTGAAAGGAAAATTCTCCTTTCGCCTTAATTTAGTTTTAAAATGAGGAGTCCGTAAAAAAAGATTTTCACGTCGAAACACAATGAGTACCAGTTAAACTAGTTCATATGTGTAGGAGTCTCATTATTACACAGCCTACGCGACGATTAAAATGGCGATTCCATTCTAATTACAAATTCAAATTTCAAAAAAAAATTCTGCACCTTTTATCTTCTTTCTTCGGGGGAAAAAATCGTGAGGGCCCATCCTAGGATGTTTCTCCACCATTTCAGTTAAAAGTGGTGTTTTAGTCTACAAAATCGAGGAAAACGCCCAAAATTTTATTGAAAATTGATTATTTTGGCTAAAAAACAAAGGAAATAAAACATTCATAAATAAGACAGCTGTATTTTTAATGATTCTGCGCCTGCAAGTTTACAAACAATGACTAAAAAAGTTAAAAAAATTGAGGTTTTTTCGTCCGACAAACCTAGAAGAACACAAAAATTTATATTGAGAAAAAAGATTAAAATACATTGAGTAAAGATGCCCGAAAATCTAATTCTCAGGAGATTTCTTGGCCGAAAAACCGACGAAAAAGCCCAAAAACTCCTCTCTTAACGGGGTTATTTGCCCCCTAAAACCAAGGAAAACATCAGAAAAATTTGAAAGTGTAGTTTTTTATCCGCTTTCAAGAAAAACAAACACAAGATTATACTTCTTCTTTTATTTTGAAAGCTAGTATGCTATTTGCTAAATAAAATAACACACACCATGAAAGAAAAGGAAAACAAGCAATTTTTCATGTTATACTTCCTTATGGTACTTGCCATTATGAACTCCATGTTGATCCTAAAAGGTAAAAAGTTTTTTTTACGTAATACGAGTTCAACTTGCGCGGAATCCTTTATTACGAATTTATTCAAATATGAATGTCAAAAATATAAACGAGAATTTTATTTATGTTCGACGACCTCAACGTCTTTTCTCGACGACGTCCGATATGAACTTTTTATGCAATAGTTTAAACAGAAGCCAATAATAAGGTCAAATAGGGTCGAAGGCTATAAATTATTTAAAGCTTTTAGTGGGTAATTTTTCATCGATGAACCTTTCCTAAAATAAAGTGAGAGGATTCTTTTTTACGAGTATCGGAAATGGCTGCAAAAACGTCTTCCCCATCAATTGTTTTCTAATGGCCAGATTCTGACTGGAAAAAAGGAACTTAATCACGTTTTGAAAATAATCGTCGATTACGAGAAAGGGGCTCGTTTTCCTGGATAAAAACGTCCGTCTTGACGTAACTTCCGAAGTTTTGCTTCACATGAAAGATTCGAAAAGTTGCGATATCAGCATAAAAAAGGAAATCGTGGAAACGAAGGGCGGTCGAGGGCCAAGGGCGTTTTTGCTGAGGGTCTTAAAAATCGAGGATGGTCGATAGATCTGGAAAATGGCATAGAGGTCGGTAAAAACCCGGCGTGACCTTTGTTCGAACGACCGATAGAAAGTCGATTTGGGGTCAAGGATGCATACCATAACCAGTACCACCTTATTTACAAATTATAAACGGTTTATTAACCCGTCTATGTATTTTACCGATCGGGAAAGTGATCGATCCTCGAGATTCGACGTCGACGCGTCCTCCTTCGCTGGATCCACTCCGATGAACACCCGGAGAAATTCTTACCACCCACACCAATTTTTCTTCACAGAAATAATTTTTCAAAGATAAAAGAACTTTTTTTTTACATTCGTGATCATCGGTCACGGCTCTAAATTACATTACAATGGCCCATTCTCATTACGAAATCCTCTTACGTAATATTTCTGGGAGAAAAGCCCTTTTTTGCATAAAGTTTGATTTTATAGTAATTAATTTTTAAATGTAACTTCTTTGGGCCATACATTTTTTCGACCAGAAGATCCAAAAACTTCCAAAAATGGTTTTCCTCAGCCGATAGACAGTAGGAGACGACCCAAAAAAGTGTTTCTTGGGCAAACACCATGAAAAACGCCTAAAAATTTGGGAAAAAAGGGTGTCCCCCGCAAAGG
This sequence comes from Orius insidiosus, assembly GCA_014119065.1. Lineage (NCBI taxonomy): Eukaryota > Metazoa > Arthropoda > Insecta > Hemiptera > Anthocoridae > Orius > Orius insidiosus. The sequence continues at coordinate 193,067 of JACGAQ010000057.1, read as the reverse complement.
TGTTTTCGGTGTGTGTCGGCTCAACCGGTGGAACCCCCCCCCCCCCCAAAAAAAACCTCCACGGCCAAAAAACTGGAAAAACGGGTATTTTTCGACCAGAAGATCGAGAATGTTATCTAAAAATCGTATGTTTGTCATCTGATTGACTCGAGGAGACCACCAAAAAAGGTGTTTTTCGAGCAAAAGTCCCTGAAAAAAACCAAAAATTGTGAAAAAAATGAAATCCTGATTTTTGGCCTGATAAAAAAATGTTTAAAACTGAGGGATTTGGATGTTCTTTACCCCAAATATTCTTGACAACAAGGGTGTCACAATAATTTCTCTTTGAGGAAGTAAAGTACTGGTTTGAAGAGCTTCCAACGAAAACTTCCTTAAAGAGAAGTATCTATATAGGAGGGGGAAGTATAACGGAGGGGACGTAAAACGTAGTGGGAAGTATATGGGAGGGGAAGTATAACGGAGGGGGAAGTATATGGGAGGGGGAAGTATAACGGAGGGGAAAGTATAACGGAGTAGGAAGTATAATGGAGGGGGAAGTATAAAGGAAGGGGATTTAGTAGGAAGGGAAAGTATAAAGGACAATTTTGCAAGTTTGTTTTTGCGAAAAATTTTCCGGGTTTTTTTTTTTTTTGAAAAATTTTCTAAGTTCTTTTTTCAAAAAATTGTCTATTTTTTTTTTTTTTTTTTTTCGAAAAATTTTTTAAGTTCTTTTTTTCAAAACATTTTCTAAGTTTTTTGTCCAAAAAAAAAAATTTTTTTTTTGAAAAATTTTCAAAGTTTTTTTCGAAAAATTTTCCGGGTTTTCCTTTTTTTTTTTTTTTTTTTTTCGAAAAATTTTCAAGTTTTTTTTTTCGAAAAATTTTCTATGTTTTTTTGTCAAAAAAAAATTTTTTTTTCCGGGTTTTCCTTTTTTTTTTTTTTTTTTCGAAAAATTTTCTAAGTTTTTTTTTTCGAAAAATTTTCCGGGTTTTTCTTTTTTTTTTTTTTCTTCTTTTTATTTTTTCGAAAATTTTTCCAAGTCTCAAGGTCGAAATAATGGGCTCTTTGGCCTAGGGATGTGCCTCTCGTAAAGGGTAGAAGTACGAAATTTCTCCCTACTAATAAAAATAGTAATTAAAAAGTGGCAATTTTTTTGCACCAAAAATTCTTAAAAAATATAAGGAGTAATTGGTGAAAATTTGGTGAAAATCGGATTAACGGTTCGGCCGCAGCGAATTTTTTAAAATTTCAAACAGACATATCTCCGCCATTTTTTCGAAATTCAAAAATCGCCCTCGTCATATTCTTCTTCACCGGCTAAAGAAATTTGTGTAAAAATTTGGTGAAAATCGGATGAAAACTGTGGCCGTAAAGTGTTCCGGAAAAAAATGCTACGGCCGGCCGGCCGGCCGGAACCACAGACAAAGTTGAGATCGGTAAAGATCAATATTCGATTTTACCCTCCGGACCCCGGAAGACCACTCCCCAAAAACCCGACTTGGAGGGTATCACAATAACTTCTTTAAGGAAGTTAAAAAGGTTAACAATAAGCTAAAATTCAAAGATTTTCTCTCGAAATTGTTTAAATTCTCCCTTAAATATTTAGAAAGCAATAATTAGACGTTAATTTGTCTTTTTCTCAAAGGTTGGGCGTTTAATTTTTAAAATTCCCATTTTCACCAAGAAAGTGATCACCTTTATTTATTAAGCATGAAGGGCAAACAGGATTCCAGCGTGTAAAAAGGAACGAATTTATTGTTGTATCTTTTTCATGTTTTCCCTTTTTCATTCCCAGGCGTTTATTGACAATTAACGTTTTGTAAATATTGTCTAATTAGTTAGAACAAGTGCTAGAAAGCATGTCCGTGGGGTTCGGGGAACAAAGTAAAAGTTCTTTTTCCTTTTCACGATAAAGTCGCACTTAATTCCGCTCGATAGCCTCCGACACGTTTACTCGGACATTAAATAACTGGGTGCTAAAACAATTAATTACGTAAGCCTACTTGATTTTTCTTAATCACTTCCTATTTGCGCTTATTTTTTTCATACGCGGAGGAAAAAGTATGGAATACAAATGAGTTCCTTTAAAATATAAATTATGCTTCATATAACAAAGACACGGCGGAGGAAGTCCCAGGGTCGCTCTGGCACCAAAAAGCCCCTTTTTCCTTCATTTATCTTACGAAAATATTGAACAAAAAGGAACTGTAAAATGTTCAAACGCCCCAAAAAAAATGTTATTACGCCTAAGTACCGAGAGAAACGCCCAAAAATCGGGTTTGTCGCCCGAAAGGGCCAAAAGTACTGGTTTGAAGAGCTTCCAACGAAAACTTCCTTAAAGAGAAGTATCTATATAGGAGGGGGAAGTATAACGGAGGGGACGTAAAACGTAAGGGGAAGTATATGGGAGGGGAAATATAACGGAGTGGGAAGTATATGGGAGGGGAAGTATAAGTGAGGGGAAGTATATGGGAGGGGGAAGTTTAAGTAAGAAGTAGTATAACAGAGGGGGAAGTATAAGGGAACGAAAGTATAACGGAAGGGGATGTATAAGGGAGGGAAAGTATAAAGGAGAATTTTCCAAGATCTTTTTTTCGAAAATTTTCAAATTTTTTTTTCGAAAAATTTTCCGGGTTTTCCTTTTTTTCGAAAAATTTTTTAAGTGTCAAGGTAGAAATAATGGCATCTTTAGCCTAGGGATGTGCCTCTCGTAAAGGGTAGAAGTACGAAATTTCTCCCTACTAAAAAAAAAATAATAAATAATAATTAAAAAGTGGCAATTTTTTTACACCAAAAATTCTTAAAAAATATAAGGAGTAATTGGTGAAAATTTGGTGAAAATCGTACCAACAGTTCGGCCGCAGCGAATTTTTTAAAATTTCAAAAAGACATACCTATCTCCGAAAATTTTTCGAAATTCAAAAATCGCCCTCTTTACATTCTTCTTCACGGCTAAAGAAATTTGTGTGAAAATTTGGTGAAAATCGGGTGAAAACTGTGGCCGTAAAGTGTTCCGGAAAAAAATCCGGAGCATTTTCAGTCCGGCCTGACCACGGACAAAGTTGAGATCGGTACAGATCAATATTCGAATTGACCCTCCGGGGTCTGGAAGACCCCTCCCCAAAAACCCGACGTGGAGGGTATCACAATAACTTCTTTAAGGAAGTTAAAAATGTTATTACGCCTAAGTACCGAGAGAAACGCCCAAAAATCGGGTTTTTTCGCGAAAGGGCCAAAAAATGGAGCCAAATATCAAAAGTTTTAAACTCCCCTTCTCCTAAAATTGGACTCTAAAGGCCTAAAATGCTGCACCTTACTCGCAGAGAATCTCTCCAATCTCTCCGCTCTCATCCTTTGTACAATTTGTGCTTTTGTTTTACGTATAATAACGATTAGAAAGTTCCCTTAATAGAAAATGTTCCGATAAAAAACCATTTGCTTTACAGATGACTGGTCGATTTCAATTTAGATGAATGGCCCTCCCCATTTTAAAACGAACAATTCAATAAAAATGATAATTATAGCTTCTAAACACACGATATGAATACGAATCGAGAAAATTGTTGTTTAATAAGTCAAACAAGAATGTCCTACATTTTTTGAAAAAATCCTTGAATTGCTAGCAGGAACAGCTTTTTTAAATAATTGATTACAAAATTTTTTTCAAAAAAGGAAGTTAGGACATGGTGAACGGTATCTGTGAAAAAAAATGCAATGGGAAGTAAAAATTTCCCAACTTCATAACACCCTTGGTCTATTTTATCGAAGAGACGATAGCGGGTAATAAAGGAAAAATTATGAAGGCCAAAATTTATCTAAACATTATTCTCTTTAAAAACAGGTTACGGGATAAAAAAATGCAAATTTTGTGATTAAAATCTGTTTAAACCGTCGATATTTGCTCTTTAGAAATTCGAATCCATTAAAATAACATGGATTTATTTTTCTCCACTTCGGGCCCTAAGGGGACTTGTAAATGGAAAACTATCCTTATAAGTAGGGAAGGCAATGAAATAGGTAGATAGCCTTGTCGAAGAAGCCCCTAACTTCCCATTAATTCGACATATATGAAGCAATTAGATATTGAGAAAAAAAGAAGTCATTTTTAATGAATGATAAAACGAAAAAGGATTGATTAATTTCCTGTATTTTTTGCCCCCTACATAGAAACCCCCACCAACAAAGGGGTTAAACGCAGATTTTCCTGGTTTTTCGCTTGTATCTCCAAAACGGTACATCGTATCAAAAACTTATATTAGTTAAAAAAGAAAGCTGACTAAATTTCCTAAAGATTTGTCTTTATACAATTTTTTGTACAACCAACGGCGCTCGAGCTACACGGCGGCGAAAAACAGTGCAAAAAAAATCCTTGGGGCGTGACTTTTTTCGGTTTTTCGCCTGTATCTTCAAAACGGTACGTCGTAGCTAAAAAATGTATAATACAAAAATAAAAGGTGATTAAATTTCCTACAAATTATTCGAAATTAACTTCATTGTAGGATTGACCGTTTCCGAGCTGCGGAGCTCAGAAAAAAGTCGCTTTTACGAGATAATCTCACGCTAAAGGTCTCAGATTTTTAATCACCTTACCAAATAAACACTTGTGAAAATAAGTAGTTTTTTTAAATACTGTTTTTTAAAAAGCAATAAAACTATAAAAACGCGTTTAGAAAGGCAACGTAACCATTGAGCATCTAAATACTGGAAAAACGTCGTAAAATCCTTAGAAAGTCAAGGAAATTATTTAAAACAGTTTTCTAAATCTTGAGGTCTAAATCTAGTTATGAATGGAGAGAAAACGGAATTGCTGAACAGACTTTCGAACGCTTCCAGCTTTTTGTTCTTTTTTTCCCCTCCATGATTAATATTCATTGCTCTTATCTAATTTGTCTACATACTTATGGAAATCGATAGATTACACAAGAGCCGATTAGACCACCCGTAACAGAAAAAATCTGTTGTTTTACAGGGAGTTCTTTAGGTAAAATGCCACTAGTGCCGCTTTTCTAAGTATTTTTACTGTCCAGTTCCAGGAGCTATTAGTGCTCTTTTTTTTCTGCTAACGAGGCTTGATTGGTATGATGTCTATTCCAATAACCCCATCGTAATCTGCAGCATAGAATTTTGAAATTAAAAAAAATGTAATCAAATTAAGCCATCGGAGGTTAAAGTTCTCACGTAAAACTAGTAAATGATGACATTCCTTCATGCTTTAATGATTAAAATGCTTGAAATGATTGGCCCATTTGGCAAAAGATACCGGAATGCAAATGGGTCAATCGAGGTTCTTTCCATCAGACTTCAATCCATATTTTAATCGTTTCGGACAGTCTTTTAATGAGCGCTCCATTTTGAAAAAAAATAAAAAGTAGCGGATGATAAAATGACCTCACTGAGATCATGTTCTCTCACCTCAATAGGAATCCATGCGAAGGCCGAACGTCAGTCGGATTTGCTCATTCGTGAATATCGCGAAGGAAAGACGGGCTCTAATTTATTTTTCTCACGATTGATCTTCGCCTTTCTGTTCTGATGGTCATCCGTTAATTTGCTGTATCATTTTCATATAAAACATACGTTCCTGTGAAAGCCTTTCTTCGTGAAGATCGTGTCTGTTTTACAAAAAAAAAAAAAGACTTCTCCATTTGAATATGGTCATTGAAAAAATTTCACTTTCTGAACATCACGATCATACGAAAAAAGTACTAGTGCTTCCAAAGAAAACTTCCTTTAAGAGAAGGAACAATATGGGAGGGGGAAGTATAACGGAAGGGAAGTTTTAGGAGGGGGAAACATAAGGAGGGGAAGTATAATTTCAAGTACTAGCCACAGGGTAAATTTGAATTTTGTAGATTTTAGCCGAGTTTCATTTTGTACACCTAATAAATAAAAATTGTAGGAAATTTAATTTTCTATAAATTTGCACTTAATTATTTTTTTCTAGGATGCACCATTTTCGGAAAATAATTTTTTTTTAAAAATAAATTTATCTTGAAAACAGTGCGTCCTAGAGAAAAAATGAATGGAATAAAAATTAATGAGAATTAAATTTCCAACAGATTTTATTTAGTGCATTTTTTCAATATCTGTAACGGTTTACGATTTACAAGCCTTTAAAAATTAACCTTCTTAATGGTTATACTTCAATAACCTTCTTACACGGAGAAGGTAAACTTTTGATGGACTTTAACGCCTAAAATGTTCAAAATTTTGAAAAAATGAACTACTAGGTGTAAATGAAACTCGGCTAAAATCTACAAAATTCAAATTTACCCTGGGGCTGAGTTTCATTCTGTACACCTAATATCTCCACCATTTTTTTCGAAATTCAAAAATCGCCCTTGTAGAAAATTGGAGAAAATTGGTTGAAAACTGTGGCCGTGAAGTGTTACGGACGGACGGCCGGCCGGAACCACAGACAAAGTTGAGATCGGTAAAGATTCGATTTGACCCTCCGGGGTCTGGAAGACCCTTCCCCAAAAACCCGACGTGGAGGGTATCAAAATAACTTCTTTAAGCAAGTTAGAAATGAAGTTTCAACGGTATTCTGGATGAAATATTGAAATTTTGAGAGAACGCTTTTTTTAAAAAAACGGCCTCGAGTTTAAGCGTATTCGAAATGATTTCAAAGGTCACGGGTCACTCGAAGTTCAAAGCCGGTAAAAGGGATTCCTCCAGGTCAAGAATACTTAAAATCTACAGTTCACACACTTGAGTGAAGAATGTTGGCTAAAAAAAGCTGCTTTTTTTTTACATCCAAGAAGCCCAGCCATAAAAACCTCCCATATCTCAGCTAGGAGGACCTTCTTTAAAAGACTGAATTTTTCTCTGTTTTATTCTTCTTGTGTTGGAAAAAACTAATAGCTTCGTAGGTATTTAGGGGTAGACAAAAAAAAAGCTTTGATGTTCTCATCCTGATGATGATTCTTCAAGTAATTAGACTCAGAAAATTACAAATGTTTGCATAACGAGCTTAAAGACTCAGAAAAACGTTAACCGTTCTTAAGACCGGAACAAATCCGCTTAATACAAGGTGTACTAATAAAAAAAAATGTCTGCCCTCACGAGAATATTAAAATAGATGAGGGAGGGTAAAAAAGACTGAAGAATGTACGGCGACAACGGTAAGCCTGACATTAAAATAGTTTAATACACACTTCGAGCCTCCCTGAACGCCTTAAATGTTGTTTATTATAGTTATGTTTTTTGTCATAAAATAAATCTTTTTTCATTTTATAGTTTAGATTTTAAACCTGAAACATTTGACCCAGAAAGGAGCATTTTAAAAGTAATAAACTGGCTCTTCTAGGGGTTTACGTGGGGGGGAATCTCTGATAGAATATCGAGGAAACTTCCCAAAAATCCGGTTAAAAAGTGTCTCGGACAAAAACTGTGAAAAACGCCTAAAAGGGAACTAATTGGCTGAAAGACATAGAAAATCATAAAAATTCCAGAAAATTCGATAAAAAAGGGCGCCCTTTTTACCGGATTTTCAAGCGTTTTCTTCGTTTCCTGGGTCTTCCTGCCAAAAAGCGCTCGTTCGGGCGTTTTTGGACGTTTTTCACCATTTTTCCCGGATTTTCTGGTGTTTTGCACATTTTTTTTCTACCAAGAAAAACCCTTTTATCAGAATTTCGGGCGTTTTTATAATTTTCCAGATCTTCCTGCCGAAAAGACTTTTACCAGTCATTAAAACCAATAAAGCCCTTTTTGGTTAAGCAATAAAGCCCTTATTGGTTAAGCAATAAGGGTTAACCATAAGCAATTTTTTGAAATATTTGGGGCTCTTTCTTTCAACATCTTAAGAACCTTGAAGACCTAGTAGCATTAGAAAATTAGTTCGGTTAAATATTATATTTTTGTCAAGAAGCCATTAAATCATTAGTGGTTTTTTGTTTTCAAAAACAAAGAGGTCAATCTTTCTCCATGACTTCTATTTTCACCGCAAATGACACAAAAATTATTGTACAGAAAAAAAAAACGAGAGAACGCGCCATCCTAATCCTCTTTCTGTCGAAGGAAATCGGGTTTTTCTTTTCAAAAAATAAAGAACGGAAGACGACGTATAAAAAACTGTAAAAACGTCGAAAGAGATCTCCGGCAAAAATAAAAATATCTTTTCGGCAGGAAGACCTAGAAAATTGTAAAAACGCCCGAAATTCGGATTACCTAAAGGGTTTTTCTTGATTGAAAAAAAAAATTGTTCAAAACACCAGAAAATCCGGAAAAAATTGTGAAAAACATTTAAAAACGCCCGAATAAACGCTTTTCGGGAGGAAGACCCAGAAAACGAATAAAACACTTGAAAATCCGGTAAAAAGGGCGACCCTTTTTATAGAATTTTCTGGCATTCTTATGATTTTCGATGTCTTTCAGCCTAAGAGTTCCCTTTTTGGCGTTTTTCAAAGATTTTTTGCCCAAGAAATCAGCAGGATTTTCTGGCGGTTTCCTTTTTTCCTCGACCTTTTTTTATCGAGTTATCTGGAATTTTTATGATTTTCTTTGTCTTCTGCTGATTTTCTATGTGGTCGCTCGTAATAATGTCGCTATACCGGTAAAGGACGTGACGATCGGGGCTCCTACCCTACGATACCCGGGATTTCGTGTCAAGTGAGAGTGAAAGCTCATTCGACGGGAAAAATTCTAGAAACACCGCCGGACCCCGTTCATGGAACACGTGATCTAAGAAAAGAGAGAAAACCAAATCGTCACCCGCCCTTTTGTCTCCGAATGAAAGTCACCTTTTTGCATTTTTAACTTGTTTTGATGAGCAAGAATGTTGAACTCGCAACATCTTACCTTATTCAAGAAGCTACACCATCTTCGTATTTTATAAATTCTTTATGTCTTCATAGAAAATTTTTCCTCCGTGTTGAATAAAACTACCAAGTACCAGCATCAAAATAAACGACAAAAGATTTAAATCTTGAGGGTTTAATGAGGTAGGTTTTATCCCCTTTTTTTAAGGCGATAGTTATCTTATTCTTCAGTCTGGAAGCCCGCTTTGCTTGCATCCTCAAGGACGTTCCCTCTGCTCTTTCAAGGTTAATTATTACAGCCGTGTAAATGTCAGACGCCTTTCATCCGCTAGAACTGATTTTTAGAAAAAAAAACTCACGGATCTGAAAAACGATTTTATTGGATCAGTTATAAAAGCAAAGAGAAGCAGCTGTGCGGCAGAGATGCTTTCCCCAGTCGAATCTAAACTCGGATATCGACTTCTTTTCGTAATCTCCTTTTATGTCGGAAACCAATTGTTTGTAAACTGCGATTCTGAATTTTTCTCCTTCCGGATTATTAGTGTCAAGTTTCAAAAATTCTAAAATAAAAAAAGTATCAACGGTTCTTAGTTTTGAGAGGCCCCAAGGAAAACGCTGGAAAGAGTGTTTATCGGTATAAAGAACTGGTGTACAAAATGAAACTCGGCTAAAATCTACAAAATTCAAATTTACACTGTGGCTGAGTTTCATTTTGTACACCTAATAAATAAAAATTGTTGGAAATTTAATTCTCTATAAATTTGCACTTAATTATTTTTTCTAGGATGCACCATTTTCGGAAAATAATTATTTTTAAAATAAATTTATCTAGAAAACGGTGCGTCCTAGAGAAAAAATCAATAGAATAAAAATTAAAGAGAATTGAATTTCCAACAGATTTTATTTAGTGCATTTTTTCAATATCTGTAACGGTTTACGATTTACAAGCCTTTAAAAATTAACCTTCTTAATGGTTATTCTTCAATAACCTTCTTACACGGAGAAGGTCAACTTTTGATGGACTTTAACGCCAAAAATGTTCAAAATTTTGAAAAAATGAACTACTAGGTGTACAAAATAAAACTCGGCTAAAATCTACAAAATTCAAATTTACCCTGTGGCTGAGTTTCATTTTGTACACCTAATAAATAAAAATTGTAGGAAATTTAATTTTCTATTTTGTACTTAATTATTTTTTTTTCTAGGATGCACCATTTTCGGAAAATAATTTTTTTTAAAATAAATTTATCTTGAAAACAGTGCGTCCTAGAGAAAAAATGAATAGAATAAAAATTAAAGAGAATGGAATTTCCAACAGATTTTATTTAGTGCATTTTTTCAATATCTGTAACGGTTTACGATTTACAAGCCTTTAAAAATTAACCTTCTTAATGGTTATACTTCAATAACCTTCTTACACGGAGAAGGTCAACTTTTGATGGACTTTAACGCCTAAAATGTTCAAAATTTTGAAAAAATGAACTACATACTTCATTGATTGATCTTCCGCAAAAAGACCTTGAAAATGACGAAAACGCCTAAAAATCCATAAATAAAAGGATCCAAGAAACCTTTTTACCATATTTCACCCTACTTTTTTCTCCGGAATTTCGTCAAAATCTTTGGGAAAAGTCCACCAAAAGCGTATTTAACGGCAAAAAGAACTAGAAAGTGATAAAAATGCTTGACAATCCAAAAAAGCAAATGGATAATGCGGTTTAAAAAAGGCTTTCTTCATCAAAACTGTGAAAAACGCTGGAAAAGAATAATCTTCGGCAGAAAGACCCTAAAAATGATGAAAACGCCCGAACATACGAGAAGATGAGTCAAAGAAACGCCTTTTTATAGCATTTTCGGGCGTTTTCCACAGTTTTTCTTTTTTCTTTTTTGTTTATTTAAATACAATATGCATTTTGTATTTTTAAAACGTGTCAAGGAAACAAAAGACTATAGACAAAAAAGAGAAAATAAAAGTACTTGTTTGAAGAGCTTCCAAAGAAAACTTCCTCAAAGAGAAGGAAAAATATAGGACAGGGAAGTATTAAAGAGCGGAAGTATGAAGGAGGGGGAAGTATAAAGGAAGGGGAAGTAGAAAGAAGGGGATACCGTATCTCGGAGGGTGTCACAATAACTTCTTTGAGAACAATACAGATAACAAATGCAAATGCAGCTTTAACCCTCGATAAACCCTTTTTACGGGATATTACGGTGTTCTGGTATTTTAGGTCCTTCTGCCGATCACTGTTTTTCGCAGTTTTTTATTTATTAGGTGTACAAAATGAAACTCAGCCACAGGGTAAATTTGAATTTTGTAGATTTTAGCCGAGTTTCATTTTGTACACCTAGTAGTTCATTTTTTCAAAATTTTAAACATTTTAGGCGTTAAAGTCCATCAAAAGTTGACCTTCTCCGTGTAAGAAGGTTATTGAAGTATAACCATTAAGAAGGTTAATTTTTAAAGGCTTGTAAATCGTAAACCGTTACAGATATTGAAAAAATGCACTAAATAAAATCTGTTGGAAATTTAATTCTCTTTAATTTTTATTCTATTCATTTTTTCTCATTTAAAAACCGCACTTCTTGCCGGATTAATGACAACAAATTTAGAAAACAACTTCCAAAAACGCGTTCTATCGGCAAAAATGACTACGAAAATGCCGGATAATTTGATCTACTCACTGTGTAAAACATTTCCTTTGGAAAGGTCTCCTTTGGCTAAGTCTTCACCCTAAGAAATACGTGTTTTCTTTTATTTATTTGAAGTATGTAGAAACTTACAGGAATGTTAGTAATGAGCCATCGCAATTTTACATATCCATGAAAGACGAGAGTGTAATTTGTTTCCTAGAACATGAAATTGAGTGGTGAAACAAGAAAAAGTCAATAGAACGTCTAAACGTTTGAAGAGCGCCATAAATCGGAATGGACACTTACGTATTCGGCATTTGCATAAATAACCGTAGGTTGATACGCGAAATCCTTCTCGCCCGTTTCGATCAACCAGCAATCCTGCTCCTCTCTGATGGGTATCGGATTTTTGACGGAAACCTTCAGGGGCTCGTTCGGCGAGTCCCACGCCGCGCAGAGATCACTTTGGCCGATTCTCGTAAAACCGCATTCTCCCGTGGAAAAAATTGAACAAATCAAAAAAACCGCCGTTGACCACATCTCGAGACTTGAATCAAAATAAAAAGACGTTTTTACGGAAAATAAATTATATTATAACTTTTTTTTATCTTTTTATTATGTTTACTGATTGATAAAATGACCTTTTTTTAATTATTATTATACTTAGTCATACCCTGAAGAGGGTTTAATAATTTTATTTCATAAAGGTCAATAAGTTAATGGAAAAATATTGACTTTTTTTCCTCACTTATCTTTCAGGAAAGATTTTGAAGTAAAAATATTAAAAAAAAAAAGAAAAAACCAGTGAAAATAAGATTCAAAATCGTCTCCCTATTTTAACTTCCTCAAAGAAGTTATTGTGATTGTACTTCCCCCCCTAATACTTCCCCCTCCTTGAACTTCTCCTCCTTATACTTCCCCCTCCTATATTGTTCCTTCTCTTTAAGGAAGTTTTCGTTGGAAGCTCCTAAAAAAAATGAAGCGCGGAAAGTTCGAAGAGTTGCTCCTTATTGTTATACCTTTCTTTTGGTTTCATAAATAAATTATTTATTTATAAAATGAAACAACTGAGGGCCTCTAGTGAGAAAATGAAGATTTTTTCCTGTATGGGTTTTTACCGCTATTTGTAATCTCTTTTAAAGTAGTATTTAAAATTCCGCTTGGGGCTCTGTCGCTGCTTTGTCTGTGGTAAAAATAGGTAAACATAAAACATTTTTATTTTTCAGAAATTAAAGTGGAATAGTTTATTTTCTGAGGTAAGTAAACTGTTTTAAATTAAATTATTTGACGTTTGTTTTGATTTAGTGTAAAATGAGCGAGGATGATTGTATGGGGAGTATGGAGGATGGAGAGAACGATTCGCCGGTGAAACGTTTGAGAAGAAGCGGCCGGCGAAGCACCCGTGCCCAGGATGAGATACCCGCCGAGTTTTTAGAGGAGGAGGACGAAGAGCCGGCGACTCCGGCCAAAAAGAAATCACCGCGAGGTCGAGGGAAGTCGAAAAAAGGTCGCCCGAAGAAAAAATCCGAACCTGAAGAAGGACCTGAAGAAGTCGAAGAACCTAAAGTTTCTCAAGAAGACTCAAAAATGGCCGATGATATGGAACCGATGGAAGAAGAACCTGATGACTTGGAAGAAATGGAAACGACCAATGATCCTCAAATGAGTGAGGAAACCTCCGAAAAAAAGGTTTTGTTTTTCATCACCTTCTTCTATAACTAACTTTTCTTTTAGGAAGAAGAGATTAAACCAGAAGAAGTTGAAAAAAAGGAAACAGTAGAATCAGCAGAAGCTGATCTAAATGATACTCTGGAGCATCACGACACTGAAATTATCTCAGAAGATGAGCTTCCTTCCGACGGTCCGAAGGTTCCGCTTGATACAGAAGCCGTTTCAGACGAAGAACTTCCAGGGCCGACTCAAGCGGAACTTTTAGACACAGAAGCCGTCTCCGAAGACGAACTTCCGCCCGTCAAGAAAAAGCGAAAACACCGTCGACATTCCTCCGAATCCGAAAAACGTCCCAAAATCGACGACAAAGGTATCAAAACTATTTTTATTTATATTAATATTTTTTTTAGATTCTAGAGATAGCGAAAGTCCAAAAAAAGACAAAGAAAAGACCAAAACTGGCGCACTTCCTGAACTTGACAAATATTGGAAAGCTGTTATTGAAGATCCTTCTGATTTTACTGGGTGGACATATCTTCTTCAGTATGTTGATCAAGAAAATGATGTGGATGCTGCACGTGATGCGTATGACAAATTTCTTTATCATTACCATACTGCTACGGTTATTGGAGAAAATATGCAGATTATGAAAAAAGGAAAGGTGGCGACCCTGCGAAATGTGAAGAGGTTTTCGAAAGAGGTCTTAAAGCGATTCCGCTCAGCGTTGATTTGTGGCTTCACTTTTTGAATTTTTGTAAGTCGAGTATAAAAGATGAGGAGAAACTAAGAGCCGAATTTGAAAGAGCGATTGATCAATGTGGTCTTGAGTTTAGATCAGACCGTCTTTGGGAGTTCTACATAAAATGGGAAATTGAAATTAAAAATTATCAAAATGCCTACGGTTTATATCATCGGCTTATATCCATTCCTACTCAGGGGTACAAAGCGCATTTTGAATCATTCGAAGACTTCGTGAGAACTCATCAGCCGAATAAAATGCTCAAAGCCGATGAATTTCTTGAACTGAGGTCTGAAGTTGTGCAGAAAATTAAAGAAAAAGGACTTCCTAACGAACCGTCAGCTGCTCCTCCCGGCGACGACAATGGCGATTCCGATCCCAAGTCCTCCGACGAAGAAATTAATTTAATTCGCGACAGAATAATCGCTATAGGAAAGAAAATATTTAAAGAAACGATGTCCGAAGTGGCCACTCGGTGGAGTTTTGAAGAAGGCATTAAACGCCCGTATTTTCATGTTAAACCACTCGAAAGATGCCAACTGAACACCTGGAGGGAATATTTAGATTCAGAAGTCGCCACAGGAAATGAAAAACGTGCCACCGTTTTATTCGAAAGATGTCTAATCGCTTGCGCCCTCTACGAAGAATTTTGGGTCAAATACATCAAATACTTGGAAACTTTATCAGGCGATCGGGAAAAACAAATCCGTGCGGTTTATGAAAGAGCATGCCTCATACACCATCCAAAAAACCATATTTGGCGCTTAACTGGGCATCGTTTGAAGAATCTCACAACCACATTGATTCCGCTCGTACGGTTTTGTTCAAAATCGAAACCGAAGTTCCCAACATGATGTTGATCCATCTACGCCGCATCAATTTAGAAAGGCGTGCCTCAAATTACCCAGAAGTCATCAAACTATACGATTATTATTTAGCGAACACAAAAAGTCGATCGGTTTACGTCACGTTGTCTGTAAAATACGCTCGCTTTTGTTGGAAAGTCATGAAAGATAGCGCCAAAGGTGTCGAAATATTGAAGAAAGCCATTGAAAAAAATCCAGATGAAATAAGACTTTATGTACAACTTTTAGATCTTTATATGACATTGCCGGATACAGAAAAAGACTGCGTTAACGTCTTCGACAAAATTATAGAAAGAGACAGCGTCGATATTGAAGATAAACTTATTTTCGCTCAACGTCGCATTGAATATCTTGAAGATTTCGGCTCCGATATCAAATCTGTACAGAAAGCGCAAAACGAATATTTTAGCATAATGAAACAGCTGAAAGAATCACGCCGGCATAAAAAGAAGACAAAGTCAAATCCGAAGATAAGAAGAAAGATGCAAGTTATAGCTCGACGTACAGCAATCCTCCCACGACTTACTCCTCTTCTTATCAAGGAAGCGGACAATATTCGCAGCAAAGCTATAACCAGCCGAGTCAAAATAGCACCTACAACAGCAGCGACCCAAATTATCAGTACTATTCTCAGTCAAACTACAACAACGGAAATCCACAGAGTTGGGGAGGTTACAACTACTATTCTTAAACTTCTTTTTATGTTTTCACTTCCTTGTGTACCTAAAAAATTTTTTTAATTATAAATATAATAAATCTTTCCATTCATTCTCTTATTAACTCCCTTAAAGAAGTTATTGCGATACCCTCGACGTCGGGTTGTTGGTGTAAAAATTTTTTGCCACTTTTTAATTATCATTTTTTTTTAGTAGGGAGAAATTTTATACTTCTACCCATTACGAGAGGCACATCCGTAGGGCAAAGAGCCCATTATTTCTACCTTGGCACTTAAAAAAATTTTCGAAAAAAAGAACTTCGAAAATTTTTCAAAAAAAAAAAAGAAAAGAAAAAAAAAAAGGAAAACCCGGAAAATTTTTCGAAAAAAAAAAAAATTAGACAATTTTCAAAAAAAACCTGGAAAATTTTTCAGAAAAAACTGTCAAATTTTTTGAAAAAAAAAAAAAAAAAAAAAAAAAAAAAAAAAAAAAAAAAAAAAAAAAAAAAAAAAACGGCAAATTTTTGGGAAAAAACAAAACTCGGACAATTTTTCAAAAATAAACTTAGAAAATTTTTCGAAAAAACAAACTTGGAAAATGCTCATTTATACTTTCCCTCCCTTATACATCCCCTTCCGTTATACTTTCGTTCCCTTATACATCCCCTTCCGTTATACTTTCGTTCCCTTATACTTCCCCCTCTGTTATACTACCCCTCACTTAAACTTCCCCTCCCATATACTTCCCCTCATTTATACTTCCCCCTCACTTATGCTTCCCCCTCCCTTATACTTCCCCTCCCATAACTTCCCCCTACATTTTACTTCCCCTCCGATATAGATACTTCTCTTTAAGGAAGTTTTCGTTGGAAGCTCTTCAAACCAGTAGTTTTTTACCGGCTGATTTTTTTTGTTCACCTTTTTCTTTTAGCTCAAATATCCCTATTTGTCGCTTTACTAGAAGTTTCTTCTCTTCGATCATCTGGCCATAAAACCCCTTTTAAATTGGACTTTTGAGATTTTTTCTTAATTTTTGAACCAAGAAACCACTTTTTACTAAAATTTCTGGAGTTTTCCTCTGTTTTTTTTTGGCCCAAAACTTTCTTTTGAATTGACTGTTTTGCCTTGTCTGTTTTTGGACAGAGACTCTTTCCCTGAAATGCGATTTTCTCAATTTTTCGGCCAAAGATTTACAAAAATTTGGTAACCCAAACAATGGTGAATTTGATTAAAAAAATAAACTTTTATATTATAAAGTATTATTTATTAATAACAAAAAATTTGTTTTTAGAAAACATTTTATTCTGCATCATAGTAAACGGATTTTTAGTAATTTTATCCAAAGTACTTTTTAAGTCCTGGAAAAAAACAAGATAAGTAGAACTTAAATAATTTCCACAAACATACTATTATACAAATTGATAAAATTACAATAATTATTAAAATAATAAATGTGGTTATTATAAGGGGTAAATATTTATTACTGACATTTCCGACTTCGGAGTTTTCGGCGCTTTCTTTATAGGTGTCTACGGGTAACGGCTCGTTTTCATCGACTTCAAACGTCGCTTTTTGCTCATATCGAAGAGCATTGGAAATTCTAAAATAAAAAAATTAATTGAACTATTACAGGGGTTCCCGAAGTGAGGAAAAGCTTAACAGAGAAAGGAACCCAGGATAAAAAGTTTTTTTTTTAGAAGGGAGTGGATAGAAAAACACCATTTTTGGAGTTTTCCTCGGCTTTCCGCAAACCCCCATTTTTACAGTATTTTTTTTCCATATAAACCCTATTTATACAAGATTTTCAGGATTTTTACCCCTTGAAAGCCACAAATCTTCATTTTAAAGTATTAGGTGTACAAAATAAAACTCGGCTAAAATCTACAAAACTTAAATTTACCCTGTGGCTGAGTTTCATTTTGTACACCTAATAAATAAAAATTGTAGGAAATTTAATTCTCTATAAATTTGTACTTAATTATTTTTTTCTAGGATGCACCATTTTCGGAAAATAATTTTTTTAAAAATAAATTTATCTTGAAAACAGTGCGCCCTAGAGAAAAAATGAATAGAATAAAAATGAAAGAGAATTGAATTTCCAACAGATTTTATTTAGTGCATTTTTCTATATCTGTAACGGTTTACGATTTACAAGCCTTTAAAAATTAACCTTCTTAATGGTTACACTTCAATAACCTTCTTTCATGGAGAAGGTCAACTTTTGATGGACTTTAACGCCTAAAATGTTAAAAATTTTGAAAAAATGAACTACTAGGTGTACAAAATGAAACTCGGCTAAAATCTACAAAATTCACCCTGTGGCTGAGTTTCATTTTGTACACCTAATAGATCAAACTTTCCAAGGAAAATGGGTTCCACAGCAATTTTCGCTGGAAAATTTTGCAATCCCAAATTTTTTAACTTACATTTCAGGTTCTCGATCTAATTTAGGGAGCGAAGGAAATTTCGTACAGTCCACAGTGTTCATTCTTAATCTAAAATCTTCGATTTTATAAGCGAATTCAGTGAGAGCTTTATTCACAAGGCAAAATTGTGCCCAGTTATCTCTTGTGTTTGATCTTCCTGATACGTTTTCCAACGAATTTTTCAAATTCGACCATTTTTTCTATAACAAAAGTTTTATTTAAAAAAAAATTGGTTGAACTTACTCCGAGATCCTTTTCTAAGCTTCTGTACCAGTAGAATTCTTGAGGCTCATCCACAGGGACAGGCCTGAGCGAAAAGAAGATCATGAAGGATTCTCCTTCGTATTTTTGATCGGCGAATAATAAAAATGGAAAGTCGGAAGAGTCCAAATACAGCGCACCATACCACGAGCGATTTTGCCCAATGCAGTTTGACAGAAAATCTTGTCCTAAAAAGTAAAAACGAATCTTCTGGAGTGTAGGTGATTTTAAAAAAATTACTTTTCTTTATTTCAGGCCCTTGTTCGACAACTTTGAGACATTTCGGAGCCGTTTTTTCGACCCATTCGATATTCTCGGATTCTTTTTGACTGAACAAATGGACATCTCCATTATCCGACTTGGCAAGTATCATCACATCTTCTCTTTCGTTGCTGTGCGGCATAATGACCAACTCCATTCGGTTTCCTAAAAATAAATTTTTTTGATTTATAGAGGCCATAAATCAGGTTTCAAGTACCAAATTGGCTGACTAATTCCAAATTTCCGGCAGCATCGAGTACAAATAAAGTGGCCAATCCTCCACTCGTCGCCAAATAGGTGTTCCCTCTGGATTCAAACCACTCCAAATTTTTAAATCCTTTAATTTCGCTTTTCGTCTGAGTGCGGACAAATTTTCCAACCTCGCTTGTAGAACAAAACTGCTCATAACGAAATATCGCCAATTTTTGATCCTAAAAAAATCCTTATTCCCTCACTGATAAAAGGTTGTGGGTTCGATTCCCACACTGCATTAAACTTACCTCAATCAAAGACAAATAAACTGTGTTTTTACTTTTACTAATTTTTGCTTCCCTAACACTTTTTTCAAAAGGTAAATTTTCGACAAACCTGCAGACAAAAATTAAAATTTAAAAACAAATTTTTCACTAACCAAATATGAGGAACATCAACTGTAATTTCAACTGTGATTTGAAATTGATAAATCATAACTGATGGATCTTTTTCGACTACAAGAATTTTTTGATCCTCCCCAGACGACGAAAAATGGAGAATCTCTTGTATTTTTCTTTCGAGTTTCCATTCATATATTTCATGCTAAAAAAAACTGGAAATTTTGACTTTCTCAAAAAATCTTACCAATTTCAAACTTTCAATTTTGAACCAAAGGATTTTTGGTGTTGGCTCGTTAAAAGCGAGGAGTAAATAACTTTCGAGTCTACCTGAGATTTTGGTGATTTTAAAAATACTTGCGGAGACAATTTCATCTGAAAAATCTACAGCCAAAGTCAAAAATAAAATTTTTAAAAAATTTACCTATCGCTTCTTCTGTAGCTTTAATTATATTTTCATGTCTACGATAAACTGTGAATAGAGTTAATCCTTTTTCCATTATTCCCAAAATGTAATTTTGGTGGCCTACGTTCAATTTGAGCCATCTTTTGACGCCAGTTGGTGCCTGAAAATTCGGCTCTTCCACAATTTCGTCGATCAAAAGTTCTAAAAAAACTATTTCAAAATAAAATTAACTTTTTTTTCATACCTTCTTTCACGATGAGCGATTTTGAATAAAATTTCGGATTCAAAGATTCCTGCCCAACCTAAAATAAGTAACAAAATTAAAAAAAATTTTTTTTTCATGATCTACCTGGATGCATTGTGTTTCTTTAAAAGTAAAACAAGCGAAAAATATAAGAAAATTTAAAAAAATCATTTTTTTTTTTCAATATAAATTTTATGAGGGACTAGACACGTTTTGTTCTGCAAGAGCTGTTGAAAGTAATTTTTTCACGTGGTGTTTACATTGACCTCAAGGATTAGAATATTTTATCCTTTGGAAAATAGGATTTTTAGTCCAAACAACATTTTATCAAACTTTATGGAATTAGCGTCTTTCATACTTTTCAATGAGAGAAAAATATTTTTTCTTAGAATAATAGGACAAAAAAAGTGTCTTGAAAAAACGAAAAAAAACCTGCGGGAAGGGAGATTTTGCAAACAGAATTTATTAGGTGTACAAAATGAAACTCAGCCACAGGGTAAATTTGAATTTTGTAGATTTTAGCCGAGTTTCATTTTGTACACCTAGTAGTTCATTTTTTCAAAATTTTAAACATTTTAGGCGTTAAAGTCCATCAATAGTTGACCTTCTCCGTGTAAGAAGGTCATTGAAGTATAACCATTAAGAAGGTTAATTTTTAAAGGCTTGTAAATCGTAAACCGTTACAGATATTGAAAAAATGCACTAAATAAAATCTGTTGGAAATTTAATTCTCTTTAATTTTTATTCTATTCATTTTTTCTCTAGGACGCACTGTTTTCAAGATAAATTTATTTTAAAAAAAATTATTTACCGAAAATGGTGCATCCTAAATTTGAATTTTGTAGATTTTAGGCGAGTTTCATTTTGTACACCTAATACTTATAAAAAATTCCAGGATCCTAAGAATTCCCTAGTTTTAACCTTCCTTAAAGAAGTTATTGTGATACCCTCCACGTCGGGTTTTTGGGGAAGACTTGAGGAATACTTCCCCTCCTTAATACTCCCCCCTCCTATATTGTTTTTTCTCTTTAAGGAAGTTTTGTAAGCTCTTTAAAAAGTACTTTTTTTCTGGACCCTGAAAAAATTATTTTTAAATATTTAAGTCTGGGTTTTTCAAATGACGGGAGGATCCCTGTAGCCCTTGAAGGGTCCGCCCGACTTCTGCAGCTGCAGCTTCCACTTAACGATTTTATGGTCTACTCCAGCTCTTTTCATTAAGAAACAATTATTTAATTTAAATTTTATGCTTTTTGTCCAATCGAAAAATTTATCAGACGGAAATGTGATAATTGTTTCGTAATAATTTTGCATAATGCAGAACAAAAAAGGTCCAAAAAAATGAGTCTACAAGCCCGATGAGTTTAAAATTTTTTTTCGCACATCTTATCTAAAGTTTCTTTTAGATGTTTTCCTTTTCGATAAGATTTCCACGTTTGGCGTCTGGCGAATTAAAGTCCGAGCGCTTGCGCTCCACCCTGTAAATATTGATCAGCGTTCTCTCCGAGGCTCCCTTAATCATTTCGAACTTCAGTTGTGCATGTGACTAAACAAAGAAGGGTGAATCGCTCGGCGAAACCCGACCCTTCGGACTTCCCAACTTTTAAGCAGGGTAAACAAACAATTTTTACTCAATCCCTAACAATCGCACATAAAGTAACCGATGAAATATCGATTTTCATCAGTTCTCCTCATTCAAATTGCGACATGTCATTCAATCATTATTTGATTCCGGTTAATTTCCGATTCTTATCGATTTTAGCTTGTATCATTAACAGAAATCGAAAGATTTACGCCAAATCAACCAGTTTTTAGCAGCAGAACTGCCACTAGAGATGTTATACCCTCGATGGACGCTTTCCTGACCCAGTTGGCGATATTTTTATTTTAAAAAATTCATACCATCATGAATTCTTAAAATTGGAGAAAAACCGTGTTTTTTTGGTTTGCCACCCTAAAAAGGTCGATTTATTCAAATTTTAATGAGATTTTCTTATTCCACCGGTTAAAAATAAATGACGTTTAATTATTTAACAAAGGCTTTTAGTCTAAAAAAAAGTATAAATTAGCAGTAACCGATATAATTGCTCCGTTTTGTCGCGCAAGTAATCAGTTACGCTTTCTCTAGCCAGGGCCGAAGAGTTAAAAAAAACTTTCCTGTACATTTTCTTTTAAAATTTTTAAGAAGTTAAATTTTAAGGTTGTGAAAAAGAACTTTTTGGAGATTTGCCGTTTGCCTACCGGAAAAGGGCTCCTTTGCGTCCGCAGACTTTTTGTACCTCAGACCGTCCGGCCGTGGTTTTCTCAAGAACCCTAAATCCTTCACTCCAACGCTGATTTTATCGACGTTCTAACTGCTCCACTTGATCGTTTTCCTTATAAATATTTAATTTTTTTCCGCTCCAAATTGGATTTCTGAATATGTAATTTTGTCATGTTTTTCTTCAACATTACGTAAGCGAGGAAAGGGCTCAAATTTCATATTTTTCGTGAATCTGATATAGGAACTGTATTTACACATCAGTTGTCTTCAGTAATCCCGAAGGCCTATCAAATAACCAGAAAACTCTGTACTCACAATTTTGTCCTAACTCACAGGACTGATAGACCTAATTTGTCCATCGAGGGTATTATTAGGTGTACAAAATGAAACTCAGCTAAAATCTACAAAATTCAAATTTACCCTGTGGCTGAGTTTCATTTTGTACACCTAATAAATAAAAATTGTAGGAAATTTAATTCTCTATAAATTTGTACTTAATTATTTTTTTCTAGGATTTACCATTTTCGGAAAATATTTTTTTTTAAATTTTATCTTGAAAACAGTGCGTCCTAGAGAAAAAATGAATAGAATAAAAATTAAAGAGAATTAAATTTCCAACAGATTTTATTTAGTGCATTTTTTCAATATCTGTAACGGTTTACGATTTACAAGCCTTTAAAAATTAACCTACTTAATGGTTATACTTCAATAACCTTCTTACACGAAGAAGGTCAACTTTTGATGGACTTTAACGCCTAAAATGTTCAAAATTTTGAAAAAATGAACTACTAGGTGTACAAAATGAAACTCGGCTAAAATCTACAAAATTCAAATTTACCCTGTGGCTGAGTTTCATTTTGTACACCTAATAAATAAAACTTGTAGGAAATTTAATTCTCAATAAATTTGCACTTAATTATTTTTTTCTAGGATGCACCATTTTCGGAAAATAATATTTTTTTAAATAAATTTATCTTGAAAACAGTGCGTCCTAGAGAAAAAATGAATAGAATAAAATTAAAGAGAATTAAATTTCCAACAGATTTTATTTAGTGCATTTTTTCAATATCTGTAACGGTTTACGATTTAAAAGCCTTTAAAAATTAACCTTCTTAATGGTTATACTTCAATAACCTTCTTTCACGGAGAAGGTCAACTTTTGATGGACTTTAACGCCTAAAATGTTTAAAATTTTGAAAAAATGAACTACTAGGTGTACAAAATGAAACTCGGCTAAAATCTACAAAATTCAAATTTACCCTGTGACCGAGTTTCATTTTGTACACCTAATATTTTGTCCATCGAGGGTATTACAATAACTTCTCTACGTGTGGAGAAACTTTTTGAAGTTTGATTTCTCAGAAAAGAAAATCTGGAATTCCGAACTAGGGCGATATTCTCGCAAAAGCTTCTTTTAAGTGAGTGTCGAGAATCCGATAGGGGGTGAAGACATAGAAAATCAATTTACCGAGAAAAGCGAACTTGTCTTCTACTTCAGAAAGGAAGACTAGGAAATGAAATCTCGTTTAAGTGAAAGTCTCGACGACAAATCCGATGTCTGAGATAATCTTCATTATCAGAAATAATACTCCCTATTCTTAAAATAATGATTTTTTTTTCTGAAAAGATTTGTGAATATTTTAAGACCCGAAGGGAAAGAGAAAATAAACTGAAGAATGAGACGAATGAGGGAAGAGTGTGCTTGAAGTCGCTGACGAGCAAAAAAACCGATCAAAGTTAAATGGCTCTTGAGACCTTTTAAATCTTTTTAAAAGTAAAAGTGGGGCCGAAAACTGAAGTCGTTAACTTGGAATTTTTTTAATCAGAACAGTTTGAATTTTTAAAAAGTTTAAGAAAAGAGTTTTCTTAAAAGTTATTAGGTATACAAAATGAAACTCAGCCACTGGGTAAAGAAATTGTAGATTTTAGCCGAGTTTCATTTTGTACACCTAGTAGTTCATTTTCTCAAAATTTTGAACATATTAGGCGTTAAAGACCATCAAAAGTTGACCTTGTCCGTGTAAGAAGGTTATTGAAGTATAACCATTAAGAAGGTTAATTTTTAAAGGCTTGTTAATCGTAAACCGTTACAGATATTGAAAAAATGCACTAAATAAAATCTGTTGGAAATTTAATTCTCTTTAATTTTTATTCTATTCATTTTTTCTCTAGGACGCACCGTTTTCAAGATAAATTTATTTAAAAAAAAAATTATTTTCCGAAAATTGTGCATCCTAGAAAAAAATAATTAAGTACAAATTTATAGAGAATTAAATTCCTACAATTTTTATTTATTAGGTGTACAAATGAAACTCAGCCACAGGGTAAATTTGAATTTTGTAGATTTTAGCCGAGTTTCATTTTGTATACCTAAAATATCTGAGAAAGATCTTCTAGTTGGAGTTCTGGGAAAAGAAGTCTTTGTAGGTTAGTGGTCAAAGTCTTTAACTGCGAAATTCTCTCTTTTAGCTGAGGACCTTCCCTTTTAACCGGTTTTTTGGGCTTTTCCTACCTTTCCTACCTGAAATTTGAACTCCTGTATTATCAAGAGACCTCAGCTTTCCTGAGTAACTGAAGACATTGAGGGCCAGTAGGCTTGGAAGCTACGACATAAGAGTGTATACGTTTCGTTATAATCCGGTTCGCCTTAATGCATTTGACTATAAAATAGTAGAAATCGCGAGTTACCGTTCATAAAAAATCTACAACTCGACATAAGGAAATAGTCGGAATCGTTCACCATAATGCGAACATAATACATCTCACCATAAAGAAGAGATAACATTCGTCGTTTCGACATTTTGTCGTTTCAACATAACGCAGTTGAACATAAAGGAAACTTTCATTTTAAAGAACTTGTCGTTTCGCCATAAAACTGTTTCTGTCGTTTGGGCATAATACATCTTACCATAAACTTGGGACAGCCAAGAGAAAGCCTATTTTCGCCGATTATGGCGAAACGACAAAAACCTTAAAACTTGACAGTTCACCATAAGCAATTCGCACATCCTCGGGAGAGGAAAAAAATTAATCCCTTGAGTCATAAAACGAGCTGATCTCATTGGCTACCTTCTTGCTTTCCTAGTTTGTAGTGAGATGCTTTATGTTAAATTGCATTATGGTGAACTATCAAGTTTTAAGGTATTTGTCGTTTCGCCATAATCGCGTTTTAAACGGCGAAAGAAGGTTTACTCTTTCGCTGTCCCTAGTTTATGGTGAGATGCATTATTTTTTAAGGTGAAACAACAAGCTTACAGAGAGGTTTTTATGGTGAGAAGCGTTATGGTGACTTGCACTTTTTTTTTATGTCGACTTGCATTTATTGAAAAAGTCGTTCATGGCGAAACGCTTTATGTTGAAATGCATTATGCTTAAAAATTTTGAACTTTTGAGAGCTTTATGTTCAATTGCATTATGCCGAAACGCATAATGAACTACACTTTTCGTTTCGCCATATAACTGTTTCTGTCGTTTGGCCATAATTCATCTCACCATAAACTAGGGACAGCCAAAGAGCAAGCCTATTTTCGCCGTTAAAATGCGATTATGGCGACAAAAACCTTAAAACTTGACAGTTCACCATAAGCAATTCGCACATCCTCGGGAGAGGAAAAAAACTAACCCTCTTGTGTCATAAAACGAGCTGATCCCATTGGCTACCTGCTTGCTTTTCCTAGTTGGTGAGATGCTTTATGTTAAATTGCTTGATGGTGAACTGTCAAGTTTTAAGATATTTCGTCGTTTCGCCATAATCGCGTTTTAAGCGGCGAAAGAAGGCTTACTCTATCGCTGTCCCTAGTTTATGGTGAGATGCATTATTTTTTAAGGTGAAACAACAAGCTTAAAGAGTGCTTTTTATGGTGAGAAGCGTTATGGTGACTTGCACTTTTTTATGTCGACTTGCATTTATTGAAAAAGTCGTTCATGGCGAAACGCTTTATGTTGAAATGCATTATGTTCAAAATTTTTGAACTTTTGAGAGCCTTATGTTCAATTGTGGCGCTCCGGGTACGAAGGGCGAACTCAACGGACAAATTTTTTTTTTTTTCATTTTCAGATTATAGACCTCTTGGTGAATACACCCATATAATTTTTATGTTGAGTTCGCCCTTTTTTCCCCTTTAAATACGTAAAAACCGATATGCGGCAAAGCTCTGCGATATCCGAGCGGGTACGAAGGGCGAACTCCACATCCTAGTCCACAATCCCCACTCCAGGGCATGACGTTTCTGTTGAGTTCTCGAAACTACGTTTTATTGAGTTCGCCCTTCGTACCCGGAGCGCCTCAATTGCATTATGCCGAAACGCATAATGAACTACAGATCTTTTATGTTCAACTGCATTAGGGTGAATATGTTGAACGGTATTCTCCCCAAAATTTGACACTGCTGTATCACCCATGAAGAGGACCTCAGCCCTTCCTGAGTAACTGAAGACCTTGAAGGCCTGTAGGCTTCGAAGGAATTCCGTAAAATTCCCTCTGAGGAAGTTTTTCGAGGACAAAAATAAAAGATCTTTGTAGGTTCTTGGATAAAAGGTGTCTTTCGAGCACTCTTGAGGGATCGTGACTCCGCCTAAAAATGCGGCAATTTCGGTAAAAGGCTTGGATTTCCGTACAATACCGGAACGGGGTGCCTGCACGTGACATCTGTGTAGCATCTGGCTTTGGTTAAAAAAAATCTACTTATTACAAAATTAAACTTCCGAGATAAAGAGATTTCAAGATGGAATAATTAAAAGAGATGGAATGATAAAACCGCCGAAATTAGACCACCGAGCGTAAAAATGTAAAACGCACACGTAGCAATAACGCACGGCTTTTTCAACTTTTTTTGTCTACGTTTTCCCCCACCCCCTGGAGCACGTACACAAGCGCCCCTTGTCAACCCCACTCTGGCACTCCCCTTCATCCACCCTTCCCTCAATCTCACTCCCGAAAGAACCGATTACAATTCATAAACATTTTACGTTCGTGTAAAGACTCCGTTAGTTTTTTTACTATCTCGTGCCGTCAGTGAAAGTGCTCTTTATCTCAAAAATGTTCTAAAAACGGATTATTCTTTTAATTTTTAAGGAAACAAAAGGTAATATCTTTTGATCTTGTCATTTTAGCGTCTTTTATGTCAATCTAAACTTTAATTATTTTTGTCTTTTCACTTCTAATGAGTAATTAACTTTGACATTTTTTTCTCCTCCTGAGAGAATCAATTTACCGGAAAATTTTGAATTATTTACCGGGGAAATTATGATGTAGAAACAGCTGTTCTTTGCCAACAAAGGTCCCAACCGTCGCGCCAATGTACCTGATAATGGGAGAAGAGTCTTATCTAGATTTTAGAGGTGAAATCAACTTTGGACCAATTTTTCAAAAAGACAGCCACTTTAGACCGATATCTGTAACCATTTGGACCAGCATTTAGCTACTATTGGCGGCTGCATCCACTTTGGGCCAGAACAGGGCTACCACTTTGGACCAAAAGAGCAGGTATAGAAGTATACCTATTTTGGCAAATTGGCAAATATTAGGTGTACAAAATGAAACTCAGCCCCAGGGTAAATTTGAATTTTGTAGATTTTAGCCGAGTTTCATTAACACCTAGTAGTTCATTTTTTAAAAATTTTGAACATTTTAGGCGTTAAAGTCCAAAAGTTGACCTTCTCCGTGTAAGAAGGTTATTGAAGTATAACCATTAGAAGGTTAATTTTTAAAGGCTTGTAAATCGTAAACCGTTACAGATATTGAAAAAATGCACTAAATAAAATCAGTTGGAAATTCAATTCTCTTTAATTTTTTATTTTTTTCTCTAGGACGCACTGTTTTCAAGATAAATTTATTTTAAAAAAAATTATTTTCCGAAAATGCATCCTAGAAAAAAATAATTAAGTACAAATTTATAGAGAATTAAATTTCTACAATTTTTATTTTAGGTGTACAAAATAAAACTCAGCCACAGGGTAAATTTGAATTTTGTTGATTTTAGCCGAGTTTCATTTTGTACACCTAATACTTGCACTTAAAAGACCAATATTTGAATGATCATCCTAGAGAACTAATTTTTGAAAAGTCACTGGCATTCAAAGGAAGCTCTGTGCAAAATTTCAACTCAATCGGTGCACTAGGAGAGTCTGTAGCCCTAGCTGAACAAGAAGAACGCGCTAAAGGCGAAAAACCTTCAGAGTTGATATCTAGGCATCCTGTTTACCGATCGACTTGAAATTTTCATAATTTTCTCATTTTGAATCAGAGATGACCTGTATAAAATTTGAAGTCACGGTTTCACGCCCAGATATACAATTCTGAATGATCATTCAAAATGTGATCTTCTAATAAATCATTCTCATAACTTATGGGACAGACCACGTAGATTAAAACAGGTATACTTCTATACCTGCTCCTTTGGTCCAAAGTAGTTGCCCTGTTCTGCACGAAAGTACCAAATAATCCGGTACCCTATCTGATTGGTTCAAATTGAATGCAGCCCAAACTGATGCTTCTCTATGTAGACTCGGAAATTAAAGTTTATCGGCAGTCCGGGGAAGAAAACTTCGTCAAAAATGGGGTCTTTGATCTTGAAGTAGGGTTTAAATGGGATTTTTCTACCGAAACACCGAGAATGCCTCATATGGGGTTAAAATAGCAAGGAAAAAGCCTAAAATAGTAGGTAATATCCTAAAAATTCTTGCTCCACAGTTCGGCGCCCTTGAATCTAAAGAGTATCCGCAATCCTAAAAATTAAAAGTGAATCCGCAGTTAGGATGCAGCTCTCCGATCTTTCAGCTTATCTCCACCAAAAGGTCAACTTCTCCCGCAGCAATGAAAATACCGGCCCGATTACAATTCAAACATTTTACGTTCGTGTAAAGACTCCGTTAGTTTTTTTACTATTCATGCCGTCAGTGAAAGTGCTTTATCTCAAATGTTCTAAAAACGGATTATTCTTTTAATTTTAAGGAAAAAAGGTAATATCTTTGATCTTGTCATTTTAGCGTCTTTTATGTCAATCTAAACTTTAATTATTTTGTCTTTTCCCTTCAGTAATTAATTCGACATTTTTTCTCCTCCTGAGGAATCAATTTACCGGAAAATTTTGAATTTTACCGGGGAAATTATGATGTGAAACAGCTGTTCTTTGCCAAAGGTCCCAACCGTCGCGCCAATGTACCTGATAATGGGAGAAGAGTCTTATCTAGATTTTAGAGGGTGACATCCTTGGACCAATTTTTCAAAAAGACTGCCACTTTAGACCGATATCTGTAACCATTTTGGACCAGCATTTAGCTACTATTGGCGGCTGCATCCACTTTGGGCCAGAACAGGGCTACCACTTTGGACCAAAGAGCAGGATAGAAGTATACCTATTTTGGCAAATTGGCAAATATTAGGTGTACAAAATGAAACTCAGCCCAGGTTTTGAATTTTGTAGATTTAGCCGAGTTTCATGTACACCTAGTAGTTCATTTTTTCAAAATTTTGAACATTTTAGGCGTTAAAGTCCATCAAAAGTTGACCTTCTCCGTGTAAGAAGGTTATTGAAGTATAACCATTAAGAAGGTTAATTTTTAAAGGCTTGTAAATCGTAAACCGTTACAGATATTGAAAAAATGCACTAAATAAAATCAGTTGGAAATTCAATTCTCTTTAATTTTTATTCTATTCATTTTTTCTCTAGGACGCACTGGTTTCAAGATAAATTTATTATTTTCCGAAAATGCATCCTAGAAAAAAATAATTAAGTACAAATTTATAGAGAATTAAATTTCTACAATTTTATTTTAGGTGTAAAAAAAACTCAGCCACAGGGTAAATTTGAATTTGTTGATTTTAGCCGAGTTTCATTTTGTACACCTAATACTTGCACTTAAAAGACCAATATTTGAATGATCATCCTAGAGAACTAATTTTTGAAAAGTCACTGGCATTCAAAGGAAGCTCTGTGCAAATTTCAACTCAATCGGTGCACTAGGAGAGTCTGTAGCCCTAGCTGAACAAGAAGAACGCGCTAAAGGCGAAAAACCTTCAGAGTTGAATATCTAGGCATCCTGTTTACCGATCGACTTGAAATTTTCATAATTTTCTCATTTTGAATCAGAGATGACCTGTATAAAATTTGAAGTCACGGTTTCACGCCCAGATATACAATTCTGAAAACCCTATTTTTCGCAGCGTGTTTTTTTCTTCAGCTAGCCAGGGCTACAGGATGATCATTCAAAATGTGATCTTCTAATAAATCATTCTCATAACTTATGGGACAGACCACGTAGATTAAAACAGGTATACTTCTATACCTGCTCCTTTGGTCCAAAGTAGTTGCCCTGTTCTGCACGAAAGTACCAAATAATCCGGTACCTCTATCTGATTGGTTCAAATTGAATGCAGCCCAAACTGATGCTTCTCTATGTAGACTCGGAAATTAAAGTTTATCGGCAGTCCGGGGAAGAAAACTTCGTCAAAAATGGGGTCTTTGATCTTGAAGTAGGGTTTAAATGGGATTTTTCTACCGAAACACCGAGAATGCCTCATATGGGGTTAAAATAGCAAGGAAAAAGCCTAAAATAGTAGGTAATATCCTAAAAATTCTTGCTCCACAGTTCGGCGCCCTTGAATCTAAAGAGTATCCGCAATCCTAAGAAATTAAAAGTGAATCCGCAGTTAGGATGCAGCTCTCCGATCTTTCAGCTTATCTCCACCAAAAGGTCAACTTCTCCCGCAGCAATGAAAATACCGGCCTCTCGTTTCGTCTGTTTTTTTTTAGTTATCTTTCAAATGTCTTTAGATTCTTAAAATCATTTTAAAATTTGAAAAAAAAGGCTCAAAATTAATTAAAAATTGTATTTTGATGTAGGAAAAGAAAAGGAATTAAGGTCAAAACGTCGGTGGACGTTGAGGATTAAACAGACTTGATAGATAAGGTTCTAGCGCTTTCAAAAATGATCTGATTTCAATTTTAGAAAATTGATTTCTTCCTATTTTGGGAAAGCTGAACCCAGGGCAGAAGATGTCTACGACTCTCCTCGCTTTTGATGCTCCCCTTGATGTTATCATGTTTTGAAATTAACCCAGTGTCTCCCATCAAGTGCCTTCATTTATTTTTTTAGTTTCTTAACATGCCGCCAATGTGAGCTTTAAAAACAGGGGTTAAGTTTAGTTCCAATAAAAAATACCTAAGCCCCTGCAGAGCAAATAAGACATTCTATTAGGTGTACAAAATGAAACTCAGCCACAGTGTTTTGAATTTTGTAGATTTTAGCCGAGTTTCATTTTGTACATCTAGTATTCTTTTTTTTCAAACATTTTAGGCGTTAAAGTCCATCAAAAGTTGACCTTCTCCGTGTAAGAAGGTTATTGAAGTATAACCATTAAGAAGGTTAATTTTTAAAGGCTTTTAAATCGTAAACCGTTACATATATTGAAAAAATGCACTAAATAAAATCTATTGGAAATTTAATTCTCTTTAATTTTTATTCTATTCATTTTTTCTCTAGGACGCACTGTTTTCAAGATAAATTTATTTAAAAAAAATTATTTTCCGAAAATGGTGCATCCTAGAAAAAAATAATTAAGTACAAAATAGAGAATTAAATTTCCTACAATTTTTATTTATTAGGTGTACAAAATGAAAGTCCCCAGGGTAAATTGAATTTTGTGATTTAGCCGAGTTTCATTTTGTACACCTAATAAATGCCGCCAATGTGAGCTTTAAAAACAGGGTTAAGTTTAGTTCCAATAATAAATACCTAAGCCCATGCAGAGCAAATGAGACATTCTAGAAAGCGAAGGAATTTTAAACTCGCACCATTTATTCCGATAGAGCCATTATTTTGATTTTATCTTTTCGATTTATAACCTTTTTCTTTACTGTCTTAACCTTCAATTCATGTTTTTTGTTGAAAATTGTGCGAGTGCCAATTTATTCCGCTTGGATCTGTGACGTCACTATCAGTATGGCCAATCTTGCTTCTTCATTTTTTCTGACATTTCAACATTTTAAATAAATTATGCCGTGTGCCCCAAGGCTCCCTAATAAAAATCCCCTTAAAAAAGGCCTTTTTTTGAATCTTTTATATGACGTCTCATTATTTTTTCTCTCCTGAAAACGATCGATGTTCTCTCCTTCAAACTCAAAAAGTACAAAGCCCTTCCCTTAATATTTAAAACAGACTTAATCCCATATGGTTTTTCCATTTTACGACCGATCTGTTTCTCAGTCATAAAAACTCCGGACGCTCTTGAACTCAATAATGAGAGGGGGAATAACAAATTGAGAAATTAGATATGGTTTACTGACTTCTCATGGGATGTAGTCAATAAAACTCTTATTACTGTCCACTTGGAGCAGAAAGCTTGACCGTAGACAATCCATCATGAGTGATTTATTTATCGGTCATCTTCCTCACCGAAACTTTGTTTTTATGCTTAAATAAGGACAAGGGGAGTTGTCAAAAGGTTTAGCAAGAAGAGGATGTCGACGAATTTTCCGCTTTTGTGTTCAATTTTTCTCGGTCGTCGACCATTGGTCTCACCGTGTGAATATAATAAAAAAATCGGATGTTAAAAAAACATACAATCTCGTTGTCGCTTATCTTGTTTTAATCGTATTTTTAGTAATCTTTGTTTTAAAATAAATTTTGCACAAGTTAAGCTTTTCGACTGAGAATTTTTTTTTCCTGATTCAAGGCGATTTTGTCGGCTTTTCTCGGTCACTAGGCCTGTTGGTTTATGGTTTAGCAGGCGAACTAACGACCGTTTAGCGATTCCCTCATTCTTTCGGCCAAGAAACTTCCTTTTAACCAGGCTTCTAGGCTTTGCCAACCTCTTTTGTCTTAATTTTTGGCGGCTTTTCTCGGTCATTAGGTTCGCTGGTGTTACGACCGTTTAGCAGGCGATCTAACGACCGTTTAGCGGACGATCTAACGACCGTTTAGCGATTCCCTCATTCTCCCGGCCAAGAAACTTCCTTTTAACCAGGCTACTGGGCTTTGCCAACCTTTTTTGTTTCCTTTTTGGCTGCTTTTCTCGGTCATTAGGCCTGCTGGTGTTATGACTGTTTAGCAGGCGATCTAACGACCGTTTAGCGGACGATCAAACGGCCGTTTAGCGATTCCCTAATTCTTTCGGCCAAGAAACTCCCTTTTAACCAGAATTTTGGGTTTTACTAACCTCTTTTGACTTTAAAATAAACTTAAACAGCATTTTTGGCTGCTTTTCTCGGTCATTAGGTTTGCTGGTGTTACGACTGTTCAGCAGGCGATCTAACGACCGTTTAGCGGACGATCTAACGGCCGTTTAGCGATTCCCTCATTCTTTCGGCCAAGAAACTCCCTTTTAACCAGAATTTTGGGTTTTACTAACCTCTTTTGACTTTAAAATAAACTTAAACAGCATTTTTGGCTGCTTTTCTCGGTCATTAGGTTTGCTGGTGTTACGACTGTTCAGCAGGCGATCTAACGACCGTTTAGCGGACGATCTAACGGCCGTTTAGCGATTCCCTCATTCTTCCGGCCAAGAAACTTCCTTTTAACCTGGCTTCTGGGCTTTGCCAACCTCTTTTGTCTTCATTTTTTGCGGCTTTTCTCGGTCTTCAGGCCTGCTGGTGTTACGACCGTTTAGCGGACGATCTAACGACCGTTTAGCGATTCCCTCAGTCTTCCGGCCAAGAAACTTCCTTTTAACCAGGCTTCTGGGCTTTGCCAACCTCTTTTATCTTCATTTTTGGCGGCTTTTCTCGGTCATTAGGCCTGCTGGTGTTACGACCTTTTAGCGGACGATCTAACGACAGTTTAGCGCTCGATCTAACAGCCGTTTAGCGATTCCCTCATTCTTGCAGCCAAGAAACTCCCTTTTAACTAGGCTTTTGGGCTTTTCCAACCTCTTTTGACTTTAAAATAAACTTAAACCGCATTTTTGCCTGCTTTTCTCTGTCATTAGGTTTGCTGGTGTTACGAATGTTCAGCAGGCGATCTAGCGACAGTTTAGCGCCCGATCTAACGACAGTTTAGCGCTCGATCTAACGGCCGTTTAGCGATTCCCTCATTCTTCCATCCAAGAAACTCCATTTTAACCAGGCTTTTGTGCTTTGCCAACCTCTTTTGACTTCAAAATCAACTTTAACCGCATTTTTGGCTGCTTTTCTCGGTCATTAGGTTTGCTGGTGTTACGACTGTTTAGCAGGCGATCTAACGACCGTTTAGCGGGCGATCTAACGGCCGTTTAGCGGACGATATAACGACCGTTTAGCGAACGATATAACGACCGTTTAGCGAACGATATAACGACCGTTTAGCGATTTCCTCTTTCTTCGGGCCAAGAAACTTCCTTTTTAACCAGGCTTCTGGGCTTTGCCAACCTCTTTTGTCTTCATTTTTGGCGGCTTTTCTCGGTCATTAGGCCTGCTGGTGTTACGACCGTTTAGCGGGCGATCTAACGACCGTTTAGCGATCCCCTCATTCTTCCGGCCAAGAAACTTCCTTTTAACGAGGCTTATGGGCTTTGCCAACCTCTTTTGTCTTCATTTTTGGCGGCTTTTCTCGGTCACTAGGCCTGTTGGTGTTATGACCGTTTAGCAGGCGATCTAACGACCGTTTAGCGGACGATCTAACGACCGTTTAGCGATTCCCTCATTCTTCCGGCCAAGAAACTTCTTTTTATCCAGGCTTCTGGGCTTTGCCAACCACTTTTGTCTTCATTTTTGGCGGCTTTTCTCGGTCTTCAGGCCTGCTGGTGTTACGACCGTTTAGCGGACGATCTAACGACCGTTTAGCGATTCCCTCAGTCTTCCGGCCAAGAAACTTCCTTTTAACCAGGCTTCTGGGCTTTGCCAACCTCTTTTATCTTCATTTTTGGCGGCTTTTCTCGGTCATTAGGCCTGCTGGTGTTACGACCTTTTAGCGGACGATCTAACGACAGTTTAGCGCTCGATCTAACAGCCGTTTAGCGATTCCCTCATTCTTGCAGCCAAGAAACTCCCTTTTAACTAGGCTTTTGGGCTTTTCCAACCTCTTTTGACTTTAAAATAAACTTAAACCGCATTTTTGCCTGCTTTTCTCTGTCATTAGGTTTGCTGGTGTTACGAATGTTCAGCAGGCGATCTAGCGACAGTTTAGCGCCCGATCTAACGACAGTTTAGCGCTCGATCTAACGGCCGTTTAGCGATTCCCTCATTCTTCCATCCAAGAAACTCCATTTTAACCAGGCTTTGTGCTTTGCCAACCTCTTTTGACTTCAAAATCAACTTTAACCGCATTTTTGGCTGCTTTTCTCGGTCATTAGGTTTGCTGGTTACGACTGTTTAGCAGGCGATCTAACGACCGTTTAGCGGGCGATCTAACGGCCGTTTAGCGGACGATATAACGACCGTTTAGCGAACGATATAACGACCGTTTAGCGAACGATATAACGACCGTTTAGCGATTTCTTTCTTCGGGCCAAGAAACTTCCTTTTTAACCAGGCTTCTGGGCTTTGCCAACCTCTTTTGTCTTCATTTTTGGCGGCTTTTCTCGGTCATTAGGCCTGCTGGTGTTACGACCGTTTAGCGGGCGATCTAACGACCGTTTAGCGATCCCTCATTCTTCCGGCCAAGAAACTTCCTTTTAACGAGGCTTATGGGCTTTGCCAACCTCTTTTGTCTTCATTTTTGGCGGCTTTTCTCGGTCACTAGGCCTGTTGGTGTTATGACCGTTTAGCAGGCGATCTAACGACCGTTTAGCGGACGATCTAACGACCGTTTAGCGATTCCCTCATTCTTCCGGCCAAGAAACTTCTTTTTATCCAGGCTTCTGGGCTTTGCCAACCACTTTTGTCTTCATTTTTGGCGGCTTTTCTCGGTCTTCAGGCCTGCTGGTGTTACGACCGTTTAGCAGGCGATCTAACAACCGTTTAGCGGACGATCTAACGGCCGTTTAGCGATTCCCTCATTCTTCCGGCCAAGAAACTCCCTTTTAACCAGGCTTTTGGGCTTTGCTAACCTCTTTTGACTTTAAAATAAACTTACACTGCATTTTCGGCTGCTTTTCTCTGTCATTAGGTTTGCTGGTGTTACGAATGTTCAGCAGGCGATCTAGCGACTGTTTAGCGCTCGATCTAACGGCCGTTTAGCGATTCCCTCATTCTTCCATCCAAGAAACTCCATTTTAACCAGGCTTTTGTGCTTTGCCAACCTCTTTTGACTTCAAAATCAACTTTAACCGCATTGTTGGCTGCTTTTCTCGGTCATTAGGTTTGCTGGTGTTACGACTGTTTAGCAGGCGATCTAACGACCGTTTAGCGGGCGATCTAACGGCCGTTTAGCGAACGATATAACGACCGTTTAGCGATTACCTCATTCCTCCGGCCAGGAAACTCCCTTTTAACCAGGCTTTTGGACTTTGCCAACCTCTTTTAACTTTAAAATAAACTTAAACTGCATTTTCGGCTGCTTTTCTCTGTCATTAGGTTTGCTGGTGTTACGACCGTTTAACAGGCGATCTAACGACCGTTTAGCGATTCCTTCAATCTTTCGGCTAAGAAACTTCCTTTTAACCAGGCTTTTGGGCTTTGCCAACCTCTTTTGTCTTAATTTTTGGCGGCTTTTCTCGGTCATTAGGTTCGCTGGTGTTACGACTGATCAGCAGGCGATCTAACGACCGTTTATCGGACGATCTAACGACCGATTAGCGATTCCCTCATTCTTCCGGCCAAGAAACTTCCTTTTAACCAGGCTTCTGGGTTTTGCCATCCTCTTTGTCTTCATTTTTGGCGGCTTTTCTCGGTCATTAGGCCTGCTGGTGTTATGACAGTTTAGCAGGCGATCTAACGACCGTTTAGCGGACGATCTAACGACCGTTTAGCGGACGATCTAACGACCGTTTAGCGATTCCCTCATTCTTCCGGCCAAGAAACTTCCTTTTAACCAGGCTTCTGGGTTTTGCCATCCTCTTTTGTCTTCATTTTTGGCGGCTTTTCTCGATCATTAGGCCTGCTGGTGTTGCGACCGTTTAGCAGGCGATCTAACGACCGTTTAGCGTTTTGTGCTTTTCCAACCTCTTTTGACGTAAAAAAATATAATTTTTAGCGGTTCTTCTCGGCTCTAGGCCGTGAAACTTCCAAATTTTTGATCGTTTCTCTCGGTTTTTTGCCTCCCAAAAACTGAAGTTTAGCTTGTCTTCGCTCGTTTTCTCGCCTCTTTTCAGGTTTTTTTTTCTTTTTTGCACTTCTTTTCCTTTAGCTGCCATTTTAATGCCACGGAGGTTTTTATTTTTGGTAATCTCGGTTTTAAAATAAACTTTGCACAGGAAATACATTAAAAAGAAGGGCTTCAGTTTTTATCCTTGTACGTTTCCTGTTAATTAGGGATGCACTTCTTTACGGTTAATTTACCGTCAAATCAAAAGAAAACCAGACCTCTTAATTCTTAAATTTAATGCACATGACTTAAAGTTTAAAAAAAAAGTTGATAACCATTATTATTTTGAAGAACGTAAGTAGATTTTTTGGAGGCTTTTCACAATTTACATGATGCCCGTTAGGGATATTTTTTCTTCGTTTTACCGCTTGAGAAGATTTCCCCATGTCGGATTTTTGTTTAATACTTTTTTTTGTGTGGATAAACTTTTGTTCTTTTTTTAAAAAAAGGCTATTTCGAAACCTCTCATGAAAAATTCTTGAGTGAACTCAATGAATTACGCCTTTTCATGTTATAATTGAGTTTTTAAAAAAATAGGCGGAGATAACTGGGTCAAAATACCTGTTGATATTGATTACGAATTTGGTTTGACCCCGAGGGTAGTTGAGAGGTCAACGTCCTCTCCCGGCTTTTGTCGACGGTCGATAAAGCCGCGGATTCGGGTACCCTCTTTGAACTTTTTCGTCAACCGGATCAAAATTTCGAATTCCTCAAGTGTCGTAGACGTACGCCCTAAATCTAAAACCCCTTTTATTCAGTCTACGTCTTGACCCGGCTAACGGTCGTAGACAATACGTAAAAATCATTTGTTTAAATGTCCGAAAGGCCATAGATCTCCCGCTTTTTGACCTTCATTTTTACGTCTTATTCCAAGCATGATTCCTCCTTTGGTTTACAGAACTTTTATACCGTTTCTGTTCTACTTTTAGTACCATAGAAAATGTTGCTTCCTCGTAATCAACCAGTGCACGATAAGGTCCATTAAAAGTCCGGAATTTCTCGTTAAAAAATATCATATTTCGATAGTTTTCTAAAATAAACGTTGTTCCAGTTAAACAATGCCAAGGAATTTATTGTGACTTTGGAAAAAAGCCATCAGCTTCGCCGGTTGCGAAAATTCCTTATATGATACTAATTTTACTTCATAAAACGCTATAAATGGCGTTATCTTAATTTCTGAGGACAATGGGTCGATGAGGCCTTGACTGCAATCCTTCTGTCAAACATCTGCTCTTTTTTATCCATTGAACTTTCATCTTTTTTATAAAATTTCTAAAACAGAAATAAGGATGATCAGTCATCAGGAGTCCTTGAAAAAATCGGAAAAACGAATGCTTTTTGGACGAAAAATCTTGGAAAAACGGCTTTGGCTGATAGGCTGAGAAAAAAAATGCCCGGAAATCGGTGAAAAGGGTTTGTGGACCCAAAACTACCACTAGAAAAATGAGTGTATACCTGTAGACACAATACGGTTCGGCATAATGCATTCCATAATTGTTTGTTGCCGTTCACCACAAAAAACCTGCACCTCAACATAAAGAAAATAGTCGAAAACGTTCGCCATAATGCGAACATAATATTAGGTGTACAAAATGAAACTCAGCCACAGAGTAAATTTGAATTTTGTAGATTTTAGCCGAGTTTCATTTTGTACACCTAGTAGTTCATTTTTTCAAAATTTTGAACATTTTAGGCGTTAAAGTCCATCAAAAGTTGACCTTCTCCGTGTAAGAAGGTTATTGAAGTATAACCGTTAAGAAAGTTAATTTTTAAAGGCTTGTAAATCGTAAACCGTTACAGATATTGAAAAAATGCACTAAATAAAATCTGTTCGAAATTTAATTCTCTTTAATTTTTATTCTATTCATTTTTTCTCTAGGACGCACTGTTTTCAAGATAAATTTATTTAAAAAAAAAATTATTTTCCGAAAATGGTGCATCCTAGAAAAAAATAATTAAGTACAAATTTATAGAGAATTTACTACAACTTTTATTTATTAGGTGTACAAAATGAAACTCTGCCACAGGGTAAATTTGAATTTTGTAGATTTTAGCCGAGTTTCATTTTTTACACCTAACATAAAGAAGAGATTTAACATTTGTCGTTTCGCCATAAAACTGTTTTTGTCGTTTAGCCATAATACATCTCGCCATAAACTAGGAACAGCCAAAGAGCAAGCCTGTTGTCGCCGTTTAAAACGCGATTATGGCGAAACGATAAAATCCTTAAAACTTGACAGTTCACCATAATGCAGTTCGCACATCCTGGCGAGAGGAAAAAAATTAACCCCCTTGTGTCATAAAACGAGCCGATCCCATTGGCTGCCAGCTCTTTTCCTTTTACTAGTTTATGGTGAGACGCTTCAGGTTGAATTGCATTATGGTGACTGTCAAGTTTTAAGGTTTTTGTCGTTTCGCCATAATCGCGTTTAAATGTAGGCTTGCTATTTATTATTACAGGGCGCTGTCCCTAGTTTATGGTGAGATGTATTATGCCCAAACGACAGAAACAGTTTTATGGCGAAACAAGTTTAAAGAGAGGCTTTTATGGTGAGAAGAGCTATGATGACTTGCACTTTTTTTATGTCGACTTGCATTTATTGAAAAAGTCTTTTATGGCGAAACGCTTTATGTTGAAATGCATGCTCAATAGACTTTTGAGAGCTTTCAGTTCAATTAAAACGTATTATGGTGAACTGCAAATTTTTTAATGTCGAAATGCAGATTTTTTTATGTTTAACTGCTTCAGGGTGAAATGCGTTATGTTGAACGGTGTTCTCCCGAAAAATTCAGATTTGTGGTTTTTCTTAACCACTTTAAGGCGAACTTTATGGCAAGAAGTGATCTTTTATTTTTTTTGAATATTTGGGTTTTACTTATTATTTTATATTTAAAATAACCAAAATATGAATTTTAGGGAGATCGCGTAGGAGGGAGTGAAGAAGATTATGGATTTCGGGCCGATAACAACTTCCGGGAAAAAGATGTTTAGCTATGTTTATACGAAAGTAATATTTTTTCTTAAAAAAAAAAAGGAAACACAAAATAGATTTTAAGCCGTTGTTTATCTAATTTCTTGAGGCGGGCACGTGCCTATAATA
Organism: Orius insidiosus; assembly: GCA_014119065.1. NCBI lineage: Eukaryota > Metazoa > Arthropoda > Insecta > Hemiptera > Anthocoridae > Orius > Orius insidiosus. The sequence goes on along the minus strand of JACGAQ010000057.1, from coordinate 153,062 downwards.
AGGCGTCTTTTGATGCCGATACCTCCCCCACCACCTGTCGAACAGGTGAACTAGGACTTCACTTTCAAGTTTCAGTCCTCTTCGGAGTTTCGCCTACCGCGGGTGATCTGAGTCGGGATATGAAATAATTTCGACGGGGGATCATCCTCGTTTTATGATGGGTAAAATTTATTTGGTAAGTTATCGATAACCTTAAAAATTGTACCCTAATTTTATGCAGTTTCTTATTCGTGTGCCCTTTTGAAGCAACAGAATTAGATTTCCATTTTTTAAAGGGCACAAAAGTCCTTCCGAAATCTCATTTTACCCTCGGAATCCAGGAATTTTTCATCATCTAATTTTCCGATCAAACTCAGAACTCTATGACCCCTCCAAAAATTGATTTTATTTTTAATTCACTTTCAGTATTTCCTGTGTGCTTCCTCTTCGCCGTTCTTTTTTCTTCTTATTTTGCGGTTGCCGGGTAACCAGAGGTTTTGATGGAACCGGAAATTCTTTTGCCCGGAAAAACTATTTTGAAAGGTTGGACTTTCTTAACGAGAGGATTAAAATTGCGAAGGCGAGCGGACGATTGTAAACAAAACGATTTTCCCAACTGCACCTTGTTGCAACTGGGTTTTTCTTGAGAGGGAAAATAAATAAAAGCTACTCTACATGGGTTTTCCTGGCTTTTTCAAAAATTTTATTTTACATCATTACAATTTTTTAATTTTGGAATCTCTCTCTCTCTCCCCCCCCCCCCCCCCCCGGGAAATCATTAAAAAACCAAGTTTCTGGGCGTTTTTCCTTATTTTTAGGGAGCTTTCTTCGGTCGATAGGCCGTAAAAACCTTTTTTCACCGAATTTTTTCTCAGTTTTTCGACTGATATCCCCCCCTCCCCCCGGAAATCATTAAAAAACCAAGTTTCTGGGCGTTTTTCCTTCTTTTTAGGGAGCTTTCTTCGGTCAATAGGCCGTAATAACCTTTTTTTACCGAATTTTTTCTCAGTTTTTCGACGAATATACCCTCTTTTCTCAAGTTTAGTTAGTTTGCTTCTCATATATGAAGATGTGGGCATAGATGGACACTTCAGACCTCCCTTTGGGGTTTTTGGGCATTTTCTACCCCTTTAGACCGAGAAAAACTTTTTTTTACCGGAGTTTTCCCCAGTTTTAGGACCAAGAAACCAAGTTATCCAAATAGGAATTACAATATTTCATAGTGGTTTCCTCGTGTTTTCGGTCTTTTGGCCTAGAAAACCCATTTTTAACCAATTTTTGAGCGTTTTTCTCGGTCTTCTGCCCCCGAAAAACATACCTTATCGTTTTTAGCTCGTTTTTCTCGGTTGCTGGAATCTTACGCCTCTTTTCTTGGTAATATGAATTTACAAACATTTTTTTGCACCTTTTTCTTCGTCGAGATGTTATTTTAATGACCCTTTTTGCCAGTTTTTTTTGCTTTCCTTTAATTAAATACATTAAAAAAATTTCCACTCCAAATGTCAAAGGTAAAAAAAATGTATTATGTAGGATAAATTTCCATAATGCACCTACCTACTTGAAACTGGTCCATCGGTTAAAACGGAGAGTCAATAATTTAGAAAGTTTATTCAATTATTCAAGTAGTGATTAGAATTCAGCGAGAAATGGGCCCAATGAAGCGTATCGTACGTTTTGTCTCATTATCAATTTGGAAGTCCTGACATATAAGATTTTTATTAGAGTTCGAATACGTGCATCGTAGTTACGATATTGTTACCCAAGAAGTACTTTTTTTTTCATGTTTCTTTTTTTTTCGGTTAAGAATGTCAGGACATTTAGATGGAGTCACGAACTCGCCTCGTCTTGACCAATAGTAACACACGTACCTTTCATTGACGTCTTGATCGATCGGAAACTTCTTCGACAAAAGGGTTCCGGATTGAAGAAGAAATTGAAACGAATCGGACTTGTCATTAGGATGAGATTATGAAAAAATCTGTTCATCTCGAATGTGACCGATTTCGTTATAATTTTTTTTCTGTCTTCTGAAAAGATTTTTTTTTAAACTTCCGGGAAATCCATTCATCCATAGCTTTTTCGGAATTTTTTTTTCCATTGCGTCACTTCTACGAAATCCCCCTAAAAATTCAAAATGTCGAACTTAATTTTTTCATATTAAGTAAATCATAATTGCACCGCTCAAGGCTTTCGTGTTTTCTGGCATATCTTCCAAGTAAAAATATTGACTCAGATTATGTTAATCGAGCAAATTATAATCTTCCATTTAGGTTTAAAAAAATTCATTTTCGAAATTCTTTTCCAAAAATTATAAAAAGAAAGAAAAATAGATACAAAATGCTTATTTTATCCGATTCCTGGTGGTTTTCTTCGGTCTATTTGCCAAGAAACCTCTTTTAACAGGATTTTGGGAGTTTTTTTTTGACGGTTTTCATTGATTGAAATTCGAAATGTGGCGATTTCCTCGCTCTTCCTACCTCTTTTGTCTTAGTAATCCTCTTTTTTGCGGATTTTAGCGGACATTAGGCCAAAAAACCTCATTTTTACCAGATTTTTGGGAGTTTACCTCGTGTTTACTTCTTTTGATGTAGAAGGCCTCTTTTTAGCGGGTTTTTAGGGCTTTGTTTACTTCTTTTGATGTAGAAGGCTCTTTTTATCGTATTTTAGCGGGTTTTTAGGGCTTTGTTTACTTCTTTTGATGTAGAAGGCTCCTTTTTATCGTATTTCAGCGGGTTTTTGGGCTTTGTTTACTTCTTTTGATGTAGAAGGCTCCTATTTATCGTATTTTAGCGGGTTTTTGGGCTTTTTTTTACTCCTTTTGATGTAGAAGGCCCCTTTTTATCGTATTTTAGCGGGTTTTTGGGCTTTTTTTACTCCTTTTGATGTAGAAGGCCCCTTTTATCGTATTTTAGCGGGTTTTTGGGCTTTGTTTGCTTCTTTTGATGTAGAAGGCTCCTATTTATCGTATTTTAGCGGGTTTTTGGGCTTTTTTTTACTCCTTTTGATGTAGAAGGCCCCTTTTTATCGTATTTTAGCGGGTTTTTGGGCTTTTTTTACTCCTTTGATGTAGAAGGCCCCTTTTTATCGTATTTTAGCGGGTTTTTGGGCTTTTTTTACTCCTTTTGATGTTGAAGGCCCCTTTTTATCGTGTTTTCGCGGGTTTTTAGGGCTTTGTTTACTTCTTTTGATGTAGAAGGCCCCTTTTTATCGTATTTTAGCGGGTTTTTGGGCTTTGTTTACTTCTTTTGATGTTGAAGGCCCCTTTTAATCGTGTTTTAGCGGGTTTTTAGGGCTTTGTTTACTTCTTTTGATGTAGAAGGCCCTTTAACTTCCTTTTTATCGTGGTTTAGCGGGCTTTTGTTTGCTTCTTTTGATGTAGAAGGCCCTTTTTATCGTATTTTAGCGGGTTTTTAGGGCTTTGTTTACTTCTTTTGATGTAGATGGCCTCTTTTTATCGTATTTTAGCGGGTTTTGGGCTTTGTTTACTTCTTTTGATGTAGAAGGCCCCTTTTTATCGGGTTTTAGCGGGTTTTCTAGGACATTTGGCATGATTTTCGGAAAAATTAGACGGCCGGCCGGCACCACTGACGACCTCATGATCGGAATAGCTCACTAATCAGCGGGTGTCTCTTTGTGGAAATTCTTTCTCAAAAATAATAATAAATAAAAAGAATTTTGTCACGTAGAAAATGTTAATCTTGAAGATAAGCTTGTTTTATAAAATAATTCTTTACTCAAATATTATGTAAAATTGTTTGTTTCAGGACGGAGGTTGGTGCGGCGCGTCTTTGGTCGGAGCGCTCGCTGAAAGGCTAAGTGTCCTCTGCCCCAAAATGCCGGCCGTACGAACGAAAAGGGGCTGGTGCGGCTGCCTTCAGGTATTTCAAACATTTTAAACCCAATAAATCAAAACAGAAAAGGGTTACACAAAAAGTAGCACCCGATGAAAGTTGTGAGGAGCATTCGACTTTCGTTTTCTATTTTTGTTCAACCAAATCAGTTCTCAACTTTTCACTCGAAAACTTTTAGTACTTTATTTATATTTATTCCGAAATAAGTTAAAATGACTAGAAGACTTCCCCTGAAGGTATGATCTTGTTGACAGGGAAAGTTGCCCCATTTTAATAGCCTCCTACTTCGCTACTTTTACTCTCTTTTAATATATTTAATTATCAGTTATTCTTAGTTAACAGGGTCGCTCATTACACAGATTTGCTCGGGATGCCACTTTAGAGCCTCAGGCGAAGAGAAAATTTTTTAAAACCTTTTTTGTCTTTTTTTTTCTGTCCTAGAATTTTCTTGGAGTCTTTTTTTTTCTTCAGTTTTTATCCTTTATTAGGTGTACAAAATGCGGCTAAAATCTACAAAATTCAAATTTACCCTGCGGCTGAGTTTCATTTTGTACACCTAATAAATAAAAATTGTAGGAAATTTAATTCTCTATAAATTTGTACTTACTTATTTTTTTCTAGGATGCACCATTTTCGGAAAATAATTTTTTTAAAACTAAATTTTTCTTGAAAACAGTGCGTCCTAGAGAAAAAATGAATAGAATAAAAATTAAAGAGAATTAAATTTCCAACAGATTTTATTTAGTTCATTTTTTCAATACCTGTGACGGCTTACGATTTACAAGCCTTTAAAAATTAACCTTCTTAATGGTTATTCTTCAATAACCTTCTTACACGGAGAAGGTCAACTTTTGATGGACTTTAACGCCTAAAATGTTTAAAATTTTGAAAAAATGAACTACTAGGTGTACAAAATGAAACTCGGCTAAAATCTACAAAATTCAAATTTACCCTGTGGCTGAGTTTCATTTTGTACGCCTAATAAATAAAAATTGTAGGAAATTTAATTCTCTATAAATTTGTACTTAATTATTTTTTTTCTAGGATGCACCATTTTCGGAAAATAATTTTTTTTAAATAAATTTATCTTGAAAACAGTGCGTCCTAGAGAAAAAATGAATAGAACAAAAATTAAAGAGAATTAAATTTCCAACAGATTTTATTTAGTGCATTTTTTCAATATCTGTAACGGTTTACGATTTACAAGCCTTTAAAAATTAACCTTCTTAATGGTTATACTTCAATAACCTTCTTACACGGAGAAGGTCAACTTTTGATGGACTTTAACGCCTAAAATGTTTAAAATTTTGAAAAAATGAACTACTTGTACAAAATGAAACTCGGCTAAAATCTACAAAATTCAAATTTACCTTGTGGCTGAGCTTCATTTTTACACCTAATAAATTTAAATTCTAGGAAATTTAATTCTCTATAAATTTGCACTTAATTATTTTTTCTAGGATGCACCATTTTCGGAAAATAATTTTTTTTTAAAATAAATTTATCTTGAAAACAGTGCGCCCTAGAGAAAAAATGAATAGAATAAAAATTAAAGAGAATTAAATTTCCAACAGATTTTATTTAGTGCATTTTTTCAATATCTGTAACGGTTTACGATTTACAAGCCTTTAAAAATTAACCTTCTTAATGGTTATACTTCAATAACCTTCTTACACGGAGAAGGTCAACTTTTGATGGACTTTAACGCCTAAAATGTTCAAAATTTTGAAAAAATGAACTACTAGGTGTTCAAAATGAAACTCGGCTAAAATCTACAAAATTCAAATTTACCCTGTTGCTGAGTTTTATTTTGTACACCTAATGAATAAAAATTGTCGGAAATTTAATTCTCTATAAATTTGCACTTTATTATTTTTTTCTAGGATGCACCATTTTCGGAAAATAATATTTTTTTAAATAAATTTATCTTGAAAACAGTGCGTCCTAGAGAAAAATGAATAGAATAAAAATTAAAGAGAATTAAATTTCCAACAGATTTTATTTAGTGCATTTTTTCAATATCTGTAACGGTTTACGATTTACAAGCCTTTAAAAATTAACCTTCTTAATGGTTATACTTCAATAACCTTACACGGAGAAGGTCAACTTTTGATGGACTTTAACGCCTAAAATGTTTAAAATTTTGAAAAAATGAACTACTAGGTGTACAAAATGAAACTCGGCTAAAATCTAAAAAATTCAAATTTACCCTGTGGCCGAGTTTCATTTTGTACCCCTAATATAATCAAAAAACGCTGTTTTTAAGGTGTTTTTTCTCCCTTGACTTTATGCCTTTTAATCTTCCCTGCTTTTTAAGGCCCTTAAACTGCGTTTTTGGGGCTCTTTCCCCAGTTTTTAGGACAAAAAAACTTTTTTTCAAGTCTTTTAAAATTTCTTTTTTCCGCTAACTTCCTGAGTCTTCGTGGGCATACTGGAAATGTGGGTTGGAGAAGACACGACTCTAATGAAGTGCCCTACAAACTTCATTTCCTTTTTTTTCCTTTTGCCCCAATTGCGGCTTTTCGCCCATACGCGGTTTCTTCCCCCAGAACTTTTTAATTTCAAAACTTTTATAATTATTAGAAAAAAAATTTTTCTTTGGACGATTCATCCAATCAAGATAACCATCTTTATTGACTGATGGGACAATAGAAGCGCATAAACAACAATCTTTAATAGCCTCATATTGTCTTGTTAATTCGCTCTATTTACGATATTAGATCTCTATAGGTTCTTTATTTTTAAAGAACGCAAATTATTTAAAAAGTGAGAAAGCTTACGGATGAGATCATAGCGAAAGTAAAAGGCAACATTTGAACGTTATACACTCGTAGTCCGTGAGAAGTGAAATTAATTTACTGAACCCCTCGGTCAATAATAAAACATTTTATGAGGATAACATGAAAAGAAAAGAAAAAAAATCGAAAAATTAGAAAGCTTTTTTCTTCACGTGATTAGGCGTTGCATATGAGTCAGAGTGCACCGGACCTTTCAAATTTCTCTTTCGTGTCGTATCAATTTTGTGTTTTTTTTCCCCAAGTCCTTTTTCGGAAAGTCGATTATAATTCGACCTAGAACTTGGCAATTATCTATTTTGCAGACCGGTTTGAACTGATGAATTTTCTTCCTGCTTCTGTATTTTGTTGTTTCTTCTTGCTCTAATTATTGTGCGTTGTTTTTATTTATCCTCGGGATCAAGGACAAATTCTTTTTTTGACCCATAATCAGGTTTTTTCTTTCATTAGATTTATTAAACGCATTCCTTCAGCTTGTTTTTTTTTTAAAAGAAGTATTTTGCTGTCGGGAGTTTCATAATTACGGCAATTAGGTACTTTTAATTTTTGGCCAAAAAGGCTTTATTACTTACAAGCTTGTCGAGGAAGGACAGAAGAAAATTGATCTTTTTAAGAGCAGATTTGATCGTTTTTCTACACTTTTGAGGCTAGGATTTTTTTGGTCAAAAAATTTCCTTTTTTGTCATATTTTTAGGATCTTTCCTTTGTTTTTCAGCCAACAAACACCCAATCCCCCCCCCCCCTCCGATATTAAGGAATTTTTTAAATTTTTTTTGGCTAATAAACACCTTTTTAAGATTAAAAAATATTTCGTAAGTTTTTAGCCAATTCCTTAGGGGCCCTTAGGGTTTTTACTCAATTTTAAGGATTTTAAGGATTTAAGGTTTTACTCAGTTTTTTGGCCAAAAACACCCTTTTTTTAAAAACAGATTTTAAGGTGTTTTCTTCAGTTTTCCACCAATGAACACCCTTTTTACTCGATTTAAGGATTTCTTTTACTCATTTTATTTTTGGCCAAAAACACCCTTTTTTAATTCCAGCTTAGCTCGTCCCTGGTAAAGCCACCCCCAAGGGACTCTCAGTGTAAGGAGGGGGCAAAAGGTGTGAAAGGCCCCAAATACTGAGAGTCCCTTGGGGGTGGCTTTACCAGGGACGAGCTAAGCTGGTTGCCTATCCTAGCTCCTGCCTCTCTGTTACACACCCTTTTTTTTTATCAGATTTTAAGGTGTTTTCCGCCAATGAACACCCTTTTTTACTCGATTTTAAGGATTTCTTTTACTCAGTTTTTTGGACAAAAAAAACGCTTTTTATGAGATTTTAAGGATTTCTTTTACTCAGTTTTTTGGCTAAAAACACCCTTTTTTTAATCATATTTTAAGGTGTTTTCCGGCAACGAACACCCTTTTTAATCGATTTTAAGGATTTCTTTTACTCAGTTTTTTGGCCAAAAACACCCTTTTTTTTAAATCAGATTTTAAGGTGTTTTCGGCCAATGAACACCCTTTTTTACTCGATTTTAAGGCTTTCTTTTACTCAGTTTTTTGGCCAAAAACACCCTTTTTTTTTTTATCAGATTTTAAGGTGTTTTCGGCCAATGAACACCCTTTTTTACTCGATTTTAAGGATTTCTTTTACTCAGTTTTTTGGCCAAAAACCACGCTTTTTTTTAATCAGATTTTAAGGTGTTTTCGGCCAATGAACACCCTTTTTTACTCGATTTTAAGGATTTCTTTTACTCAGTTTTTTGGCCAAAACACCCTTTTTTTTAATCAGATTTTAAGGTGTTTTCGGCCAATGAACACCCTTTTTTACTCGATTTTAAGGCTTTCTTTTACTCAGTTTTTTGGCCAAAAACACCCTTTTTTTTTTATCAGATTTTAAGGTGTTTTCGGCCAATGAACACCCTTTTTTACTCGATTTTAAGGATTTCTTTTACTCAGTTTTTGGCCAAAAACACCCTTTTTTTTTTATCAGATTTTAAGGTGTTTTCGGCCAATGAACACCCTTTTTTACTCGATTTTAAGGATTTCTTTTACTCAGTTTTTTGGCAAAAAAAAAAAACGCTTTTTACTCGATTTTAAGGATTTCTTTTACTCAGTTTTTTGGCCAAAAACACCATTTTTTTTATCAGATTTTAAGGTGTTTTCCGCCAATGAACACCCTTTTTACTCGATTTTAAGGATTTCTGTTACACAGTTTTTTGGCCAAAACACCCTTTTTTTAATCAGATTTTAAGGTGTTTTCGGCCAATGAACACCCTTTTTTACTCGATTTTAAGGATTTCTTTTACTCAGTTTTTTGGCCAAAAAAACGCTTTTTACTCGATTTTAAGGCTTTCTTTTACTCAGTTTTTTGGCCAAAACACCCTTTTTTTTAATCAGATTTTAAGGTGTTTTCCCCAATGAACACCCTTTTTACTCGATTTTAAGGATTTCTTTTACTCAGTTTTTTGGCCAAAAACACCCTTTTTTTATCAGATTTTAAGGTGTTTTCCCCAATGAACACCCTTTTTACTCGATTTTAAGGATTTCTTTTACTCAGTTTTTTGGCCAAAAACACCCTTTTTTTTAATCAGATTTTAAGGTGTTTTCGGCCAATGAACACCCTTTTTTACTCGATTGTAAGGATTTCTTTTACTCAGTTTTTTGGCCAAAAACACCCTTTTTTTTAATCAGATTTTAAGGTGTTTTCGGCCAATGAACACCCTTTTTTACTCGATTTTAAGGATTTCTTTTACTCAGTTTTTTGGCAAAAAAAAAACGCTTTTTACTCGATTTTAAGGATTTCTTTTACTCAGTTTTTTGGCCAAAAACACCCTTTTTTTTAAATCAGATTTTAAGGTGTTTTCGGCCAATGAACACCCTTTTTTACTCGATTTTAAGGCTTTCTTTTACTCAGTTTTTTGGCCAAAAACACCATTTTTTTTATCAGATTTTAAGATGTTTTCCGCCAATGAACACCCTTTTTACTCGATTTTAAGGATTTCTGTTACACAGTTTTTTGGCCAAAAACACCCTTTTTTTAATCAGATTTTAAGGTGTTTTCGGCCAATGAACACCCTTTTTTACTCGATTTTAAGGATTTCTTTTACTCAGTTTTTTGGCCAAAAAAACGCTTTTTACTCGATTTTAAGGCTTTCTTTTACTCAGTTTTTTGGCCAAAAACACCCTTTTTTTAATCAGATTTTAAGGTGTTTTCGGCCAATGAACACCCTTTTTTACTCGATTTTAAGGATTTCTTTTACTCAGTTTTTTTGGCCAAAAACACCCTTTTTTTAATCAGATTTTAAGGTGTTTTCGGCCAATGAACACCCTTTTTTACTCGATTGTAAGGATTTCTTTTACTCAGTTTTTTGGCCAAAAACACCCTTTTTTTTAATCAGATTTTAAGGTGTTTTCGGCCAATGAACACCCTTTTTTACTCGATTTTAAGGATTTCTTTTACTCAGTTTTTTGGCAAAAAAAAACGCTTTTTACTCGATTTTAAGGATTTCTTTTACTCAGTTTTTGGCCAAAACACCCTTTTTTTTAAATCAGATTTTAAGGTGTTTTCGGCCAATGAACACCCTTTTTTACTCGATTTTAAGGCTTTCTTTTACTCAGTTTTTGGCCAAAAACACCATTTTTTTTATCAGATTTTAAGATGTTTTCCGCCAATGAACACCCTTTTTACTCGATTTTAAGGATTTCTGTTACACAGTTTTTTGGCCAAAAACACCCTTTTTTTTAATCAGATTTTAAGGTGTTTTCGGCCAATGAACACCCTTTTTTACTCGATTTTAAGGATTTCTTTTACTCAGTTTTTTGGCCAAAAAAACGCTTTTTACTCGATTTTAAGGCTTTCTTTTACTCAGTTTTTTGGCCAAAAACACCCTTTTTTTAATCAGATTTTAAGGTGTTTTCGGCCAATGAACACCCTTTTTACTCGATTTTAAGGATTTCTTTTACTCAGTTTTTTGGCCAAAAACACCCTTTTTTTTAATCAGATTTTAAGGTGTTTTCGGCCAATGAACACCCTTTTTTACTCGATTGTAAGGATTTCTTTTACTCAGTTTTTTGGCCAAAAACACCCTTTTTTTTAATCAGATTTTAAGGTGTTTTCGGCCAATGAACACCCTTTTTTACTCGATTTTAAGGATTTCTTTTACTCAGTTTTTTGGCAAAAAAAAACGCTTTTTACTCGATTTTAAGGATTTCTTTTACTCAGTTTTTGGCCAAAAACACCCTTTTTTTTAAATCAGATTTTAAGGTGTTTTCGGCCAATGAACACCCTTTTTTACTCGATTTTAAGGCTTTCTTTTACTCAGTTTTTTGGCCAAAAACACCATTTTTTTATCAGATTTTAAGATGTTTTCCGCCAATGAACACCCTTTTTACTCGATTTTAAGGATTTCTGTTACACAGTTTTTTGGCCAAAAACACCCTTTTTTTTAATCAGATTTTAAGGTGTTTTCGGCCAATGAACACCCTTTTTTACTCGATTTTAAGGATTTCTTTTACTCAGTTTTTTGGCCAAAAAAACGCTTTTTACTCGATTTTAAGGCTTTCTTTTACTCAGTTTTTGGCCAAAAACACCCTTTTTTTTTATCAGATTTTAAGGTGTTTTCCCCCAATGAACACCCTTTTTACTCGATTTTAAGGATTTCTTTTACTCAGTTTTTTGGCCAAAAACACCCTTTTTTTATCAGATTTTAAGGTGTTTTCCCCCAATGAACACCCTTTTTACTCGATTTTAAGGATTTCTTTTACTCAGTTTTTTGGCCAAAAACACCCTTTTTTTTAATCAGATTTTAAGGTGTTTTCGGCCAATGAACACCCTTTTTTACTCGATTGTAAGGCTTTCTTTTACTCAGTTTTTTGGCCAAAAACACCCTTTTTTTTATCAGATTTTAAGGTGTTTTCCCCCAATGAACACCCTTTTTACTCGATTTTAAGGATTTCTTTTACTCAGTTTTTTGGCCAAAAACACCCTTTTTTTTAATCAGATTTTAAGGTGTTTTCGGCCAATGAACACCCTTTTTTACTCGATTTTAAGGATTTCTTTACTCAGTTTTTTGGCCAAAAACACCCTTTTTTTTATCAGATTTTAAGGTGTTTTCCGCCAATGAACACCCTTTTTACTCGATTTTAAGGATTTCTGTTACTCAGTTTTTTGGCCAAAAACACCCTTTTTTTAAATCAGATATTAAGGTGTTTTCCGCCAATGAACACCCTTTTTTACTCGATTTTAAGGATTTCTGTTCCTCAGTTTTTTGGCCAAAAAAACACCATTTTTATCAGATTACATGAGTTTTTCTGTTTTTTGGCCATAAAAGCACCCTTTTTTTTGTATTTTTTCTCAGTTTTTCGGCCAGCAAACTTTGTTTCTAATTTTAAAGAATTGCCCTCAGTTTTTCAGCCAAAAACAAATTTCACCAGATTTCAAGGATTTTTTTTTTCTCAGCTTTTCTACCCCCAAAAAAAACCGTTTTTACCCAATTTCATGTACTTTTTTTCCATTTTTTTGGCTTATAAACACCGTTTGTTTAAGATTAAAAAAATTTCCTCAGCCAATGAGCACCCTTTTTACTCGATTTTATGGATTTCTTTTACTCAGTTTTTAGGCCAAAAACACGCTTTTTATCAGATTTTAAGGATTTTTTTTACTAAATTTTTTGGCCAAAAAACACCCTTTTTATGAGATTTTAAGGTATTTTCTTCAGTTTTCCGCCAACGAACACCCTTTTTTAATCGATTTTAAGGATTTCTTTTACTCAGTTTTTTGCCCAAAAAAACACCCTTTTTATCAGATTATATGAGTTTTCCTGTTTTTTGGCCAAAAAAGCACCCTTTTTTTTGTATTTGTTCTCAGTTTTTCGGCCAGCAAACCTTGTTCCAAATTTTAAAGAATTGCCTTCAGTTTTTCAGCCAAAAACAAAATTTTACCAGATTTCAAGGATTTTTTTTTCTCAGCTTTTCTACCCCCCCCCCCCCCCCAAAAACCGTTTTTACCCAATTTCATGTATTTTTTTGGCTTATAAACACCGTTTGTTTAAGATTAAAAAAAATTTCCTCAGTTTTTAGCCCATTCCCCCCCCCCCTTTTTACTCGATTTTAAGGATTTCTTTTACTCAGTTTTTAGGCCAACAACACACTTTTTATCAGATTTTAAGGATTTCTTTTACTAAATTTTTTGGCCAAAAAACACCCTTTTTATCAGATTTTAAGGTATTTTCTTCAGTTTTCCGCCAACGAACACCCTTTTTTACTCGATTTTAAGGATTGCTGTCACTCAGTTTTTTGCCCTAAAAAACACCCTTTTTTTGTATTTTTTCTCAGTTTTTCGGCCAGCAAACTTTGTTCCAAATTTTAAAGAATTTCCCCCAGTTTTTAGCCAAAAACCAGCCAAAAATTTCACCAGATTTCAAGGATTTTTTTTCTCAGCTTTTCTACCTAAAAAACCCCTGTTTTTACCCAATTTCATGTATTTTTTTCATTTTTCAAAAACACCCTTTAAACACCCAATAAACACCCTTTCTGACAGATTTTTCCTCGCATTTTCGGCCTCGGTTCTTCAGAAAAAAAACCTCGTTTTTTAAAACCAATTTTTTATCAGTGTTAAACGCTAAAAGGGAAACATCATTATTTTGAATTACTGAGAAAATAATAATTAAGGCGGGTCTTTTAAAGTTGAAAAATATTCTCTTCAGGTTTACTAATGCCGGTGAAATCCCCTAATGATTTTTTTTCCTCTATCAACTTAGCAGAATAATTTGCCCAAGACAGGTTTTTTCTTAATTTGTCGATAAGTAAATTATGGGTGTGTGTGATTAATTTTGTTTTTAAATTTTTAAGGATGATGAGCCGCCCGAAATTACATACTGCGTTGTCGACCAGACAGGGACCCTTTCCCTTCAGACACTTACTCCCACCCAGCCGATACCTCCAGAAGAAGAGCTCAACACGAAATTCTCCGAGCTTGTCGACGAGCTCGACCTCACAGCACCAAATAAAGCAGCGATGCTGGCATTACCCAAAGAAAAGAAATGGCAAATCTATTGTAGTCAAAAGAAGGTAATTTAGTTTTAAAAAAATGCAATTTTCAATTTTTTTTTTTTAAGGACATCGAAGGGCAGCAGACTGATTTATCGCAATTACCTGAAAATTATATAGAGGCGATGAAAAATTTAACGTTGACACCACCTAATGGCTGTGAGACGCTTGATGATGTTCAGCTGGCGACAGCAACCAGGACGTTAGAAGGAGTCAAAACTGCTTTGAGGACACAACCTCACAGTTTTGTCCAAGGCTTCTTAGAATCGGGAGGGTTGACATCTTTGCTGGCACTTCTCGACGGAATGGACTATGCTACTGCTCAATCTACAGTCCATACGTCGCTCATCGGCTGTGTCAAAGCGCTCATGAACAATTCCACAGGTCGCTCTCACGTCCTCGCACACCCCACAGCCATACAAACGATCGCCATCAGCCTCTCATCGGAAAACGTCAAAACAAAAATCGCCGCTTTAGAAATCCTCGGTGCAGTCTGCCTCGTACCCGGTGGTCACAAAAAAGTCCTCGACGCCATGACAAACTATCAAATATTCACATCAGAAAGATGCCGATTTCAAGTAATCATCTGTCTAAAAAAAGAAATCATTATTTAGCCATTGTTTTTAGGGAATAGTTAACGATTTAGATCGCTCTACTGGTATCTATAGAGACGAAGTAAACCTTAAAACTGCCATTATGTCATTTGTAAACGCCGTTTTAAGCTACGGCCCTGGACAAGAAAACTTAGAGTTTAGACTTCATCTTCGCTACGAGTTTATCATGCTTGGTATTCAACATGTTATCGTCAAACTAAGAAAACATGACAACCAAAATTTGGATACGTAAGTTTTTGTTTGAAAATCCTTTAAATAATAATTTTTATTTTTAGACATATTGACTTTTTTGAAATGCTTCGGAAAGAAGACGAAAAAGAACTAGAGAGGAAATTTTTAGCTGTAAATATCTTTTTTTTCTTTAAGAATTTTTGTTTATCTATTATTTTTTAGGAAAAAGATTTCGATTTGAGCAGTGCTACATCAATGTTTGAAGCTTTGAGGAAAAATTGAGCCACACCGCTGCATATCCTCACCTTCTCTCTCTCTTACACCATCTTCTTTTGCTTCCATGTAAGTTAACAAAGCGACCTTTCCCCCCCTAAATTGGCATTATAAAATAAATAGAAATCTCTTGAGGTTTCTTTCAGTGCCATTTTATATAAAGAAAATTGTTTTGTAATGTTAAAGTGAACTTTAACATCCTAAAAATGAATTATTTTGATAATAACTCGAAAACTATTGGTCCTAGTGAGAAAATGACTTAATTTAAAATTATAGAGAATACAATTTTCTTTAAAAAAGTCAAATACGATTTTTGGCTAGGACGAATAGTTGAGCAGATATGGGGAAAAAAAGGAAAATGTAGGTACAAAAAGGGGAAATGTAGCCAATTTTTGGCGATAACTCGAAAACTATTGGTCCTAGCGAGAAAATGACTTAGTTTAAAATTATTGAAAACAAATTTTCTTTAAAAAAGTCAAATATCATTTTTGGATAGGTCGAATAGTTGAGGAGATATCGGGATTAAACGGGAAAATTTATTTAATTTTTGAGGATAACTCGAAAACTAGAGGTCGTAGCGAGAAAATTAATTTGTTCAAAATTGATTGAAATTAAATTTCCTTTAAAAAAGTCAAATACTATTTTTGGCTGATCGAATAGTTTATGAGTTATTGAGACGAAACGAGGAAATTTCGAGAATAACTTTTCGATTGACCTTTTCCCCGTTCTAAACCATTTTCTTTGCCCTTTTCCCCGTTCTAAACCCTTTTCTTAAGCCCATTTCTCCGTTTCGAATCCATTTCTTTGCCCTTTTCCCCATTCTGAGCCCTTTTTTTTCGCCCGTTTCCCCGTTCTGAACCCTTTACTTAAGCCTATTTCTCCTTTTCAAAACCATTTCTGTGCCCTTTTCCCCGTTCTGAGCCCTTTTTTTCCACCCTTTTCCCCGTTTTAACCCTTTTCTTAGGCCCTTTTCCCCGTTTCCAACCCCTTCTCCCGTTTCAACAGTTTTCTTAAGCCCATTTTCCCTTCTCTTCAGCCCATTTCCAGGTTCTGAACCCTTTCCCCCGATTCAAACCCTTTTCTTGGCCCTTTTCCCCGTTTTAACCCTTTTCTTAAGCCCTTTTCCCGTTTCCAACCCCTTCGCCCCGTTTCAACAGTTTTCTTAAGCCCATTTTCCCTTCTCTTCAGCCCATTTCCAGGTTCTGAACCCTTTTCCCCGATTCAAACCCTTTTCTTGGCCCTTTTCCCCCGTTTTGAACCCTTTTCTTTGGCCCTTTTCCCCGTTCTTAACCCCTTCTTCGCCCTTTTCCCCGTTTTAACCCTTTTCTTAAGCCCTTTTCCCCGTTTCCAACCCCTTCTCCCCGTTTCAACAGTTTTCTTAAGCCCATTTTCCCTTCTCTTCAGCCCATTTCCAGGTTCTGAACCCTTTTCCCCGTTTTGAACCCTTTTCTTTGCCCTTTTCCCCGTTCTTAACCCCCTTCTTCGCCCTTTTCCCCGTTTTAACCCTTTTCTTAAGCCCTTTTCCCCTTTTCCAACCCTTCTCCCCGTTTCAACAGTTTTCTTAAGCCCATTTTCCCTTCTTCAGCCCATTTCCAGGTTCTGAACCCTTTTCCCCGATTCATACCCTTTTCTTGGCCCTTTTCCCCGTTTTGAACCCTTTTCTTTGCTCTTTTCCCCGTTCTTAACCCCCTTCTTCGCCCTTTTCCTCGTTCTAAAGGGGGATTTCGAGGGACTTTGATATTAATCAAAATATGTTATTTTACAGTAGATTATGGAAGTCATCCTCAGCACTGGCTACTATTCGACAGAATCGTGCAGCAAATCGTTACCCAAACTGAAAATGGCACTAATCACGATATTTCAATTTTGGACATAAACGTTAAAGAGATTGTTCATTTGTATGTATTTTTTCTTATTTTTTGTTATAATTAATTATTTTTATAAAGCCTTGTGAAAGAAGAAGAATTGGTAGCTGCACGGACGAAAGCCGAAGAATTGGAAAAAGAGAATTTAGATATCGCTGGAAAGTTGGCGAAAAAGGAGCAAGAATTGGATCAGAAGACGCAGGAGAGGAAGACCTGGAAGCAGGTGTGGCTAGGACGAAAGAAAGGCTGGAGAAAGAGACTGCGGCACATTTGGAAACGAGGCAGAAACTTTCTGCGCTTGAAGACACCGTGGCTGAACTTCAGCATAGGTTGGGATTCGAAGAAAGAGAAAGAAAGAGGCTTGAAGCGTTGGTGAATGAAGGTAGCATACCTGATGATGCTAAAGCGGAAGGTTTAAATATGGTCAACGGACATCATCATTCTCCGCCGCCACCTCCTCCGCCTCCTGCGGCACCTTTGCCGCCACCGCCGCCTCCGTTAGCGAACTCAGCACCGTCCGTTCCTCAACCTCCTTCCGCTCTTCCTCCACCTCCTTTACAAACTTCTCGACCTGCCAAAAACGTCCCCAAACCATCCAACCCTCTCAAATCTTTCAATTGGTCGAAACTCCCCGACACAAAACTTTCTGGCACCGTCTGGACTGAATTAGATGACACTAAACTCTACAACAGCATGGATCTTGAATCAATCGATCGTCTTTTCTGTGCTTACCAAAAAAATGGAAACACCGTAAGTTTTCATACAAAATTTTTATGATTTCTTATTTCTTTTTTTAGAATGAAGGGTCAATTGAAGATCTGAGGCAGCTTGGGAAGAATAAGACTAAAATTTTAAGCGTCATTGATGGCGAAGGGCTCAAAATTGCACAATTCTTCTTTCAAACTTAAATTATCTGATGAAGAAATAACCAAGGTTATCATGAGTATGGACTCGAGGGATGAACTTCCTCCAGATATGGTAGAGCAGCTTCTTAAATTTACTCCAAGTTCTGAAGAAGCGCTTTATTAGAAGAGCATTCTGAAGAAATCGATAATCTTGCTCGTGCTGACAGATTTTTGTATGAAATATCAAAAATCCTCATTATGAACAACGTTTACGATGTTTACATTTTAAAAAGCGATTTCATCATTGGACGAATGAAGTCCAGCCTAGAATCAAGGCAGTAATGGAGGCTTCAAGAGAAACCACAAGATCCAGAAGACTTCGGAAAATCCTCGAAGTTGTTTTGGCGCTCGGAAATTATATGAACCGTGGCGCCCGCGGTAACGCATGCGGTTTCAGACTCGGATCTTAAACAGACTCGCCGATACGAAATCGAGTCAAGCGAAAGGAACTACTCTTCTTCATTATCTGGTCGAAGTTTTACAAACGAAATTTAAAGACGCATTGAAAGTCGAAGAAGACATGCCTCATGTTAAAGAAGCGCCAAAGTCAGTTTGCAAGAACTAGAAAAAGATATGGCGCAGTTAAAAGCGAATTTAAAAGAGGCCGAAAGAGAACTTGAGTTCCAAAGAGTACAACCTGTCGTTCCTGGCGATCGATTTCTTCCTGTTATGAAAGAATTTGTCGCTGTAGCAACATGCAGACTTTCAGAACTTGAAGATATGTTTCATGATATGAAAACAAGGGTAAATATTTTTGTCATCGATTTTTTGATCATAATTTTGTTTAGTTTGATCGAGCGGTGAGAACATTTGGTGAAGACAATTCTTCTATTCAACCTGACGACTTTTTCGGAATATTTGACACATTTTTGATGACGTTCGCCGATGCCAAAGGTGACAACGAGAACTGGAGAAAGCGTAAGGAAGAAGAAGAAAAACGTGCGAGGCAAGAAGCCGAGGTAAATTAAATTTTTTATTTTTTTCTCTTTTGTTTTCTTTTTATTTCTAAAAGAACGCAAATCATAAAAAAATCGATTCGTGTACCGTAAGTTTGTTGTTTTTACCAACTGTGTGGGCGATGGGCTCGACAGATGCGGGAGCTGATAAAACTTCGAAAGAGGAACCACAATGCCGTTGCTGCAGCAGCGACTCATCCTTTACCAAAGAACAAAATGGGAACTTCATCCAAAATAGATCATTGGGACGTCATCTTTTAATTTTTTTATTAAAGATTATGGTAAAAATAATTTAAATTCGGGTGTGCACAGGAGGAGGATCACTGCCTGCTAAAAATTGGAAAAAATGTGTTTTCGGAAGCACAAAATCACAGCATGAAAATGTTTTAAATTAAAATTATTTTTAATAATAAATTTTTTTTTAGATGAAAAAGAGAACGATGGAACGCAAAAACTCGCGGACTATTGAAAAAGGTCAGCTTGGAAACTTGCAGAATGGAGTCATGCAGAACGGTAAGGCACAGAACGGCGCCAAAGGCGAATTCGACGATCTCATTTCCGCGCTGAGGACGGGCGACGTATTCGGCGAAGATAAAATAAAACGGAGTCGAAAATCACGTTTCAACGCGTCCCCTCCACGTCGTAACTCGCATAACCGTGAAGACTCGAGAGAACGCGTCATTTCCAGAATGCAAACCTAAAATTTCTTTTAGTTTAGAAAGGAAAAAACTAGTCGACCAATTTTTATTTCTGAAAATGACCAAAGACCGTTTTCGTTGTAACAAAAGAAAATAAACAATGGTTATCACTAAAAATTATTTATTATCATTAAGGTTATTTTTATAACGATTATTTTTTATGATCAAAGTTTCCTGGCTCAAATTTCGATATTGTTAAATATGTTATATTTAATATTTTCTCCTTGTTAAAAAAATCTGCTTATGCAGATAGGGCATTGTTTTTGTTAACTTTTTCCATTTTTTTGCATGAACCAAGGAAACTGTTAATGTTCTGCTAGTCCGAGTAAAAATTTTCCATTGCTTAACGCCAATTAAAAAAGCTCAAAATTTCTTTGTCTGGTCAATTTTAGTTTCATTAGTTAACGGCTTAAATATCCACTTAAATAGGTTTTTTAGCACCTAAATGTTTGTAGGTGTGTACTTTAAGGTAAAAAACATGAATAGACAATGTGCCATCATATCCCACCTTCATGATTTTTACTTTAACCTATACAATTTTTTATAAAAAACGTTCTGTAGAGTAGTTTGTGAAATTAAAAATTAAAAAGGGCTGGGAATTTTCGACTGAGTTACACTTTCTTTTTTTTAAATCCGGAATCCTAAATTTGGACTATACATCAATTAAAAATAAGTTTGTAATTTTGTATATATTTGTAAGTTTCTATTTGTTTGTATTAGATTTTATATCGAAAAGATATGCCAGGATGTTGAAAGTGATAAAATTTCATTGATGGATTATGAGAGAAATAAATTGTAAATTATTTCAGGAACAATTTATATCTTGTGATGTGATTAATATAAATATATTAATTATTGGCCGTAAATTGTTTTTAACTTCCTTAAAGAAGTTATTGTTTTACCCTCCACGTCGGGTTTTTGGGGTCTGGAAGACCCTGGAGGGTCAAATCGAATATTGATCTTTACCGATCTCAACTTTGTCTGTCGTGCCGGCCGGCCGTCCGTAGCATTTTAAAAATTCGCTGCGGCCGAACCGTTAATCCGATTTTCACCAAATTTTCACCAATTACTCCTTACATTTTTTAAGAATTTTTGGTGTAAAAAATTGCCACTTTTTAATTATTAGGTGTACAAAATGAAACTCGGCTAAAATCTATAAACTTCAAATTTACCCTGTGGCTGAGTTTCATTTTGTACACCTAATAAATAAAAATTGTAGGAAATTTAATTTTCTATAAATTTGTACTTAATTATTTTTTTCTAGGATGCACCATTTTCGGATAATAATTTTTTTTAAAAATAAATTTATCTTGAAAACAGTGCGTCCTAGAGAAAAAATGAATAGAATAAAAATTAAAGAGAATTGAATTTCCAACTGATTTTATTTAGTGCATTTTTTCAATATCTGTAACGGTTTACGATTTACAAGCCTTTAAAAATTAACCTTCTTAATGGTTATACTTCAATAACCTTAAACGGAGAAGGTCAACTTTTGATGGAATTTAACGCCTAAAATGTTCAAAATTAAAAAAAAAATGAACTACTAGGTGTACAAATGAAACTCGGCTAAAATCTACAAAATTCAAAACCCTGTGGCTGAGTTTCATTTTGTACACCTAATATCATTTTTTTTAGTAGGGAGAAATTTTGTACTTCTACCCATTACGAGAGGCACATCCCTTGGCCAAAGAGCCCATTATTTCTACCTTGGCACTGAAAGAAATTTTTTCAAAAAAAAGAACTTAAAAAATTTTTCAAAAAAAAAAAAAAAAAAAAAAACTTGGAAAATTTTTGGGAAAAAAACAAAACTCGGACAATTTTTCCAAAATAAACTTAGAAAATTTTTCGAAAAAACAAACTTGAAAAATTCTCCTTTATACTTTCCCTCCCTTATACATCCCCTTCCGTTATACTTTCGTTCCATTATACTTCCCCCTCCGTTATACTTTCGTTCCCTTATACTTCCCCCTCCGTTATACTTCACCCTCTGTTATACAACCCCTCACTTAAATTTCCCCCTCCCATATACTTCCCCTCACTTATACTTCCCCCTTCCATATACTTCCCACTCCGTTATACTTCCCCTCCCTTATACTTCCCCCTACGTTTTACTTCCCCTCCGTTATACTTCCCCCTCCTATATAGATACTTCTCTTTAAGGAAGTTTTCGTTGTAAGCTCTTCAAACCAGTACTTTTTTCCTAAAACCTGGCTATGAACTTGCTCATTTTTGAGAAAGTAAAAAGACAGTTTTTTTTTGTCCTGGTGAGGTAACTTCAGCGAAAGTTATCCAAAGTCAAGGTCCATACGAGAGAGAATCTTAAATTGCATCATTAATACGGCCTTTAACGTCCCACTTAAACAAATATAAAAAATATAGATTTCAAAATACCATAGTTTTATTCTCAATTGAAATCGATATGCAGTTATGGAAAACTTTAATGGCTGAAACTTAAATGTCAGGGAAAGATTTGATGGAAAAGGAAAAAATTAAGGCAATAAATTATTTAAATTTTTTTATTTTTGAAAACTCATAAATAAAATTCTTCACGCCGAAATTATTCAATCGAAAGTTGTTAAAAGCCGTGGGGTTTGTTACAAAATTATTGCAAAACGTCGTGGAAAACTTGATTTTTTTTTTCTTCCCTTAGTTTGGGACAAAATGTCTTAATTGAACTTTTATAAGGGGTCGTAGAAGGATCTTCGTCTGTCGTCTTAACATGGGAAGGCCTATTGAGAAATTTACATCGTTAACATTAGAGATTTGCCAATGGGTTCTGACTAACTCATATGGAGTCTTGTCTCTCGTTACCTAAAGGCCAGAAGATCCGAACAAAGGT
Organism: Orius insidiosus; assembly: GCA_014119065.1. Classification (NCBI taxonomy): domain Eukaryota; kingdom Metazoa; phylum Arthropoda; class Insecta; order Hemiptera; family Anthocoridae; genus Orius; species Orius insidiosus. The sequence goes on along the minus strand of JACGAQ010000057.1, from coordinate 131,085 downwards.
CATAAAAGGATAATAATCTTTCGGGGTGGATTGAAACTTTATAACCGTTATAAAAATTAATAACGGGTGTTTTTGATCTAAATCCTCTAAAGGGTGTTTCTGGGATATAAGGCTGAGTAAAATGGATGTTTTTGACCCAAAAATTACGTTTTAATGGTGTTTACGGGATAAAATACAGGTAAAACGGGTGTTTTGACCCTAAATCCTCTAAAGGGTGTTTCTGGGATAAAAGGCGGAGTAAAATGGGTGTTTTTGACCCAAAAATTACGTTTTAATGGTGTTTACGGGATAAAATACCGGTAAAACGGGTTTTTTCTGACCCTAAATCCTCTAAAGGGTGTTTCTGGGATAAAAGGCGGAGTAAAATGGGTGTTTTTGACCCAAAAATTAGGTTTTAATGGTGTTTACGGGATATAATACAGGTAAAACGGGTGTTTTGACCCTAAATCCTGAAAAGGGTGTTTCTGGGATAAAAGGCGGAGTAAAATGGGTGTTTTTGACCCAAAAATTACGTTTTAATGGTGTTTACGGGATATAATACAGGTAAAACGGGTGTTTTTGACCCTAAATCCTCTAAAGGGTGTTTACGAGATAAAAGGCGGAGTAAAATGGGTGTTTTTGACCCAAAAATTACGTTTTAATGGTGTTTACGGGATAAAATACAGGTAAAACGGGTGTATTTGACCCTAAATCCTCTAAAGGGTGTTTTTGGGATAAAAGGCGGAGTAAAATGGGTGTTTTTGACCCAAAAATTACGTTTTAATGGTGTTTACGGGATAAAATACAGGTAAAACGGGTGTATTTGACCCTAAATCCTCTAAAGGGTGTTTTTGGGATAAAAGGCGGAGTAAAATGGGTGTTTTTGACCCAAAAATTACGTTTTAATGGTGTTTACGGGATAAAATACAGGTAAAACGGGTGTTTTTGACCCTAAATCCTCTAAAGGGTGTTTCTGGGATAAAAGGCGGAGTAAAATGGGTGTTTTTGACCCAAAAATTGCGTTTTAATGGTGTTTACGGGATAAAATACAGGTAAAAAGGGTGTTTTTGACCCTAAATCTTCTAAAGGCGGAGTAGTATCGTAAAATCATATTAGAAAACGTCAAAAGATTGGAAAACAGGGTTAAAAAAGTTTCTGGGTTATGAAGGACTCTCAAGTTTCCCATGCCTCCGTGAGATCTAACCTGTCAATTCTCATTAACCTTCATTTTATTTTATGCAGTCGTTTCTCTTTCTACGGAATAGGCTTTTGAAAAATCGGTCATCGAACGGAAAAATGGCGGAGGTAAAACGGGACGGAGGCTGAAGAAATAAGTGAGTTGTAAATCCGCCATATGCAAAATGGTCAAAATCGACGTGAGGACTAACTGAAGAATGCTTACATCCCGCAGATAATTCGATCCGATAACCATATCTTTTATGCTCGTCACGCCGTAACAACCGACGCTTAAAACCGAGGTGTAAATATGCTTAAAAATAAAATAAAATAATAGTTGTTTAAATATATCTTACAATTATAGTATGGACGTTATCTTTCGGGCTGAGGCGGAGTCTTAAGACTGTTATGGGAACCGTGCTTACCATACCAAGCTCTCTAGCTAAATTTGTTTTTGTGTTTATAGAATAAAACGCTGCCAAAGCTCCTATGGCAAGAATCTGAAAAAAAATTTTTTTTTTAAATTCACTTGAACTTACAGCTTGAAAAATTCTGAGGACGTAATGAGCTAAATCAAAATAATAATAATATTTTGGTCTTCCCGTAGTTCTTCTTTCCATTTTAAAATTTTTTATATAATCTTTTCATATGATTTTTGGCTTTTTCTGACGTCAAAGAAAAATTGTGGCATGGACGCTATGATGTTTTTGAGGACTTTAAGAACCTTAGAAATGGTACATGTTTTTTATTTTTTTAAATTTTGAAAAAAAGTACTGGTTTGAAGAGCTTCCAACGAAAACTTCCTTAAAGAGAAGTCTCTATATAGGAGGGGGAAGTATAACGGAGGGGAAGTAAAACGTAGAGGGAAGTATATGGGAGGGGAAGTATATGGGAGGGGAAGTATATGGAAGGGGGAAGTATATGGGTCGCGAAAGTATAAATGAGAGGAAGTATATGGGAGGGGGAAGTTTAAGTGAGGGGTAGTATAACAGATGGTGAAGTATAATGGAGGGGGAAGTATAAGGGAACGAAAGTATAACGGAAGGGGATGTATAAGGGAGGGAAAGTATAAAGGAGAATTTTCCAAGTTTGTTTTTTCGAAAAATTTTTTAAGTTTATTTTTGAAAAATTGTCTGAGTTTTGTTTTTTCCCAAAAATTTTCCGAGTTTTTTTTTTCAAAAAATTTGCCAAGTTTTTTTTTCGAAAACTTTTCCGGGTTTTCCTTTTTTTTTTTTTTAATTTTTTAAGTTCTCTTTTTTTGAAAAGTGCCAAGGTAGAAATAATGGGCTCTTTGGTTTAGGGATGTGCCTCTCGTAATGGGTAGAAGTATAAAATTTCTCCCTACTAAAAAAAATGGTAATTAAAAAGTCGCAATTTTTTTACATCAAAAATTCTTAAAAAATATAAGGAGTAATTGGTGAAAATCAGACCAACGGTTCGGCCGCAGCGAATTTTTTAAAATTTCAAACAGACATATCTCCGCCATTTTTTCAAAATTCAAAAATCGCCCTCGTGACATTCTTCTTCGAGGGGGCGAGTTTTGGGGAAAGATCGAGGAATTAGCCCAATGGTGTTCGTTGAACAAAAACGTTTCTGAGCAGAAACACCGAAAAAATGGGTGTTTTAAGAGTTTAAACTGTGAAAAATAATTGAAAAATTATTCCGAGACGGCGTTAGCTTGATTTTAGTTCGAAACATAAGTAGTTCCATAAGTACATACCCATCTCGGTTGGCCCCACTTGGGTCATCTTTTTTGTTTTCATGAAATTTTACAAATCCTTATAAGAAATTCATTTATTTGAATAAGTGGCATCCGTCTTTGATAAATCACCGCGACGACGGTTTGTTCCGACGAAACAAAAAATGATTTCAACAATCAGAAAAATGACGACGATTATCGCAAAAGCGGCTTTACAATAAGCAACATCTTTCACCGTCGATTTTTCCCGCACGGCGCTCACGTCAATTATCGTAACTACGGAACCGATCAAATAGCAAATAATGCTGTAAATGATTATGCAAAGATTCTGAAAAGAGGAATAAATAAGAAACTAGCAAAATACGTACAGGGACTTTATCTAAATCGGAAAGCTCATAAAATGGGATGTCCGTCCTGAAAAACTGTGGTAGCATCGGGCTACAAAGAGTGTGGAAGCAAAGAAATTTTTTGATGCCTTCAACGCTAAGTTCTCTGCTGTACTCATGCATAGCGAGAATAGAAACACCCAAAATCTTAACAAAATTACCAAAAAATGGCTTTTTAAAATATTTACTAATTGTCCCATACGTATGAAATTCTTCACTCCCAACAGCATTTTATCGAAATCTATTTTAAATTGACCATATGTTATTCAAAATCGTGTATTTAGTTTAACTGGCATCGCTTGCTGCTAAATTACCGCCTGTGGAGCTTTTGCCGCAAAGGCTAAGGATCATTTCGGCTATGAGGAGGGCGACAATCGCCAACGCAGCGATTATTTTAAAAACGGCGACATCCTTCGTGACGGAATTATGCGAATCTGCAGCGTCGATAATCGAGATTAAACTGCCGACCAAATAGCAAACCATGCTGTAAATAATAATAAATAAATTCTGAAAAAGATTACTTATGCGCTTTTTGGTTTTTGAAAAATACATACGAGTACTTTGTCGAGTTCGGCAATCTCGTAGAATGGTATGTCCGTTCTGAATAACTGCGGGATCATCGGACTGCAGAAACAATGCGAGTTGACGAAGACGACGCCTCGTTTACCGCCCAATTCTGAATATGGATGAACGCCGAAAACGATGACGCCTAAAATCTGGTTTTTATCTAGGATTATTATGGATGCAGATTTCAATTGTTACGATTTCCACCATCCTTAGATATGTCTTCACGCCTAATTTCATTTTTGAGAGTAAAATTTGGAGCTACGAAAAATTTTTCTAACTAAACTATAAAATAAACATATGTCTGATGAAATTGAATCCTTAACATCATCACAAGCTTATCAGAAGACCCCTGTAAACAGCGGAAGAATCGCCAACAAAAAGCGCCAGATGTCGATAAAACAAGTAACATACTAAGGTAATGTGGCGGGAAGAGAGCGCCACCCGACTGGAACCACCGAAAGGGAACGCCCTAAAAAAGGAAGCAGGAAGAGCACCCCCCCCCCCCCAAGGGTGTATAAAGCCGAGAAACGTCGAATAGCAGACAGTTAAGTCCGAGTGGTGATAGTGAGTCAAAAGGTTTTGTGAGTAAGTTGTGTGTTTTACGGGAGAGTTCGGCAAAGGCGATTATTCGACGACTAAACCCGCGGGAAGTCTAGATAATTGGCTGTTTGTGACGAGTAGTCGGCAAAGGAATCGACAAAGACGATTGACGATTAGAACCATCGGCAAAGACGATTGACGATTACATCCAGTCTGTAATGGAATCGGCAAAGCGAGTGACGATTAGAACCCGTCGGCAAAGACGATTGACGACTGACGACTGACGATTAGTCGGCAAAAGACGACTGACGATTGATCGGCAGAAGACGATTGACGATTGGTCGGCAAAAAGGCGATTGACGATTAGAACCGTCGGCAAAAGACGATTGACGATTAGAACCGTCGGCAAAAGACGATTGACGATTAGAACCGTCGGCAAAAGACGATTGACGATTAGAACCGTCGGCAAAAGACGATTGACGATTGATGATCGACGATTGGTCGGCAAAAGGTGATTGACGATTGAAGACGATTGACGATTAATCGGCAAAACAATCAGAAGAATCTACATTTCCACTATCAACGGAATCGACCAGACGTCCTCAACTACGACCATCCATCACGGAGCCTGTGATCTTACGTCCAGACCGTCTCATCTTTACCGAAGAAAATCCAAGGTACCCAAATTATATTGTACATAAAAGAACCAGTAATAAATGTTAAATTTTTATTCTCTTTTTATTTCGCCACCCTCTAACCTGAACAAACCAAAGGTAGAACTCTCAAAAGAGAGTAAGAACTAAAAGAAAAAGTAAACGAACGTTTACACCCCCCGGGAGCTTCTTATTTTTGGTCTGCTGTCTTGTACAGAATTTTAATGTATGATCAGGTTTTGGGGATTCTTGTTGCCTTCTTACTTCTGGAATCATTGAAATTTCAAACTGAAGAGATATCAAGCTTGCTGTTAACAACCTCGCTTACAATAATGTTGGTTCCATTCATGTTTCGTTTGGAAGATTCAGTTTTTGAGAAGCATTCTTTCAATAAAAGCACAGTAAGTATTTCTTAACTGATGTTTATGGTTTTTTGGATGAAAAACCGTAATTTCAACGGGTGTTTACGTAATTGCATCCATCTAACGGCCAAGAAACCGTCATTTTAACTTATGTTTATGGTTTTGTCGGCTAAAAAACCCGTAATTTGAACGGATGTTTAGGTAATTCCATCCACCTAACGGCCAAGAAACAGTCAGTTTAACTGATATTCACGGTTTTTTTGGCTGAAAACCCGTCATTTTAACTGATGTTTATGGTTTTTTCTCCGAAAAACCGTAATTTTAACGGATGTTTACGTAATTGCACCCATCTAACGGCCAAGAAACCGTCATTTAAACTGATGTTTATCCGCTTTGCTACAGGAAATGACGATATCTATTTTTGGTTCGTGGATGTACGCAATAGGTGCCATGCTTAGTTCAACTCGACAGAATACTATCGAAAAAGTCATCTTGATCTTTTGCATTTTGAATGTCATCGTTCTCGTCAGCGATACGCTTATAAAGTACTCCAATTTATCACCAACAATTCTACATTATTTTTAGGTGGTGTACCAATTCTAAAAATGAGTTTTACCATTTTTTCCCCGTTGAAGTTTTTATGGAGAGGCTTCGCGAGAAAACGACTGAGGATAAAACGACGGACAAAACGAATTCCGATTTACGTACGATTATGCACAGCTGTTCTATTAGTTCGAGATCGATTGCCCCTCGTGGACGTATGTTAAGCGATGAGCGCACAGATAAATAAAAATTTGAATGTCATTTATTTTTAAAATCATTTTCTCCTTCTGGATTGTGACCTGCTCTTCTGCGCTAGTGATCCTTGACTTGGTTGAGTACCCTGACGGTTTTTATTTCTGCCGCCTCCACGGCCGCCTCCTGAGCTTTTGATGAGACTAAAGATTATTTCGACGATGATCGCAACCGCGATTCCCATAGCAAAAACCGATTTCGCAATCGCCACGCTTTTCGTATCGCTGTCGTAAGTGTCGCTTATTTCTATCAGTGTGATTATTGCTCCGACTAAATATCCCACTATAGCGTATATCATTATGAAGTAATCCTGAAACGTTTTTTTTAAATCAATTTTTCTTACGCTTTTTTACCACAATGTTGGGCAAATTAAATTCAAGCCAGTACAGCTCCGCCCTAAAAAGTTGAGGAACCATCGGACTGCAGAATCCTTGCGTGCTTATAAACACTGTAGCTTTTGAAGTATTGATTTCGGATATAAAGTGCATACCAAAAACGGCAACTCCCAGAACCTAAAAGTTTTCAAGAATTTCGTCTGAATAATTAATACCTACCACTTCCAGCATCAACATCCATGTCTTAACATCCAAATTCATCTCACACTTAAAATTTTGCTTCCGAAACTTTTAAAAGAAATTGAAAAAAATGGCATATGATGTTTATTTTTTTGTATTTTTTTCGGGCTAGACATGACAAATCTCTTATTTGATAGGCTTCTTCCTGACGGCTGTAAAGACGAGATCGACTGCTATAATGATGGCTGTGATGATGGCAAGAACGCATTTCGCAATCGCTACGTAGACCAGTTGCGTTTTCTTCTCCTCTCCACTCAGCCAGAAAGTCAAAATAGACGCACCGGCATAAGCGACAATGCAGTAAGCCATAAGTATAATATCCTTAAAAAATTTTTTGAGACAAAAATTTTTTTTAAATATTTATTACCATCGCCTTTCCCACAGTTCCCAAGTTGTAAAACGATCCTTCGATTCGAAAAAGTAACGGTATTATCGGGCTGCAGAAACCGGTGGTTATCATGAGATGAATTGTCCAATTGGTGTGGTTGTACGACACAAGATGCATTGCGAATATAGTCACTCCGAACATCTAAAAACCCATCTATCAACCAAGACAAACCGTTTTCCTCTTACCATTTCCGCTATTTTCATAAGATTAAACTTATGGAAAAACATTTTGACCTAAAAACTTTCAACTTTTCTAAGTACTATATTAAACAAAAAGTCGAAATATCATATGGCTTACATATGAAACTTCATTCAATTAATTATCATAAATCGTGGTTTATTGGTTATTACGAATGACAAGTAAAGACAACTCACTTATGGCGAAATTAAATATTTAAAAGGCATCCCGCATATTATCGTGACTGAAAAAGAAGATTGGAAAAGGCTTCTTGAGCGAATCAATATTATTTTTAAATTCCACAAAATAAATCTTAAAACCTTTTCAAAGGAGAAGCAAGAGTAAATCATCCGAAATTACCCACGGCAAACCGAATTTTCGGGGTAAAAACACCCATTTTACTCCGCCTTTTATCCCAGAAACACCCTTTAGAGGATTTAGGGTCAAAAACACCCGTTTTACCGGTATTTTATCCCGTAAACACCCTTTAGAGAATATTTAGGGTCAAAAACACCCATTTTACCCCAACTTTTATCCCAGAAACACCCTTTAGAGGATTTAGGGTCAAAAACACCCGTTTTACTCCGCCTTTTATCCCAGAAACACCCTTTAGAGGATGTAGGGTCAAAAACACCCGTTTTACCTGTATTATATCCCGTAAGCACCATTAAAACGTAATTTTTGGGTCAAAAACACCCATTTTACTCCGCCTTTTATCCCAGAAACACCCTTTAGAGGATTTAGGGTCAAAAACACCCGTTTTACTCCGCCTTTTATCCCAGAAACACCCTTTAGAGGATGTAGGGTCAAAAACACCCGTTTTACCTGTATTTTATCCCGTAAACACCCTTTAGAGAATATTTAGGGTCAAAAACACCCATTTTACCCCAACTTTTATCCCAGAAACACCCTTTAGAGGATTTAGGGTCAAAAACAACCGTTTTACTCCGCCTTTTATCCCAGAAACACCCTTTAGAGGATGTAGGGTCAAAAACACCCGTTTTACCTGTATTATATCCCGTAAGCACCATTAAAACGTAATTTTTGGGTCAAAAACACCCATTTTACTCCGCCTTTTATCCCAGAAACACCCTTTAGAGGATTTAGGGTCAAAAACACCCGTTTTACTCCGCCTTTTATCCCAGAAACACCCTTTAGAGGATGTAGGGTCAAAAACACCCGTTTTACCTGTATTGTATCCCGTAAACACCATTAAAACGTAATTTTTGGGTCAAAAACACCCATTTTACTCAGTCCTTTATCTAAGAAACACTCTTTTTAGAGGATTTGTGGTTCAACCTGTGATTTGTGGTTTTACCAGTTTTATCCCGTAAATACCCTGGGGTAAAAACACCCATTTTACCCCGACTTTTATCCCAGAAACACCCTTTAGAGGATTTAGGGATTTTTGGGTCAAAAAAACCCGTTTTACCTGTATTTTATCCCGTAAACACCAATAAAACGTAATTTTTGGGTCAAAAACACCCATTTTACTCCGCCTTTTATCCCAGAAACACCCTTTAGAGGATTTAGGGTCAAAAACACCCGTTTTACCTGTATTTCATCCCGTAAACACCATTAAAACGTAATTTTTGGATCAAAAACACCCATTTTACTCCGCCTTTTATCCCAGAAACACCCTTTAGAGGATTTAGGGTCAAAAACACCCGTTTTACTCCGCCTTTTATCCCAGAAACACTATTTAGAGGATTTAGGGTCAAAAACACCCGTTTTACCAGTATTTTATCCCGAAAACACCCTTAAAACGTAAATTTTGGGTCAAAAACACCCATTTTACTCCGCCTTTTATCCCAGAAACACCCTTTAGAGGATTTAGGGTCAAAAACACCCATTTTACCAGTATTTTATCCCGTAAACACCCTTAAAACGTAAATTTTGGGTGAAAACACCTATTTTACTCGCCTTTTATCCCAGAAACACCCTTTAGAGGACATAGGGTGTTAAGGGAATTTACAGAATTTTTTTTTTTACGTGAAACGCTCTTTTAGGTCGTTTTCCACAGTCGATTGGCCCCGAAACAACGAAAAATTAAATAAAATCGTATAAAAGATAATAAAAATGTTAATTAAAAATTTTTTCATCCTATTTGTATGCGAAACGCAGTACGATGCAATCGTTTGCATTCGTTGGTTAATCTCCATATCTTAATTATCGCTTTCTGAAGATGTTTTCGTCGAAAATTTATTCATTTTTTGTGGTTTTTGACGAATCCCACGTTTCAGTAATCGGTTTCGGTAAGTATACGTAACGATATTATCTTATAGAAAGTAGGGAGAGGATTCGGAGAATGAAGAAACGCCGTGATTTACTGCGTGGGCGTGGAGGGACTTCTGGCATATGACTTTGCCTATTGTCATTTTCAATAAATCAAATATTTTAATTATCCAATTAGAGCATTTTTTGTGTCGGCCCCAGGGGGGAATTCGATAAGAGTCGTGATAAAACGTCTTTCATGTAACTATCGTTTATTATCTTTATATTCTTGGAGGGTGAGGAGCTCGTGGGTTGACATAGGGTCTAAATAGCGAAATGTCACGAGGTCATTTCCGAGTGTCACCCAGGATTCGTTACGCCACGTAGATCCTTCTACAAGATCCTTTTTGTCTGCTCGGAGAGTCCTTTGTACGGGAAAACGTTTAAGGTCAATTGTGGCAATAAATCCAGCCGCAGACAAAGAAGTTGGATAGCATTTACGCTAATTTTCATTACCTAATCTTGCGGATTATCGACCTATTTTGGTTTCGATTGAACTTCCAGGTGATGAAAAAACAATTTATTATCGTCTTTTTACAGATTTCGTAGACGATGTGTCGCTTCCTCTTTTCGATTGTGCAGACATTACGGTCATTAGCAAGTCGCCGAGAAGCACCAACGTAAGTAGCGCACAAAGCAGAGCTTTTGAAAAAATATGAGCTTTATAATATCTCTCTTCAGAATTGAACGCCATCCACTCTTCCTCTGTATGGTTGTACAAAATGAAAAGAGTGAAAAAACAAGCTGTTGCGTAAACAAAAGAACCGAAACCGACCAAACATAAATCCTGAAATATTCAATCAGACATAAGATTTAAGCGTCTCTTACTATAATAAAATGAAAATTTTCTCTGTTGAACATTGCCTGGTCGACTCTGAAAATGAGAGGGATCATCATCGTCGTGTACGTCGTCGAAATCATCCTCATTTCATTATCCGTTGCCAAATCTTGAATATCCAATTCTTTCCCAAGCTGATACACGATTAAAACGACCCCAAAAACCTAAGAAAACACATAAAATTTATTAGGTGTACAAAATGAAATTCAAATAAATTTATCTTGAAAACAGTGCGTCCTAGAGAAAAAATGAATAGAATAAAAATTAAAGAAAATTAAATTTCCAACAGATTTTATTTAGTGCATTTTTTCAATATCTGTAACGGTTTACGATTTACAAGCCTTTAAAAATTAACCTTCTTCATGGTTATACTTGAACAACCTTGTGTACAAAATGAAACTCGGCTAAAAGCCGACAAAATTCAAATTTACCCTGTGGCTGAGTTTCATTTTGTACACCTAATAAATAAAAATTGTAGGAAAGGCTCCCGAAGGGTTTGGGGGGCGATTTGGCCCCAGTGGAATTTCGGCCTGAAAATTTAGGAGCATCTAGTAGGTCTATAGAGAGGCCTACTGGTAAGTTTTGAAGGCCCTATGACGCCCATGCTGTCGGTGAGAGCGTTGAACGTGAAGCAAACCACGCGTTTCTTAACCATTCACGTTTTAATTTTTCCTGAAGAGCCAAATCGAAAATTCGACGGTCGCCCAACGCCAATACTTCATAAACCGTGTTGAGAACAACTCCTATTTTTTTGGTAGCTAGCAAAAAATTGATTATATTGATTTCATGCGATTTTCTGAGAAAATGTGCACGGAAAATTCAACATTTTCCATCAAAAACACCTGTTAAAAAAATCGCGCCACTTTTTAACCACTACTAAAACGTTCCTTTTTATACTAGAAAAGCCCCCAATTTTTTTCATAATTTTAAAATTGGTGGTACGGTGTCGTTTTCAAAGAAAACCACGACGATTTTAATGGTTTTTCACCATTTTTTTGATCATGAACCAAATAAACAATAAGAAAGTTTCCCTCTGACTCTTAAAAAGTAAAAAAGTAAACATTTAATTTTAATAATATACTTATTTTTATATAATACCGAAGCATATGTATTATTTAAATTAAATAATATTACTTATGCTGTACTCAATAGGTATTTCCCAACTACCTACTAACTTTGGTTTCAATGGGTATTTTTTTTCTATTTCAAAAACTTAGGACAATTATTATGTGAAAGGTCTTAAAAAATAAAATTATTAATTAATAAATAAAAATAAAAACTTTTAGTGTCAATGAAGAAGTCTGCATCGAGGACAGTGATACAAACACCGGTAACTTTTTTGATTAAACTAAGAACTGAAAATTCATACGCTTTAATTGCATCAATACTTGGACTCGATAATGAGCATCAAGTATGTATCTAACTTTTGCCATTCCGTTCTTAAATCTTTCGAAAAATACGTGTTACCTACTCGCTTCGGATTTTCCTCTGTTTCACAAAAGGATTTGATCGAACTTCATACGTCGCCAGTCGCTAGAAAAATTCACAACATAGGCAGCAACACGTTGGCCCTTGACGGCACAGCAGTGTCATTTCGGGAAAATCCAGTATTTCAGAAACTGTAACTTGTTTGAAAATTACCTTTTTCCTAGTCCAACCCCAACCTTCTTTTTCAACCAGCTCTGCCAACGTATTTGCAGCAGGTTGAGGACTACCGCATGCGACTAGTTTTTTTTTGAAGTTTTCGGAATCTTTTTAGCCGAACATATGTGCCGTCAAAGATAAGGGCCAACGTTTTGCTGCCTATGCTGTGAATCACTGTCCTCGATGCAGACTTCTACATTGACACTAATAGTTTTTATTTATTAATTAATAATTTTATTTTTCAAGACCTTTCACATAATAATTGTCCTAAGTTTTTGAAATAGAAAAAAAATACCCATTGAAACCAAAGTTAGTAGGTAGTTGGGAAATACCTATTGAGTACAGCATAAGTAATATTATTTAATTTAAATAATACATATGCTTCGGTATTATGTAAAAATAAGTATATTATTAAAATTAAATGTTTACTTTTTTACTTTTTAAGAGTCAGAGGGAAACTTTCTTATTGTTTATTTGGTTCATGATCAAAAAAATGGTGAAAAACCATTAAAATCGTCGTGGTTTTCTTTGAAAACGACACCGTACCACCAATTTTAAAATTATGAAAAAAATTGGGGGCTTTTCTAGTATAAAAAGGAACGTTTTAGTAGTGGTTAAAAAGTGGCGCGATTTTTTTAACAGGTGTTTTTGATGGAAAATGTTGAATTTTCCGTGCACATTTTCTCAGAAAATCGCATGAAATCAATATAATCAATTTTTTGCTAGCTACCAAAAAAATAGGAGTTGTTCTCAACACGGTTTATGAAGTATTGGCGTTGGGCGACCGTCGAATTTTCGATTTGGCTCTTCAGGAAAAATTAAAACGTGAATGGTTAAGAAACGCGTGGTTTGCTTCACGTTCAACGCTCTCACCGACAGCATGGGCGTCATAGGGCCTTCAAAACTTACCAGTAGGCCTCTCTATAGACCTACTAGATGCTCCTAAATTTTCAGGCCGAAATTCCACTGGGGCCAAATCGCCCCCCTAACCCTTCGGTAGCCTTTAATTTTCTATAAATTTGCACTTAATTCATTTTTTCTAGGATGCACCATTTTTGGAAAATAATTTTTTTAAAAAATAAATTTATCTTGAAAAGAGTGCGTCCTAGATAAAAAATGAATAGAATAAAAATTAAAGAGAATTAAATTTCCAACAGATTTTATTTAGTTCATTTTTTCAATATCTGTAACGGTTTACGTTTTACAAGCCTTTAAAAATTAACCTTCTGAATGGTTATACTTCAATAACCTTCTTACACGGAGAAGGTCAACTTTTGATGGACTTTAACGCCTAAAACGTTCAAAATTTTGAAAAAATGAACTACTATGTGTACAAAATGAAACTCGGCTAAAATCTACAAAATTGAAATTTACTCTGTGGCTGAGTTTCATTTTGTACAGCTAATAAATAAAACTTGTAGGAAATTTAATTCTCTATAAATTTGCACTTAATTATTTTTTTCTAGGATGCACCATTTTCGGAAAATAATTTTTTTTTTTAAATTTATCTTAAAAACAGTGCGTCCTAGAGAAAAAATGAATAGAATAAAAATTAAAGAGAATTGAATTTCCAACAGATTTTATTTAGTGCATTTTTTCAACATCTGTAACGGTTTACGATTTACAAGCCTTTAAAAATTAACCTTCTTAATGGTTATACTTCAATAACCTTCTTACACAGAGAAGGTCAACTTTTGATGGCCTAAAATGTTTAAAATTTTGAAAAAATGAACTACTAGGTGTACAAAATGAAACTCGGCTAAAATCTACAAAATTCAAATTTACCCTGTGGAGTTTCATTTTGTACACCTAATATAAAAATAAATTTTACCATTTCAATTATTCTGAGTAACAGCGTAATCCCGCATTCCATTTTACATGTGATTTTATCATGACAAATTATAGCCAACTTTCTGTCAGCTTTAGGATCGCTGAATTGGTACGTATGATATGATGGAAAAATTAATTTTTTAGCTTTTAGGAGTTCTGTTGAGCATAATTCATGTGAGGACTGAATTTTTGGTACCGCAGATAGGATACGGATCGACGATTGAAACGTCGATTTTGGTGACAGCGTTTTCGACAATGATCGTACCTTTTATGGCACGTCTTCAAGCATCGTTTATCATCGATGTCCCTTTTAAGCCTACAACTGTAAGCTGTGCTTTGTGAATTCTATTGATTTTCTTTAAGGAATTATTGTTCACCGCTCTGGGGTGTATTTTATACGGATCTGGTGGTTTGATAACGTTATTGAATTGGTGGAAAGCTCGCTCTTTGAAGACGATATACTTCAGATCGAACTACAGCGAGCTATACTTCGCCAAAGGCGCCATCTCCTGCATCCTCTGCTGCGCCCTCGCCATAGACTCGGTCATCGAATACAAATATTCAAAGACCATCTACAGCCTTATTTATTCAGCGAAAAACAAACAGTTTTATATAAGTTGATTTATTCGAATAAACCTTTTGATATAACGAAATATGCGTCGATGCAAATATCGCTGCCAAGACCAACGAAATGATGCCTTTACCGAGAAGGAACTCTGTGAAAAGTTTTCGGAAAAATACGTGCTTGATTTTTTGCGTTCGGATCCAACATTGTATGGTCACTGCTGCAGCCAATATATAAAAAATGATTCCAAATCCCAAAAGTGTCAACTCCTATAATTTTCGTGTTCATTCTTTTAAAAAAAGGTAACTTACAAAGCATTTTTCAAGACCTGGTCCCATAATTGATGCCTGGAGCCTTAAGACTGCGGGAATAAGCATCGCTGAAAATACAGTCATGTTTACAGCGACTTCCCAATAGGCTCCGTAGTCGCATGAAGGTACTACGAACTCAGTTTTTGTGTGAGATACGACCAGAAGGACGATGGTAGCCTGTGAATTATTTTAAGTTTTCTGTTGTAAAAAGGGATTTACCAGCTCGAGTACTCTAAAATAAAATAGGATTTTTTCCGATTCAGATACTGTTATTCTCATTATAATCAGATGTGAACAAATATTTATTGAGAGGTAACATGATGTTTGCTTGATTTGCTTGTTTTGCTTATTTTGCTGTCTCTGAATTTGCGACCTCTTTTTTTGCCGTCGGTTTCGCTTGATTTTTGACGTCCTATGCGTTCGACGGCGGTTTCGAAACCGGCGGCCCTTATCTGCATATCGCGTCTTTGTTCGCGGATGGCGGCGGCGACTTCTCTTTTTATTTCGATCGCTCTTAAAAGACGCTCTTGAGGAGTGAGGACCTCTTTGTCCAAAGCTTCCGGGTCCGCTTTCGTCTTGAGGAGTTCACGAAGCTTCTCTTCAGTAACAGCTTCGTCCTGAACTCGAGTATAGACTTTCCCCCAAGGTCTCATATATCGAGGCTTTGAATACCAGACGTCCGCATCCGCTTTGCTTATTCCGGTCAACAACATAAACGGATTTTCTTTATCTTTTTGATCCATAAAAAATTGAGGAACGTTCGTCTGCCTAGCAACGACCATGTAGAAACGTCGGCTACCTCTTCTCGGTAAAATGTCATCCTCAGATGTCGAACACCATCTAAAACAGTGTTTCTCAATCTTATTTGAAGCCTGGGCCGGTTAAATTTTCTTCGGGCGGTAAAGTTTTTGCCCTTTACTTAATGGGCCGGTTAAATTTTTGCCCTTTACTTAACGGTCCGGTTAAATTGTTTAACGGGTGGTTAAGTTTTTGCTCTTTACTTAAGGGGATATGAGGGTTTTAAGTTGGTTGCTTTGTACATATTTCGTTGTGATCAACGGTTTTCGGTTTTTCCCTTCTATCTGGGAAACCGTCTCTCAAAACGAAAAAATGTCCTAATTAAAAGTTGTAGCTACGGAAATTTACTACATAAAATTATCTTATTGGTTTTTTCCGTCAGAGCAATATTTTAGGAGATATGAAGGTTTTAAGTTTTCAGACAGGCTCTGTAGGATTATTAGTTTTAACCTCATAACTCCTTAAATATTGCTCTTACGCAAATAATGATTAAAAAAATTTTTGTAGGAAATCTTTGTACCTACAACTTTTACTTAGGACATTTTTTCGTTTCGAGCGACGGTTTCCGAGATAGAAGGGAAAAGCCGAAAACAATTGCTCACAACGAAAAATTTGCAAAGCAACTCACTTAAGAACCCTCATATCTCCTTAAGTATTGCTCTGACAAAAAACCAATGAGGGCTTTTTTGTAGGAAATTTCCGTAGCTACGACTTTTACTTAGAACGTTTTTTCGTTTTGAGCGACGGTTTCCGAGATAGAGGGGAAAAACCGAAAACCGTTGTTAACAACGAAAAATTTGCAAAGCAACCAACTTAAATACTTCCATATCTCCTAAAGTATTGCTCTGACGGACAAAACTAATAAAATATTTTATATAGTAAATTTTAGTACCCACAACTTTTACTTATGACATTTTTTCGTTTTGAGCGACGGTTTCCAAGATAGAAGGGAAAAACCGAAAACCGTTGCTCACAACGAAATATGTACAAAGCAACCACCAACTTAAAACCCTCATATCCCCTTAATGGGCCGGTTAAATTTTTGCCCTTTACTTAACGGTCCGGTTAAGTTTTTGCTCTTTACTTAATGGGCCGGTTAAATTTTTGTCCTTTACTTAACGGGCCGGTTAAATCTTTTAACGGGCGGTTAAGTTTTGCCCTTTACGTAACGGGCCGGTTAAATTTTTTCGGGCGGTTAAGTTTTTGCCCTTTACTTAACGGGCCGGTTAAATTTTTTAACGGGTGGTTAAGTTTTTACCCTTTACTTAATGGGCCGGTTAAATTTTTGCCCTTTAATTAACGGGTCGGTTAAATTTTTTAACGGGCGGTTAAGTTTTTGCTCTTTACTTAATGGGCCGGTTAAACTTTTGCCCTTTACTTAACGGGCCGGTTTAATCTTTTAACGGGTGGTTAAGATTTTACCCTTTACTTAAGGTATTTTTTCTTCCAAAATCCCAAACTCACGTTATCATCGTATCTATCAATAAAAGAAAAACAATCGTCGCAGAAACGCCTCCTTTATAAAAATCTAAATAATGGTTATAATCTTGATAATGTGTTGCCGCACTGACACCATAGGCCCATGCAGCAAACGCGCTAAAAATCATATCCTACGTCCGTTTAAAATAAACTTTTTAAAACCTTATTCACCATTTCTTTAAAAAATCCTCTTTTATCAAAAAGAGAAGCTTCAAATCTGAACATAAATGAGACCATCATTGAAGTCACTGCGCTATTCATTATGAACGTAATCGTCGGTGAAATATCTTCTTTCATCTCTTCCATCTGAAGAACAGCCAAAGATATTCCGAAGCCCTAGAAAAAATTAAAGTTTTTCCTTCACCTTTTTAACACTTACGACTTCCAGAAATCGTATCATCAACCGTATTCCTAACATATTTCATATGATATTCATGTGTTTTTTTACGACTATTTAGAATAGTTTTTTAAAAGAAAAAAAGAAATTATGCTAGAATTAGGGGCCCTATCGTGGTTGAAGATATTCGAATTGGTTTGTACTTTTATTTTTATATTAAGTGTACAAAATGAAACTCAGCCACAGGGTAATTTTGTAGATTTTAGCCGAGTTTCATTTTGTACACCTAGTAGTTCATTTTTTCAAAATTTTGAACATTTTAGGCGTTAAAGTCCATCAAAAGTTGACCTTCTTGTAAGAAGGTTATTGAAGTATAACCATTAAGAAGGTTAATTTTTAAAGGCTTGTAAATCGTAAACCGTTACAGATATTGAAAAAATGCAATAAATAAAACCTGTTGGAAATTCATTTCTCTTTAATTTTTATTCTATTCATTTTTTCTCTAGGACGCACTGTTTTCAAGATAAATTTATTCTAAAAAAAATTATTTTCCGAAAATGGTGCATCCTAGAAAAAATAATTAAGTGCAAATTTATAGAGAATTAAATTTCCTACAAGTTTTATTTATTAGGTGTACAAAATGAAACTCAGCCACAGGGTAAATTTGAATTTTGTAGATTTTAGCCGAGTTTCATTTTGTACACCTAATATTTTATTAATTTTTTTTTAGGTGCTCGGTATAGCTGTATTTGCTTTACATTGTATAGATGAAGCTATACGTTCGAAATTTTCATTTATCACCACCCAAGGATACTGCAGTCCTATGGTTGTCCAGCTGATGAGAATAGACGCGCCTTTTATACGAACACCCCATTGGATAAAACGATAGTTAGTCCAAATAGATGAAAGATTTTATTTATTTTTAGGATATTATGATACTTTTGTATTCGTTCGTGATGTATCTGATGGCACCTGTGATGACTTTTATCGATATTGCCGGAGGATATGCTGATAAATCGACGAAATTTCCGATTTTCAAGGCGATTCTTTCGATCGTCGTCGCTTGTCTGTGCATGGTTGAGCTCATTTTGACTCTGAAAAGGATGAACCAACAGCAACAATAATTTAACTAACGAGAAATACATTGTTTAAGAATTATTTTGTACACCTAGTAGTTCATTTTTTCAAAATTTTGAACATTTTAGGCGTTAAAGTCCATCAAAAGTTGACCTTCTCCTGTAAGAAGGTTATTGAAATATAACCATTAAGAAGGTTAATTTTTAAAGGCTTGTAAATCGTAAACCGTTACAGATATTGAAAAAATGCACTAAATAAAATCTGTTGGAAATTCAATTGTCTTTAATTTTTGTTCTATTCATTTTTACTCTAGGACGCACTGTTTTCAAGATATATTTATTTTAAAAAAAATTATTTTCCGAAAATGGTGCATCCTAGAAAAAAATAATTAAGTACAAATTTATAGAGAATTAAATTTCCTACAATTTTTATTTAGTGCATTTTTTCAATATCTGTAACGGTTTATGATTTACAAGCCTTTAAAAATTAACCTCCAATAATTTGAATATTTGTATTCCATCAAAAGTTGACCTTCTCCGTGTAATAAGGTTATTGAAGTATAACCATTAAGAAGGTTAATTTTTAAAGGCTTGTAAATCGTAAACCGTTACAGATATTGAAAAAATGCACTAAATAAAATCTGTTGGAAATTTAATTCTCTTTAATTTATTCTATTCATTTTATCTCTAGGACGCACTGTTTTCAAGATAAAATTTAAAAAAAAAATTATTTTCCGAAAATGGTGCATCCTAGAAAAAATAATTAAGTACAAAATAGAGAATTAAATTTCCTACAATTTTTATTTATTAGGTGTACAAAATGAAACTCAGCTACAGGGTAAATTTCAATTTTGTAGATTTTAGCCGAGTTTCATTTTGTACACCTAATACATAGGAGAAAGGACTTTGGGAAGCCACCAATTTCCGCTAAATTCTTGAGTACGGTAAAATTTTGACGACGAACATTGAAATTAAGTAATTTTTCAATTAAAAACGGTGTCATAACTCATTCTAACGATATAAATCAATAAAACATTAAAGAATCACGAAAGCATTTTAAAAAAAGTCATTTTTCAACGAGCCGTCAATGGTTTAAAAAAACGTTTTTGACCTCTTGAAGTTCGCCGGCGGATCCTCCCCTCTTTGAATCTTTTTTACGGGACAAAAAAAAGCATTTCCGCGAAATTCCAATAAAGGGAAAGTGATAAAGAACAAAAGATAGGGATAAATACGAGTCTCCTCTGGGAGGAACTCTTGCATATGTAGCGTCTTTTAAGAAGAAACCAGGTGGGGGGATTTTCGCTATAAAAGAGAACGACCGTCTGAACGGTACCTAACTAACATCAAAACCTTCAGGATGTATAAGGTAAGATGTTCAAAAAAATTTTTTTCTTTTTTCTTTGGTGCATTTAGTGTTCCTTTTAGTGAGTGAAGCAGTGAACAGTGAATAAGTTTGGACCTATATATTTCTTTTTTTAAAAACTGAGTTTTTGGGAGGATTTTCAAAATTCAAAGCACAACCTAACCTTAAGTTATTGTTTATTTTTGGGGAGTAAAAATCTCTTTAAAGATGGCTTAAAATAATCAAAAAATCAGATTTTTTTTGGCATTTCAATTTTCCACGAACTATCTAGAAAGTTGGCAACACTGGGGTTGAATTTTGGTTGACTCTGGGGTTAAATTTTGGGTACATGTGAATTTTAAAGAAGTCAATTTCGCAAAAAATTGAAGAAAAGACTACTATTGGGGGTGTTCCGAAAAATAGGATTTTTGACCATAACAACAATTAAAAAAATCGGATGAAAATTGTGGCCGTAAAGGACGGCCGGCCGGCACCAGAGACAAAGTTGAGGTCGGTTTATATCGGATATTATATCGGATCATAAAGGGGAAAATCTAGATAAAAAATCGAATAAAACAAGTTAAAAAAGGGATAAAATCCGATAAAAAGGGATAAAACCAGTTAAAAATTAACAAAGCCAGTTAAAAAGGAATAAAAGAGATTAAAAAGGGGAAAATCTAGATTTAAAAAATGGTATAAAACTAGTTAAAAAAGGGATAAAACCAGTTAAAAATTAACAAAACCAGTTAAAAAGGAATAAAACAGATTAAAAAGGGGAAAATCAAGATTTAAAAAATGGTATAAAACAAGTTAAAAAAGGGATAAAATCCGATAAAAAGGGATAAAACCAGTTAAAATTAACAAAGCCAGTTAAAAAGGAATAAAACAGATTAAAAAGGGGAAAATCTAGATTTAAAAAATGGTATAAAACTAGTTAAAAAAGGGATAAAACCCGATAAAAAGGGATAAAACCAGTTAAAAATTAACCAAACCAGTTAAAAAGGAATAAAACAGATTAAAAAGAGGAAAATCTAGATTCAAAAAATGGTATAAAACTAGTTAAAAAAGGGATAAAACCCGATAAAAAGGGATAAAACCAGTTAAAAATTAACCAAACCAGTTAAAAAGGAATAAAACAGATTAAAAAAGGGAAAATCTAAATTTAAAAAAATGGTGCATATAAAATATACATTTATCAAGTGATAGTGAAAAAATACCAAACTTACCAAAATTTTAAATTGATCCTGGGGTTACGGAAAAATTGAAAAATCTATATAGAATGGAAATATTTTTTAACTTCCTTAAAGAAGTTATTGTGATACCCTCCAGGGTTTTTGGGGAAGGGTCTTCCAGTTTTTATAAACAATACTTTCGTAGGAAAATTCATTCAATAAAAAAAAGGTCAGGGTTTTATTTACGTTCTTGCTTAAATACATTAATTTTTATAAGGGAAATATTACAAGGTCCGAGCAATAAGGTTGCCCAATTTAAGTAAATATGCATAAATAAAGTCGTTATGTGAGAAAAAAAAATTCTGACATGCGTGATCGTGAGAATTCGGACTTGTGGAGTTAAAAAAAAACGCGATTGTCTAATTCTCTAACAAAATTATTACTTTTTCTTATTATTTTCAATTTTGACTTGGTTCATTGCGTCATCTTTCAAGCAGAAATAAGTGGGCGAAGTTACTAGATAACATAAAACATAAAAGATAAAAACAAAAATAAGAAGACTCTTAGAAAGTGACATTTTTACAAAAGGAAGAGCCTTCGTATGTCCTAAATCTGACGCAATTTAGGCGTGACACAATTTTGGTGAAAACTTGAGGAAGGCGCCACAAAAAAGGGCTTCAGAATTTTTTTGTCCCTCCCTTATTAAGCTTAACTTTAATAGGCTAATCGTCTAAAATTCACGTTAATTATCTTGTCTCCGGTAATTAGCAAATTATTGATTGAAAAAGAATTTATTTTTTAAATTAAGGACTTAAGGTTAAGTAGGGGGAGGTCTTCATTGAAAAATAAAAGTTTTTCCTTAACTTTATTCCCATGACTAATTCGTAAATTACCGTGATTAAACTCTCCACTCGATCGTCTATCTGTCTCATCTCAGGGGTCATAATTGACCCCGTTCACACCCACCTTTATCTGATTTGTGTAAATCAAATTTTATATTGTCTATGTGAAAAAAAGCCATTAAAAAAATTGGTCGGAAAAAACCTTTTAAGTGCAGTCAACACATAGATTTCCTGTGTGATAGTTAAATGGTTGTGTTGCATATGAAAAAAAAAATATTAGGTGTACAAAATGAAACTCGGCTAAAATCCACAAAATTCAAATTTACCCTGTGGCTGAGTTTCATTTTGTACACCTAATAAATAAAAATTGTAGGAAATTTAATTTTCTATAAATTTGTACTTAATTATTTTTTTCTAGGATGCACCATTTTCGGAAAATAATTTTTTTTAAAATAAATTTATCTTGAAAACAGTGCGTCCTAGAGAAAAAATGAATAGAATAAAAATTAAAGAGAATTGAATTTCCAACAGATTTTATTTAGTGCATTTTTTCAATATCTGTAACGGTTTACGATTTACAAGCCTTTAAAAATTAACCTTCTTGATGGTTTTACTTCAATAACCTTCTTACACGGAGAAGGTCAACTTTTGATGGACTTTAACGCCTAAAATGTTCAAAATTTTAAAAAAATGAATTACTAGGTGTACAAAATGAAACTCGGCTAAAATCTACAAAATTCAAATTTACCCTGTGGCTGTTTCATTTTGTACACCTAATATTTCAGGGATTGAACCCTGGACCTCCGTGTTGTAAACCTAGCACGAAGGCCTAAGTTGAAAAGATGAAATTTTTAAATATATTTTGAGAAAATAAATCTACCTAAAAGATTCTAGTCACAAAAATTACGTCAATGTCAAAAGGGCGAAATTTCCTAACCTCCTTGCGAAATGGGCAACCCTCTTGAGAATCGGTCGCCTGAAGGTCTATTCAATCAATCTTTGTTTCGATTCTAATTAACTATTACGATAGGCTACCTCACGCTTTTGTCGTAATATCCTCGAATGTTAAAAGTTTATTTTTTCCAGATTGTGATATGTTGTACAGCTTTGTTCGCGGTGACTTTGGGAAGGCCTCAGGATGCTTCGACGACTCCTATACCGATTTTGAAATTCGAAAACCCCGGTGTCAACTACGATGGATCGTACAAATGGGCGTAAGGAGATTCTAAATGTATTTTTTCGATCATTGAATTATTTTTAGATATGAAACCGGTAATGAAATTGTGGCCGAAGAGACGGGATTCGTTAAAAACTTCGGGCAAGGAGAGCCGAACGAAATACAGACGGCGATGGGCTCCTATTCGTACACCGCCCCAGACGGTACGAGAATCACCGTCACCTACACCGCAGACGAAAACGGTTTCGTCCCCGTCGGCGATCATCTTCCGACGCCTCCTCCCATCCCGGAGGCGATCCAAAGAGCCCTCGATTTCATCAAAAGCCAACCTCAAACCGAGGAAAACGAGACCGGAAACGTCAAAAAGCCGGCCAGGTACTGATTCGACAACTTTCTTCATGCCAAAGTCAAAAACTGCAGTTACCATCCTTTTTTTTATAAACAATTTTCATTATTAAATGTAAATAAAACACTTTTTTTAATATCTTTTTATTTATTATCATCCATAGTAAAAATTTATGTCAATATGGGGAATGCTAAAAAAAAAATTCCAAGAAGCGATGCATTTAGTTATTGCGTAAGGGGCATAACCTTTGTTTGCACATCTTTGGTTTACTTGGCATCTTCGGCATAAAAACTACAATTTCTTTTTTCATAAGCTATCGCAACAAAAGTTACATCAATTTTTTTTTTCTGATAGCACTTTTTAGATAGAAAAAATCATGAATCATGATAATTGGTGAAATTAGAAGATTTCGTGAATCGTGATTTGACGTTTGAGGAAGTGAGAAGTCTGATTTTGTGAGCACAATGGGATCTTCACCTTTTAAGGGGGTATTGTACTCAGTTAATTGAGATCCTGCCTTTCGTATGCTAATTTTAGGAAGGGTCTCGCCATGAGTGGATTTGCCTGTTTGGGTTTAAGAGTTTTTGTTTTTGAAAAAATATCCTGTTAGGCAATTTTCACTTTCTTTTAAGATTTAGGCTTTATTGAGGATTATTTCTATTCAGCTATAGAAGTCTTTGAGGATTCCTATTTCCTGAGGATGCGATATTTAGAGTAGGAAGCTTTATCATCAATATAGTTGGTACATGTGAGGAGCTTTCTCAAGTAGTCAAACGAATCTTTTAAAATTGTGCAGACATTCTTTTTAAACACTTTTAGGTACCTATTTTTTTATGTAAAATTTTTGTGAAGATCGGACAATTTTGTAATCCGTTGTTTAGACCGTCATGGACAAATCGTCGCGTTAGTTCTAACACCGGATAAGTCATTTTTTATCAATTTTGAGTCAGGCATATATTTTTTAAGAATTTTTGGTGCAAAAAATTGCCACTTTTTTATTATCATTTTTTTTTTAGTAGGGAGAAATTTTATACTTCTACCCATTACGAGAGGCACATCCGTAGGCCAAAGAGCCCATTATTTCTACCTTGATACTTACAAAATTTCGAAAAAAAAGAACTTAGAAAATTTAAAAAAAACGCAACTTTAAAAAAAAAACCCGGAAAATTTTTCGAAAAAAAAAAACTCGGAAAATTTTTCAAAAAAACTTAGAAAATTGTTCGAAAAAAAAACTCGGAAAATTTTTTGAAAAAAAAAAAACAACTTCGCCCTTTCTTTATACTTTCCCTCCCTTATACTTCCCCTCCTGTATACTTTCCCTCCGTTTCATACTTTCGTTCCCTTATACTTCCCCCTCCGTTATACTTCCCTCCTATATACTTCCCTCTCCGTTGTACGTCCCCTCCGTTATACTTCCCCCTCCTATATTGTTACTTATCGGAAGTTTTCGTTGGAAGCTCTTCAAACCAGTACTTGTAAAAGCCGCGGTGGTGTTGTGCCCGCGAAACACACTTTACAAACATTTTCTGTTTTCCGGCGTTTTTTTGGCGTTTTCCGTTCAAGAAATTGAATTTGCGATTTTTTCTACTTGGATTCACCAAATTTTTTTTTGGCAAAAAATGGCTTTTTTTGCAGAATTCCCGAGATTTTTTTTGGGTCTTCAGCCGAGAAAATCCCATTTTACATCATTTTTGGGTGTAAACATGATATTTTCTGGCGAGAAACCCGGTAAGAATGATGTTAAATCTCCCGAACACCCGATAAAAAAGGTGTTTCTCCGCCAGAGAATCGACGAAAATGACCCCAAATCTGGGAAAAGAGATGTTTAACGCCTGGATGCATAGTACAACGGTTTTTTTGGACCAGAAAATTGAAGAAAATAAACGAAAAAACGCCGTCAAACGCCCGAACACCTCATAAAACAGGTGTTTCTCCGCCAGAGAATCGACGAAAACGACCCCAAATCAGGGAAAAGAGATGTTTAATGCCTGGACGCATAGTACATCGGTTTTTTTTTGACCAGAAAATTGAAGAAAATGAACGAAAAACGCCGTCAAACGCCCGAACACCTCATAAAACAGGTGTTTCTCCGCCAGAGAATCGACGAAAACGACCCCAAATCAGGGAAAAGAGATGTTTAACGCCTGGACGCATAGTACAACGGTTTTTTTTGGACATAAAATTGAAGAAAATGACCGAAAAACGCCGTCAGACGCCCGAACACCTGATAAAACGGGTGTTTCTAGACCTGAAAACCGAGAAAAATGATTTAGAATCTGTTAAAAATGTTGATGTAACTGATGTTGCTAGACCAGAAAATGGAGGAAAACGCCTCTTTATCAAGAGGGGGCTATTCAACTGACAAACCCCATTTCCCCAGAGTGATTTTTTTTTTAGCATTTTCGTGCCTCTTTCGTCTGATTTTCCAAGATTTTACTCTGGTTTCCAAGTTTAGACTTTTGGGCGTAAATGTCACATTTTTTTTTTTTTTGCGGAAAAAACTTCTATTTTACTTGTTTTTCAGGCAAGAAATATCCTTTTTATCGGATTTCCGAGCTTTTCACTTGATTTTCATCAAAAAAGACCTTCTTTTTCTGAGCGTGTGGTGGGTTTTTTTTTCATAAGTGGAAAATAACCAATCAGTTTTCTTAACATAACTATACCGAATTGCCAAACGACTGCGCATGTTCTGTTTGTGTAGATCCAAGGAAAATTAACTACAGACTAGCAGGGACATAACCACAAAGCGTCAATTCTTCAAAACGCCTATTGAGAGTAGAATATACAAGCGTGCAATACCTACATGAGAGCATTTCTGATGGCATTTTGATACGCCTACAATTTTCAGCATATGCAATCACGCAAAGCTTAAGAGTCAGCGAATAGTTCAGCTGGAGAAGTCCGGCGCCTACGGCGATTGCGCAGCAGCCTGTAACCCTAGCCGACAAAATTCAGCATTTTTTTCGAAAAAAAAAAAAAAAAAAAAACCGGAAAATTTTTCGGAAAAAACTTGGCAAATTTTTTGAAAAAACAAAAAAAAACAAAAAAAAAACGAGGAAAATTTTTGGGAAAAAACAAAACTCGGACAATTTTTCAAAAACAAACTTAGAAAATTTTTCTAAAAAACAAACTTGGAAAATTCTCCTTTATACTTTCCCTCCCTTATACATCCCCTTCCGTTTTACTTTCGTTCCCTTATACTTCCCCCTCCGTTATACTTCACCCTCTGTTATACTACCCTCACTTAAACTTCCCCCTCCCATATACTTACCCCTCCGTTATACTTCCCCTCCCATAACTTCCCCCTACGTTTTACTTCCCCTCCGTTATACTTCCCCCTCCTATATAGATACTTCTCTTTAAGGAAGTTTTCGTTGGAAGCTCTTCAAACCAGTATTTTATAAAGCTTTATCCATTTCTTATTTCAAAATTATATTTTTGAATTCTAGGAACCCTATAAAGCCATAAAAGGTTATTAAAGTTGTTATGTAATCCGACGTTTTGGAGATAATAAATGAAGAAAATCGTTAAATTACGAAAATCACGAAACAGGCGGATTTAAAAAATAAGATTTATTTTTCCTTTCTTGAATTTTCTTTCCAACCGAAATTATTTTGAAATTTAAAATTAGCATTTTCATGGTGAATCCTCAAGTTAGCGTCAAGTGAACGAGCTCGAAAAATGCGAGAGGTATTAAAAAATTTATATTTTATAACTTTAAACTTTTCCTTATACATCGAACTTTATGAAAGACTTCAAGTAGACTGTCTAGCCTTATTTTGTAACAGAAAGTATTTTTATTGACATTTAAATAGACGATCTTTTGCCCTTATGGACAAAAACGCTTTAGGATATACAGGATTTGTATTCAGAATTATAAATTCAGATTGGGATGTTCAATAAACACCAGGTTACATAAACGTCGTGGGTGACGTGCAGACGCTGGACCACATCGACATTTTTAAAGAGTCATTCTCGCATTTTAGATAATAAATAGCATCCGATTTATCGAAAACTTTGTTATATTTCTTTTATGTAATAGTTCAAGATTAAAAGAAACCAGGGGCGGATTTAGTTTTAAAGAAACAGGAAGGATAATCTCGAGCGGAAAGTATGAAATACGCCAAAATATTCGATGAAATATGGGGCTAAAAAAACTAAAAAGCGGTTTCTCATTAAAAAAAGACCTGGAAAACCACGAAAAAATTTGTTTCCAGGCAAAAAGACCGAAAAAAAGCACCCCAAAAATGAGTTCATATGCAAAAATACCGAAAAATGAGTTCATATATTAGGTGTACAAAATGAAACTCGGCTAAAATCTTCAAAATTCAAATTTACCCTGTGGCTGAGTTTCATTTTGTACACCTAATAAATAAAAATTGTAGGAAATTTAATTCTCTATAAATTTGTACTTAATTATTTTTTCTAGGATGCACCATTATGGGAAAATAATTTTTTTTAAATAAATTTATCTTGAAAACAGTGAGTCCTAGAGAAAAAATGAATAGAATAAAAATTAAAGAGAATTGAATTTCCAACAGATTTTATTTAGTGCATTTTTTCAATATCTGTAACGGTTTACGATTTACAAGCCTTTAAAAATTAACCTTCTTAATGGTTTTACTTCAATAACCTTCTTACACGGAGAAGGTCAACTTTTGATGGACTTTAACGCCTAAAATGTTCAAAATTTTGAAAAAATGAACTACTAGGTGTAAAAAAAGACCAAAAAAAGCGCCAAAAAAATTCGTTTATCTACGAAAAGACCAGAAAACCGCCACAAAAATGTGTTTCTCTGAAAATCTCTGTAAAGATACAGAGAAAAACGCCCAAAAAGACCGAGAAAAACACGAAAATGTGTTTCTCTGAAAAAAAACCAAGAAAAGCGCCAAAAAAATTCTTTTATTTGCGAAAAGACCAGAAAAACGCCACAAAAATTGTGTTTCTCTGAAAATCTCTGTAAAGATACAGAGAAAAACACCCAAAAAGTCCGGGAAAAACACAAAAATGTGTTTCTCTGCAAAAAAATATACCAAGAAAAGCGCCAAAAAAATTATTTTATTTGCAAAAAGACCAGAAAAACGCCACAAAAATTGTGT
This sequence comes from Orius insidiosus, assembly GCA_014119065.1. Classification (NCBI taxonomy): domain Eukaryota; kingdom Metazoa; phylum Arthropoda; class Insecta; order Hemiptera; family Anthocoridae; genus Orius; species Orius insidiosus. Next base: position 102,658 of record JACGAQ010000057.1, on the reverse strand, counting down.
TTCTCTGAAAATCTCTGTAAAGATACAAAGAAAAGCGCCCAAAAAGACCGAGAAAAACACAAAAATGTGTTTCTCTGAAAAAAAAAATACCAAGAAAAGAGCCAAAAAATTCTTTTATCTGCGAAAAGACCAGAAAAACGCCCCAAAAAATGTGTTTCTCTGAAAATCTCTGTAAAGATACAGAGAAAAACGCCCAAAAAGACCGAGAAAAACACAAACATGTGTTTCTCTGAAAAAAAAAAACCAAGAAAAGCTCCAAAAAAATTATTTTATTTGCGAAAAGACCAGAAAAACGCCACAAAAATTGTGTGTTCTCTGAAAATCTCTGTAAAGATACAAAAGAAAAGCGCCCAAAAAGACCAAGAAAAACACAAAAATGTGTTTCTCTGCAAAAAAAATACCAAGAAAAGCGCCAAAAAAATTCTTTTATCTGCGAAAAGACCAGAAAAACGCCACAAAAATTGTGTTTCTCTGAAAATCTCTGTAAAGATACAGAGAAAATCGCCCAAAAAGACCGAGAAAAACACAAAAATGTGTTTCTCTGCCAAAAAAATACCAAGAAAAGCGCCAAAAAAATTTCCCCGCTAAACCAGTCTACCAGACGATGAATTCATAAAACAAATAAATTTGCTTCAATTACTTAAGAAAACAGTATTTAAGTCGAAACAACGTAATAAAAAAAGTTTGATTTTATTAAGTATTCTAGGGGGAACAATTGAATAAATGCTATTAAGTAAACAGAACTTTTTACAGAAAGTAATTTTTCTTTTATTATTGAAGTAACCCTGGATGTCATTTTGGCTTAAACTTTATTCAGGTTTTCACAGAAATGTTTCCTTGGAATAGACCATTGGACAAAATTTGGACTTGGCCACACAAGTTTTGGATAAACATTTTTTTATGGTGGGCGGAGGAGGTCGAGAACGAAAAATGGAAAAAGGCCGCCATACGATTGAGAGCGGTGATGTTGGCTTTCAACTTGACGTTCATTCTGTCACTGGCGGCGAACATCTTCTTGGAGACGATCAAAAGAGGTTTGATGGCCAGCCTGTTTACCATATTCGCAGGCCTGCCTGGATTCATCGGGACGGGAAAACTTTTCGCTTTCATCATACACCGCGAACATCTCGTCAAAGCGATGAACGATTTAGACGGTGAGAAAGCTTTTAGGGCAGTTTTCAAAAATCTTAGAAAAAGGAGCTAGAAGTCTAATATTTTCTTTCAGAACTATTACTTGATGCGATTGAGGAAGGCGTCGCTCCGGACGTCGAGAAAAAAATTCGAAATCATTTTTCACGTGGCTGGAAAATATTTTACTTCGTTCTTATATGCGGCTCGATGACAACTTTCCATTGGACTTTACGTCCGATAGTTCTTGCTTTTTCCGGAATCAAAACCTCAATTGTAATCACCTATCCAGTCCTCATAGACACTTGGGAGCAGGTGATTCTAACCTACTGCTTTCAAGTTTTCAACATCTTCAGCATCGGACATGCCATATACATGTTCGACAACTTCTTTTTCGGCATGGCCGAAGCCATTTTGGTCCAATTCACCATCCTAAAACACAAACTTCACAATATGGAAATATCAAAAAGTAATGAAGATACCTTGAAATCCTGCGTTGAACATCATAAATCCCTCATGAGGTTCGCCTTTTCAATTTTTTTTTACTTAATAATTTTTTCTCAGAATTTGCAACACTCTCAAAGAATCATCAACTTTCATCATAATTTTCCAGTGTTTTCATTCCGTGTTGATATTATGCTCCGGAGTCTTTCAGCTATCTATGGTTATTATTATTTATAAAAATATTTTTTACACCTAATAAATAAAAATTGTAGGAAATTTAATTCTCTATTTTGTACTTAATTATTTTTTTCTAGGATGCACCATTTTCGAAAAATAATTTTTTTAAAATAAAATCTTGAAAACAGTGCGTCCTAGAGAAAAAATGAATAGAATAAAAATTAAAGAGAATTGAATTTTCAACAGATTTTATTTAGTGCATTTTTTCAATATCTGTAACTGTTTACGATTTACAAGCCTTTAAAAATAAACCTTCTTAATGGTTATACTTCAATAACCTTCTTACACGGAGAAGGTCCACTTTTGATGGACTTTAACGCCTAAAATGTTTAAAATTTTGAAAAAATGAACTACTAGGTGTACAAAATGAAACTCGGCTAAAATCTACAAAATTCAAAGAGTTTCATTTTGTAAACCTAATATATTTTTATTTTTAGGGGAACGTGAATCTTCAGGTTTTGATAAATATGTTCGAAATTACTTTGATCATTGTTATAATTTTGTACTGCTACTGCTGGTATAGCAATGAAATTACTTTTCAGGTAACTTAGTAATTTTCAGAACATGAGTTTTTTTTCTTCTTTGCATTTGTGGTATCAGAAGTGGGATTGAGGGTAACTGGATAAGATCTTAATTACCTGGATGTTAAAAATATATATTCGATTGTAGGGATGAAAGTTCTGGTTTGAAGAGCTTCCAACGAAAACTTCCTTAAAGAGAAGTACCTATATAGGAGGGGGAAGTATAACGGAGGGGAAGTAAAACGTAGGGGGAAGTATAACGGAGTGGCAAGTATATGGGAGGGGAAGTATATAGAAGGGGGAAGTATATGGGAGGGGAAGTATAAGTGAGGGGAAGTATATGGGAGGGGAAGTTTAAGTGAGAGTAGTATAACAGAGGGTGAAGTATAACGGAGGGGGGGGGGGGTATAAGGGAACGAAAGTATAACGGAAGGGGATGTATAAGGGAAGGAAAGTATAAAGGAGAATTTTCCAAGTTTGTTTTTTCGAAAAATTGTCTAAGTTTATTTTTGAAAAACTGTCCGAGTTATGTTTTTTCCCAAAAATTTTCCGAGTTTTTTTTTCTTCTTTTTTTTTAAATTTGCCAAGTTTTTTTCCCAAAAATTTTCCGAGCTTTCCTTTTTTTTTCTTTCGAAAAATTTTCTGTTTTTTTTTTTTTCGAAAAATTTTTCGGATTTTCCTTTTTTTTAAATTTTTTAAGTTCTTTTTTTCGAAAATTTTTCTAAGTGCCAAGGTAGAAATAATGGGCTCTTTGGCCTAGGGATGTGCCTCTCGTAATGGGTAGAAGTATAAAATTTCTCCCTACTAAAAAAAATGATAATTAAAAAGTGGCAATTTCCCCTCCTTTATACTTCCCCCTCCTTAAACTTCTCCGTTATACTTCCCCCTCCTTAATATCTCCCCCTCCTAGCTTCCTTCTGTTTTTGTTGGAAGCTCTTCAAACTTTCCCCTTCTTTTATTTTTAGTGCAAGGAGTGCTTAACCTATTTTTACATGACAAAATGGGAAGAAGGGCAGATTAAAGATAAAAAATCGTTGTTAACCATGATGTCGATGACAACGACTCCTGTCGTATTCGGAGGAATATTGAGGATCGATTTAAACACATTTCTGGACGTAAGAATCAATCATTTTACCCAAAAAAATCAATAAAAACCTATTTTAGGTTCTTAAAACGACGTTTTCTTACTACAACGTTCTCATTGCAGTCAACCAAACATCTTAATTATCTAAAAAAAATGCAAAATTTAAAATCTCAAGCACCCTTTCGGATAGTCTTTAGCGTGCAAATCTGTGTACTATTTTAGAAGCTTTTTTTCAAGCCATTTTGCATAGCGTATAAATCGAAAATTATAGTTGCCTATGACATTTTCGAATAAAAAAATTTTTATTGCAGAAGAATAAGGATCGCCTTAAGCGTGAGGAATACTCGACGTTTTCTATGATGTATAGGACGGAGAAGGGCCAAGGTCCTAACGTCCTTGACATTAAGCTAAAGTTGAAAGGACAATTAGGTATTATTTGCCAACATCTCCTTCAGATTCTAGACAGATCACGTATTGTTTATTACTTTTTGGCACCAAAAAAAATTTTTCTCGTGATTCCTTTTTGGAATAAAAATAAAACCCTGGTAAAATCTTCTAAACTCGGCCTTCAAGAAAATTTTGACATAATTAATTTTTTCTCTCACTTCAAGCGGATGTTATTTATTCATTTAAAATCCTTGAGGGTTTTCTGACATATTTTTCAAACCTCTTTTAATTTAGTTACGTTATACATTTAAAAAAAAAGATTAACAGCCATCTTCTTTTTTCAAGTTTTCAGTATCAATAAATATTTAGAGTGACGATCACTTTGACCCACTATTTAAGAAAATGAAATCACGCTTTCATATAAATTTTTTAAACAATCTTCAGTGTTTGATTATTATTAGCTTTGTTCCAAACGCAGTTTGAAACTATTGGAGCATGCGTAGAAGGATTTGGACTTCATAATTGATATCGTTCGAATCGTTTATCTGTCAAATCAGATGTCATTTAACGTCAAATTTGACGTCCAAATCCTTCTGCGCATGCTCCAGGAGTTTCAAGCCAGTTTCAGACTGCGGTAGGAACAACATAAATAAATAAGGACGCAGAAATTGAACTCTGAATAATCTTCAGTGTTTGATTATTATTAGCTTTGTTCCAATGCAGTTTGACACTGGTTTGAAACTATTGGAGCATGCGCAGAAAGATTTGGACGTCAAATTTGACGTTAAATGACATCTGATTTGACAGATAAACGATTCGAACGATATCAATTATGACGTCCAGATCCTTCTGCGCATGCTCCAGGAGTTTGAAGCCATTTTCAAACTGAGGTAGGACGTCAAATTTGACGTTAAATGACATCTGATTTGACAGATAAACGATTCGAACGACGTCAATTTTGACGTCCAAATCCTTCTGCGCATGCTCCAGGAGTTTCAGGCCAGTTTCAAACTGACGTAGGACGTCAAATTTGACATTAAATGCCATCTGATTTGACAGATAAACGATTCGAACGATGTCAATTTTGACGTCCAAATCCTTCTGCGCATGCTACAGGAGTTTGAAGCCAGCTTCAAACTGAGGTATGACGTCAAATTTGACGTTAAATGCCATCTGATTTGAAGGATAAACGATTAGAACGACGTCAATTTTGACATCCAAATCCTTCTGCGCATGCTCCAGGAGTTTCAAGCCAGTTTCAGACTGCGGTAGGAACAACATAAATAATAAAGGACGCAGAAATTGAACTCTGAATAATCGATTCATACAATCTTCAGTGTTTGATTATTATTAGCTTTGTTCCAAACGCAGTTTGAAACTGGTTTGAAACTATTGGAGCATGCGTAGAAGGATTTGGACGTCAAATTTGACGTTAAATGACATCTGATTTGATGGATAAACGATTCGAACGACGTCAATTTCGACGTCCAAATCCATCTGCGCATGCTCCAGGAGTTTCAAGCCAGTTTCAGACTGCGGTAGGAACAACATAAATAAATAAAGGACGCAGAAATTGAACTCTGAATAATCTTCAGTGTTTGATTATTATTAGCTTTGTTCCAAACGCAGTTTGACACTGGTTTGAAACTATTGGAGCATGCGCAGAAGGATTTGGACGTCAAATGACATCTGATTTGACAGATAAACGATTCGAACGACGTCAATTTTGACGTCCAAATCCTTCTGCGCATGCTCCAGGAGTTTGAAGCCAGTTTCAAACTGAGATAGGACGTCAAATTTGACGTTAAATGACATCTGATTTGACAGATAAACGATTCGAACGATGTCAATTTTGACGTCCAAATCCTTCTGCGCATGCTCCAGGAGTTTCAGGCCAGTTTCAGACTGCGGTAGGAACAACGTAAATAAATGAAGGACGCAGAAATTGAACTCTGAATAATCGATTCATACAATCTTCAGTGTTTGATTATTATTAGCTTTGTTCCAAACGCAGTTTGAAACTGGTTTGAAACTATTGGAGCATGCGTAGAAGGATTTGGACGTCAAATTTGACGTTAAATGACATCTGATTTGATGGATAAACGATTCGAACGACGTCAATTTCGACGTCCAAATCCTTCTGCGCATGCTCCAGGAGTTTCAAGCCAGTTTCAGACTGCGGTAGGAACAACATAAATAAATAAAGGACGCAGAAATTGAACTCTGAATAATCTTCAGTGTTTGATTATTATTAGCTTTGTTCCAAACGCAGTTTGACACTGGTTTGAAACTATTGGAGCATGCGCAGAAGGATTTGGACGTCAAATGACATCTGATTTGACAGATAAACGATTCGAACGACGTCAATTTTGACGTCCAAATCCTTCTGCGCATGCTCCAGGAGTTTGAAGCCAGTTTCAAACTGAGGTAGGACGTCAAATTTGACGTTAAATGACATCTGATTTGACAGATAAACGATTCGAACGATGTCAATTTTGACGTCCAAATCCTTCTGCGCATGCTCCAGGAGTTTCAAGCCAGTTTCAAACTAAGGTAGGACGTCAAATTTGACGTTAAATGACATCTGATTTGACAGATAAACGATTCGAACGATGTCAATTTTGACGTCCAAATCCTTCTGCGCATGCTCCAGGAGTTTCAGGCCAGTTTCAAACTGAGGTAGGACGTCAAATTTGACGTTAAATGACATCTGATTTGACAGATAAACGATTCGAACGATGTCAATTTTGACGTCCAAATCCTTCTGCGCATGCTCCAGGAGTTTCAGGCCAGTTTCAAACTGACGTAGGACGTCAAATTTGACGTTAAATGACATCTGATTTGACAGATAAACGATTCGAACGACGTCAATTTTGACGTCTAAACCCTTCTGCGCATGCTCCAGGAGTTTGAAGCCAGTTTCAAACTGAGGTAGGACGTCAAATTTGACGTTAAATGACATCTGATTTGACAGATAAACGATTCGAACGACGTCAATTTTGACGTCTAAACCCTTCGGCGCATGCTCCAGGAGTTTCAAGCCAGTTTCAAACTGCGGTAGGAACAACAAATAAAATAAAGGACGCAGAAATTGAACTCTGAATAATCGATTCATACAATCTTCAGTGTTTGATTATTATTAGCTTTGTTCCAAAAGCAGTGTGAAACTATTGGAGCATGCGCTGAAGGATTTGGACGTCAAATTTGACGTTAAATGACATCTGATTTGATGGATAAACGATTCGAACGATGTCAATTTTGACGTCCAAATCCTTCTGCGCATGCTCCAGGAGTTTCAAGCCAGTTTCAGACTGCGGTAGGAACAACATAAATAAATAAAGGACGCTGAAATTGAACTCTGAATAATCTTCAGTGTTTGATTATTATAAGCTTTGTTCCAAACACAGTTTGAAACTGGTTTGAAACTATTGGAGCAGGCGCAGAAGGATTTGGACGTCAAATTTGACGTTAAATGACATCTGATTTGATGGATAAACGATTCGAACGATGTCAATTTCGACGTCCATATCCTTCTGCGCATGCTCCAGGAGTTTCAGGCCAGTTTCAAACTGAGGCAGGACGTCAAATTTGACGTGAAATGACATCTGATTTGACAGATAAACGTTTCGAACGACGTCAATTTTGACGTCTAAACTATTCTGCGCATGCTCCAGGAGTTTCAAGCCAGTTTCAAACTGCGGTAGGAACAACAAAAATAAAGGACGCAGAAATTGAACTCTGAATAATCTTCAGTGTTTGATTATTATTAGCTTTGTTCCAAACGCAGTTTGACACTGGTTTGAAACTATTGGAGCATGCGCAGAAGGATTTGGACGTCAAATTTGACGTTAAATGACATCTGATTTGATGGACGAACGACGTCAATTTTGACGTCCAAATCCTTCTGCGCATGCTCCAGGAGTTTGAAGCCAGTTTCAAACTGAGGTAGGACGTCAAATTTGACGTTAAATGACATCTGATTTGACGGATAAACGATTCGAACGACGTCAATTTTGACGTCCAAATCCTTCTGCGCAAGCTCCAGGAGTTTGAAGCCAGTTTCAAACTGAGGTAGGACGTCAAATTTGACGTTAAATGACATATGATTTTACGGATAAACGATTCGAACGACGTCAATTTCGACGTCCAAATCCTTCTGCGCATGCTCCAGGAGTTTCAAGCCAGTTTCAGACTGCGGTAGGAACAACGTAAATAAATGAAGGACGCAGAAATTGAACTCTGAATAATCGATTCATACAATCTTCAGTGTTTGATTATTATTAGCTTTGTTCCAAACGCAGTTTGAAACTGGTTTGAAACTATTGGAGCATGCGTAGAAGGATTTGGACGTCAAATTTGACGTTAAATGACATCTGATTTGATGGATAAACGATTCGAACGACGTCAATTTCGACGTCCAAATCCTTCTGCGCATGCTCCAGGAGTTTCAAGCCAGTTTCAGACTGCGGTAGGAACAACATAAATAAATAAAGGACGCAGAAATTGAACTCTGAATAATCTTCAGTGTTTGATTATTATTAGCTTTGTTCCAAACGCAGTTTGACACTGGTTTGAAACTATTGGAGCATGCGCAGAAGGATTTGGACGTCAAATGACATCTGATTTGACAGATAAACGATTCGAACGACGTCAATTTTGACGTCCAAATCCTTCTGCGCATGCTCCAGGAGTTTGAAGCCAGTTTCAAACTGAGGTAGGACGTCAAATTTGACGTTAAATGACATCTGATTTGACAGATAAACGATTCGAACGATGTCAATTTTGACGTCCAAATCCTTCTGCGCATGCTCCAGGAGTTTCAAGCCAGTTTCAAACTAAGGTAGGACGTCAAATTTGACGTTAAATGACATCTGATTTGACAGATAAACGATTCGAACGATGTCAATTTTGACGTCCAAATCCTTCTGCGCATGCTCCAGGAGTTTCAGGCCAGTTTCAAACTGAGGTAGGACGTCAAATTTGACGTTAAATGACATCTGATTTGACAGATAAACGATTCGAACGATGTCAATTTTGACGTCCAAATCCTTCTGCGCATGCTCCAGGAGTTTCAGGCCAGTTTCAAACTGACGTAGGACGTCAAATTTGACGTTAAATGACATCTGATTTGACAGATAAACGATTCGAACGACGTCAATTTTGACGTCTAAACCCTTCTGCGCATGCTCCAGGAGTTTGAAGCCAGTTTCAAACTGAGGTAGGACGTCAAATTTGACGTTAAATGACATCTGATTTGACAGATAAACGATTCGAACGACGTCAATTTTGACGTCTAAACCCTTCGGCGCATGCTCCAGGAGTTTCAAGCCAGTTTCAAACTGCGGTAGGAACAACAAATAAAATAAAGGACGCAGAAATTGAACTCTGAATAATCGATTCATACAATCTTCAGTGTTTGATTATTATTAGCTTTGTTCCAAAAGCAGTGTGAAACTATTGGAGCATGCGCTGAAGGATTTGGACGTCAAATTTGACGTTAAATGACATCTGATTTGATGGATAAACGATTCGAACGATGTCAATTTTGACGTCCAAATCCTTCTGCGCATGCTCCAGGAGTTTCAAGCCAGTTTCAGACTGCGGTAGGAACAACATAAATAAATAAAGGACGCTGAAATTGAACTCTGAATAATCTTCAGTGTTTGATTATTATAAGCTTTGTTCCAAACACAGTTTGAAACTGGTTTGAAACTATTGGAGCAGGCGCAGAAGGATTTGGACGTCAAATTTGACGTTAAATGACATCTGATTTGATGGATAAACGATTCGAACGATGTCAATTTCGACGTCCATATCCTTCTGCGCATGCTCCAGGAGTTTCAGGCCAGTTTCAAACTGAGGCAGGACGTCAAATTTGACGTGAAATGACATCTGATTTGACAGATAAACGTTTCGAACGACGTCAATTTTGACGTCTAAACTATTCTGCGCATGCTCCAGGAGTTTCAAGCCAGTTTCAAACTGCGGTAGGAACAACAAAAAATAAAGGACGCAGAAATTGAACTCTGAATAATCTTCAGTGTTTGATTATTATTAGCTTTGTTCCAAACGCAGTTTGACACTGGTTTGAAACTATTGGAGCATGCGCAGAAGGATTTGGACGTCAAATTTGACGTTAAATGACATCTGATTTGATGGACGAACGACGTCAATTTTGACGTCCAAATCCTTCTGCGCATGCTCCAGGAGTTTGAAGCCAGTTTCAAACTGAGGTAGGACGTCAAATTTGACGTTAAATGACATCTGATTTGACGGATAAACGATTCGAACGACGTCAATTTTGACGTCCAAATCCTTCTGCGCAAGCTCCAGGAGTTTGAAGCCAGTTTCAAACTGAGGTAGGACGTCAAATTTGACGTTAAATGACATATGATTTTACGGATAAACGATTCGAACGACGTCAATTTCGACGTCCAAATCCTTCTGCGCATGCTCCAGGAGTTTCAAGCCAGTTTCAGACTGCGGTAGGAACAACATAAATAAATAAAGGACGCAGAAATTGAACTCTGAATAATCTTCAGTGTTTGATTATTATTAGCTTTGTTCCAAACGCAGTTTGACACTGGTTTGAAACTATTGGAGCATGCGCAGAAGGATTTGGACGTCAAATTTGACGTTAAATGACATCTGATTTGACAGATAAACGATTCGAACGACTTCAATTTTGACGTCCAAATCCTTCTGCGCATGCTCCAGGAGTCTCAGGTCAGTTTCAAACTGAGGTAGGACGTCAAATTTGACGTTAAATTCCATCTGATTTGACAGATAAACGATTCGAACGATGTCAATTTTGACGTCCAAATCCTTCTGCGCATGCTCCAGGAGTTTCAGGCCAGTTTCAAACTGAGGTAGGACGTCAAATTTGACGTTAAATGCCATCTGATTTGACAGATAAACGATTCGAACGACGTCAATTTTGACGTCTACACTCTTCTGCGCATGCTCCAGGAATTTCAAGCCAGTTTCAAACTGCGGTAGGAGCAACCGCAGAAATTGAACTCTGAATAATCGATTCATACGGTTCGGAACGATTTGTTGGTCGTTTTTCTCCGAAACGAACGATCGGCGGGTCCGGAGTCCATGAACTTCTGGGAGCTCAGAGATTCAACCACAAAATCGAATCGACCAAAATGGAAGTCGCAACTCCCCAACTACTTATAATAATTATTTCAAAATATCCACCATAAAGTTTTTGATTAAATAATTTAAAAAATAAATAAAATGACTAGTAAACAATTTTTTGCACATTACAGCTTGAATTTTTTAAATTGTAAAATTTTATTTAAAAGTTTTTAAAATTTAAAATATTTTTTTATCTTCTAGCGCTGTCACAGCGAGGATAGAAATTTGAGTTGTCACTTTATTCAAAGAAATAAAACGATCCTAGGGTAAGGAATACAGAAAAGCGGAGGAGCTCAACTATTTCAGGGCGCCTGGGATGCTAAAGAGACATCAACACTCGAACAGATTTTTTTGCAGTAGACAATCAACGCTTTTTCTTTCAATGTAATTTTATTTTTCCACCGAATAAAAATAGAGAAAACTTTTTCTCTGGTCCGGAAAATTGTAAGAAAACAAAATATGGCGAAATGAAGGTTGGACTTTAAAAAAATGAGAAAAAGTTCTAAAACAGGGAAGGAATAAGGATCAAAAAATCTAGAAAAATTGCAGAAAATAGTAGTGAGGGGTTTTTGGACAGAAAGATCTTGAAAACGAATTTGATTTAAAAAGAAATTAAGAAAATTGAACGCCTTTTGTACGCCAAGTTACTAGGAATAGTCGTGAAAAGTCTAAATATCTTCCCACAAGGTATCAAAAAAAATTTATTTTATTTTTTCAATGAATTCAAATGAATATAAGGAGTATTTTGGGAAAAACTGGTAGATGTAGGTCAAAACTAGGTATTTAAAAAAAAACTTTAATTCGGGAAAATCTTGATGTATGTATTAGGTGTAAAAAATGAAACTCGGCTAAAATCTACAAAATTCAAATTTACCCTACGGCTGAGTTTCATTTTGTACACCTAATAAATAAAAATTGTAGGAAATTCAATTTTCTATAAATTTGTACTTAATTATTTTTTTCTAGGATGCACCATTTTCGGAAAATAATTTTTTTTTTTTTAAATTTATCTTGAAAACAGTGCGTCCTAGAGAAAAAATGAATAAAATAAAAATTAAAGAGAATTGAATTTCCAACTGATTTTATTTAGTGCATTTTTTCAATATCTGTAACGGTTTACGATTTACAAGCCTTTAAAAATTAACCTTCTTAATGGTTATACTTCAATAACCTTCTTACTAAGGTCAACTTTTGATGGACTTTAACGCCTAAAATGTTCAAAATTTTGAAAAAATGAACTACTAGGTGTACAAAATGACCAAAAAAAGCGCCAAAACAAATTCGTTTATCTACGAAAAGACCAGAAAAACGCCACAAAAAATGTGTTTCTCTGAAAATCTCTGTAAATATACAGAGAAAAACGCCCAAAAAGACCGAGAAAAACACAAAAATGTGTTTCTCAGAAAAAAAAAAACCAAGAAAAGCGCCAAAAAAATTATTTTATCTGCGAAAAGATCAGAAAAACGCCACAAAAATGTGTTTCTTTGAAAATCTCTGTAAAGATACAGAGAAAAACGCCCAAAAAGACCGAGAAAAACACAAAAATGTGTTTCTCTGCAAATGATGGACTTTAACGCCTAAAATGTTCAAAATTTGGAAAAAATGAACTACCTGGTGTACAAAATTCAAATTTACCCTGTGGCTGAGTTTCATTTTGTACACCTAATATTCCGGAAAAAATGGCAACGGCCGGCACCGCACAAAACTTCAATAATCAATTTTCCTCAAGGGGGTCTTCCACAAACTCCCTCAGAAACCGAACATGGAATGCATCTTCATTTTCCAGTAAGATTGTTAACCGTCTGAAAATTGGAGTATCTCCCCCAACAAAACAGAAACCGTCGAAAAATCATGTGAAAAGGTGTTTTTTGGCTTCACGGACCTCTCAAGTGAGGAAGCTATCGTGCTCAAATCTGACATTTTGAGTTTATTTTTTGACGCTATAAATTATCTGTACGATTAGTCATAATAGACTGCGACTTTCTCAAAAAACCCCATCGAATATGGCGAGAAAAAGCCAAGAATAGAATATCAAGTTCTCAAAATAAAAAGAATGTCGCAATACGATCACGTACACTTTCATCCTCCGCTTTTTTTTCAAGAACCGGACGTACTCATCATACCGGGAGTGTTGGGAAAGTAATATCGCAAATTTCTTACCTTTACGATGCGAATAAAATATATAAAATATTCCAGGGAAAAATAAAAATACTAGTCTGGAGCTGGCCCCGACGGGAACTTCCTTAAAGAGAAGTAACAATATAGGAGGGGAATTATAACGGAGGGGGAAGTATATGGGAGGGGAAGTATAACGGAGGGGGAAGTATAACGGAGGGGGAATTATAACGGAGGGGGAAGTATATGGGAGGGGAAGTATAACGGAGGGGGAACTATAACGGAGGGGAAGTAAAACGGAGGGGGAAGTATAACGGAGGGGGAAGTATAACGGAGTGGGAAGTATAACGGAGTAGGAAGTATAAAGGAAGGGGATGGAGTAGGGAGGGAAAGTATAAAAATTTTCCGGGTTTTCCTTTTTTTTTTTTTTTTTTGTTTTTTTTTTTTCCAAAAATTTTCTAAGTTCTTTTTTTGAAAAATTTTCCAAGTTTTTTTTTTTTTCGAAAAATTTTCCTGGTTTTTCTTTCTTTTTCTTTTCTTTTTTTTTTTTTTTTTTGAAAAATTTTCTAAGTTCTTTTTTTCGAAAAATTTTCTAAGTGTCAAGGTAGAAATAATGGGCTCTTTGGCCTAGGGATGTGCCTCTCGTAAAGGGTAGAAGTACGAAATTTCTCCCTACTTATAAAAATAGTAATTAAAAAGTGGCAATTTTTTTGCACCAAAAATTCTTAAAAAATATAAGGAGTAATTGGTGAAAATTTGGTGAAAATCGGATTAACGGTTCGGCCGCAGCGAATTTTTTAAAATTTCAAACAGACATATCTCCGCCATTTTTTCGAAATTCAAAAATCCCCCTCGTAACATTCTTCTTCACCGGCTAAAGAAATTTTGGTGAAAATTTGGTGAAAATCGGATGAAAATTGTGGCCGTAAAGTGTTCCGGAAAAAAATGCTACGGACAAAGTTGAGATCGGTAAAGATCAATATTCGATTTTACCCTCCGGACCCCGGAAGACCCCTCCCCAAAAACCCGACATGGAGGGTATCACAATAACTTCTTTAAGGAAGTCAACATCTTTAACAAGACTGCTGTAAAAACAAAGTTGTCAATTTGGTGTACAAACATCCTTTTTATCGGGTTTTAAATACTTTTCCTCGATTTTTCGGTGTAGAAACACCCGTTTCGTTGGGTTTTTGAGCTATCAGCACCCTATTTAGCGGCCTTTGAACCGTTTCCCTTTATTTTTTGGTGTAAAAACATCTTTTTTATCGGGTTTTAATTACTTTTCCTCGATTTTTCGGTGTAGAAACACCAGTTTCATTGGGTTTTTGAGCTATCAGCACCCTATTTAGCGGCCTTTGAACCGTTTCCCTTTATTTTTTGGTGTACAAACATCTTTTTTATCGGGTTTTAATTACTTTTCCTCGTTTTTTCGGTATAGAAACACCCGTTTCATTGGGTTTTTGAGCTATCAGCACCCTATTTAGCGGCCTTTGAACCGTTTCCCTTTATTTTTTGGTGTAAAAACATCTTTTTTATCGGGTTTTAATTACTTTTCCTCGTTTTTTCGGTATAGAAACACCCGTTTCATTGGGTTTTTGAGCTATCAGCACCCTATTTAGCGGCCTTTGAACCGTTTCCCTTTATTTTTTGGTGTAAAAACATCTTTTTTACAGGCTGTTTGTTAAAGTTGTCAACCAATTTGGTGTACAAACATCTTTGTTATCGGGTTTTAATTACTTTTCCACGATTTTTCGGTGTAGAAACACCCGTTTCATTGGGTTTTTGAGCTATCAGCACCCTATTTAGCGGCCTATGAACCGTTTCCCTTTATTTTTTGGTGTAAAAACATCTTTTTTACAGGCTGTTTAGCCGTTGAACATCTTTTTTGGGTCGGTTTCCTCGATTTCGACCTTTCATAACATTATTTGGAGAGCAAAAAAATGCCTCTAAATGGTAAAAAAATGTAAAAGGATTAGATGAAGATGAGAAATGCGCAAATGTGATAGGTCAATCAAGTGTCCATTAGGGTCGACCTTGAAAGTCGAAAAATTACATTCTCCTTTATCTTACCTTATGTCCGATTCTTATCCGACGTCTTAAACATCACCTGACGATCTACCAAAGGCGTTTATTAAAAGCGGCCTATGAAATACGCTTAGGAAAGAAAGAAACTGAGAACAATAATTAGCCTAAAAGAAATTCCCCTTCACTTATATTTCGTTATATTCGTTTTCGATCATTGCGTAAACTCAAAAATAAAACATTTTCTACATTATAAACTATTAGATGTACAAAATGAAACTCAACCACAGGGTAAATTTGAATTTTGTAGATTTTAGCCGAGTTTCATTCATTTCAGTAGTTCATTTTTTCAAAATTTTGAACATTTTAGGCGTTAAAGTCCATCAAAAGTTGACCTTCTCCGTGTAAGAAGGTTATTGAAGTATAACCATTAAGAAGGTTAATTTTTAAAGGCTTGTAAATCGTAAATCGTTACAGATATTGAAAAAATGCACTAAATAAAATCTGTTGGAAATTTAATTCTCTTTAATTTTTATTCTATTCATTTTTTCTCTAGGACGCACTGTTTTCAAGATAAATTTATTTTTAAAAAAAAGTATTTTCTGAAAATGGTGCAACCTAGAAAAAAATAATTAAGTACAAATTTATAGAGAATTAAATTTCCTACAATTTTTATTTATTAGGTGTACAAAATGAAACTCAGCCACAGGGTAAATTTGAATTTTGTAGATTTTAGCCGAGTTTCATTTTGTCCACCTAATAACTTTTTGGTATTTTATATTTTTATGATCGATTCTATTTTATGACATTGATTTGTGGTTATTGCGAGAAGATTCTTTAGGTTGGGCGAAAAGGGTTATAAAATGACATAAGAGACAAAACTAGATAACAAAAAAAAAGCTTCCTGGTCGTCCCACTGACCGATCTACCGAGATAAGACGACATCGATGACGTAACTTTTAAATCACCCCCTAAATTCTATTTAAAGTGACATTCTCAAGTAAAGCACGCATTTTTATAAAATCAAAGATGTTGCAACGGTTTTTTATAAATGGGGAATGCGGGATCTTCTCCAGAGGTTCGATAAGAAAGTGAATCGTCATTTATTTAATTGAAAGCTCCTGTTTAACATATGTAAGATTTATGTGCTTAACAAAAAGTTAAATATCCTTTTTAATCTTCTGTTTAAATAAGTTTGTTGTGGCTTTCAGAAAAGTAAACACCTGCTATTAAAATGATTATAAAATTTTATTTTATTTTTTTTAACTAAAATTAACTTTTTATTGCGTTTTCACCAATTTTACGACTTTAACGAAATTTCTCGTAGAAAAAAAAGTTTTTTTAAAGGAAGATCCCTCAGCCAAAAACCGAAGGTGGAGAGTAATACAATAACCTCTCTTAAAAACGTTAAAAGTTAAAAACGTGGGAAGGCCAAAACCGAATTTTTTGGTTACTGTCGGTTTAAAGCTTCTGATTTCGGTTAACCCACTTCTGATATCGGTTATCCCACTTCTGATATCGGTTATCCCGCTTCTGATATCGGTTATCCCGCTTCTGATATCGGTTATCCCACTTCTGATATCGGCTATCCCACTTCTGATATCATTTATCCAACTTCTTATATCGGTATACCACTTCTGATATCGCTCACCTCACTTCTGATCTAGGAGATCCAATTACGTTATAGTAAATTCGGCTACAGTAAAAACCCGGTTATAGTAAAAAAAATTACTTATTTTTTTGGTTTATTATAAGCGAAGTCGATTGTTTTCTATGTTCCTTTTGGCAAGGAAAAGTTATTTTATTGACAAATAAGAAAATTGCTTCATTTTATAATAGAGATTCTTCATATCGGTATCGAGGAAGTCTGAAGAAGGTTTGGTACTGTCGACTTCGGTTTAAAGCTTCTGATTTCGGTTATCCCACTTCTGATATCGGTTATCCCACTTCTGATATCGGTTGTCCCACTTCTGATATCGGTTATCCCACTTCTGATATCGGCTATACCACTTCTGATATCGGTTATCCCACTTCTGATATCGGCTATACCACTTCTGATATCGGTTATCCCACTTCTGATATCGGTTATCCCACTTCTGATATCGGCTATCCCACTTCTGATATCGGCTATCCCACATCTGATATCGATTTTCTAAAATAGGTTCCTGATTTAGCAACCAATCTACGATAGGCTGTTTATGACTTTCCGCCTTATTGGTCCTGAAAAGTTTTCGTAGTTATAAGAAAAAATGTATTCCTAAAACCTTGACATTAATTTCAATATTGCTTCATTGGTCTAATAGAAAAGTATCTAGGAAAATATTATATTGTCTTCTAAAGGTCAGAAGTATGGAAAAAGATTGCGAAGCATCTCACGCTCTATTATGTGTCGTTTTCTGCGAAATATCGCGCTCCAAATAATTCGATTTTTAAGCAAACAATATTGACCTTTTGTTTGATGAATTAGATTTAAATAAATTTATTCTTTTCAGTGTATAACGAGAGGGGTTTTTTTTCTAGTTTACAGGTCGGGAGGTCGCTCCTGTTCTCCATCAAGTTGCCCTGTTACGTCACCCCACCGAATTCCAAAAAAAAAGCCTAAAAAGAGAAGTTTCATAAAATCGAAAGTCTGACAGAATTTTTAATTACTTTTTTTTTTCCATGAAATAAGAAAATATTTAATTTTAAACTACCGAACTTATAAATTTTGTAGGATGACAGAGAGAATAAGAAATAAATTTTTCAACATTTCATTCTGAGATATACATCAAATTAACAACCTTGTAGACATGACCATGCGATAATTTATAAAAATAAAAATTTATTATACGATCGGAGTGCAAGGTGAGATCGTCGCCGTGTCAAAGTCCGGTCTGAAAATGTTACTGGGGGAACAGGAAGGCTTCCTTAACAGAAAAACGTTCAAATATCATAACCGAAAAATTATTCAACAGGTCACATAACGTCGGTCTTATTTTTGAGATGGAAACAATAAATTTTTTTTACATCCTAATGACAGGCGTGATGTGACATAGGTTTCCCCTTTGGGGTAATCAATCAATTCTTTTGTAAGAAAAGAAACTTACATTTTTTGTCTTCACCGTGTATTTGGTACTTGATCAAAAAATCTACCCAAAAATTACCGGTTTTTTCCGCATTTTATTTAATTTTTCATAGTTTTTTAGCGTTTTTTTGAAGCCCAATACACTCCTTTTTAAGGGATGTTTACCCAAGAAAACTCACTTTTACTCGGAATTATTATCGCCAAGGAGTACAATTTTTACGCTATTTTTGGCTCAAGACTCCTCAAAATTAGGGGCCCCAAAACCGGATTTTTTGGTTACTGTCGCCTTCGGTTTGAAGCTTCTGATATCGGTTATCCCACTTCTGATATCGGTTATCCCACTACTGATATCGGTTATAACACTTCTGATATGGGTTATCCCACTTCTGATATCGGCTATCCCACTTCTGATATCGGTTATCCCACTTCTGATATCGGTTATAACACTTCTGATATGGGTTATCCCACTTCTGATATCGGCTATCCCACTTCTGATATCGGTTATCCCACTTCTGATATCGGTTATAACACTTCTGATATCGGTTATCCCACTTCTGATATCGGTTATCCCACTACTGATATCGGTTATCCCACTTCTGATATCGGTTATAACACTTCTGATATGGGTTATCCCACTTCTGATATCGGCTATCCCACTTCTGATATCGGTTATCCCACTTCTGATATCGGTTATAACACTTCTGATATGGGTTATCCCACTTCTGATATCGGCTATCCCACTTCTGATATCGGCTATCCCACTTCTGATATCGGCTATCCCACTTCTGATATCGGCTATCCCACTTCCGATATCGGATATCCCACTTCTGATATCGGTTATCCCACTACTGATATCGGTTATCCCACTTCTGATATCGGTTATAACACTTCTGATATGGGTTATCCCACTTCTGATATCGGCTATCCCACTTCTGATATCGGTTATCCCACTTCTGATATCGGTTATAACACTTCTGATATGGGTTATCCCACTTCTGATATCGGCTATCCCACTTCTGATATCGGCTATCCCACTTCTGATATCGGCTATCCCACTTCTGATATCGGCTATCCCACTTCCGATATCGGATATCCCACTTCTGATATCGGCTATCCCACTTCTGATATCGGCTATCCCACTTCTGATATCGGCTATCCCACTTCTGATATCGGCTATCCCACTTCTGATATCGGCTATCCCACTTCTGATATCGGCTATCCCACTTCTGATATCGGCTATCCCACTTCCGATATCGGATATCCCACTTCTGATATCGGCTATCCCACTTCTGATATCGGCTATCCCACTTCTGATATCGGCTATCCCACTTCTGATATCGGCTATCCCACTTCTGATATCGGCTATCCCACTTCTGATATCGGCTATCCCACTTCTGATATCGGCTATCCCACTTCTGATATCGGTTATCCTACTTCTGATCTAGGTAATCCAATTACGTTATACTAAATTCGGCTTCAGTGAAAACCAGGTCATAGTAAACAAAAGTTAATTTTTTTGGTTTACTATAACCAAAGTCGATTGTTTATTATGTTCCTTTTGACAAGGAAATTTTATTGACAAATAAGAAAATTGCTTCATTTTGTAATAGGGATTCTTTATATCGGTAACGAGGAAGTCTGAAAAAGGTTGTGCTTTAATATCAAATGAAAGTCGACGCATTTTATAACTTCGTGATAAACGATGAGGTAAATCACACCGAACGCATCAGGAATCCAATCAAACCTACGTTTCTTTGTTTTATTACAATAAGTTATAACCCAATTTCCTCGAACGTTTAAGAAGTCCGATGTCAAAAGGTTAAAACACGATTGGAGGCCTGCTGTTGCCGGATTTATTGACTTTTATGCAAGTTTCCGCTGTGAAAAAAATTCCGATTTCCAAGATATGAGAAAGACTAGATCGCCCTTAATTAACACGCGGACGTTTCACACGTCTGAGAGTCGATCACAATCGATTTTCGCTTACCTTAGATTTCAGGAATTTTTATTCTCATTAAAATTGCTTACCTATTAAACTTTCTGTTTTTATAACTTTTGATTTTTTTCGACATATAAATTATGAAACCGAGCAATGGGTCAAATGGGTAGCATGTGTCATTTTGACGTTACAAAAATCGAAATTTCTTTTTTTGAAATATCATCCTCGAGGACAAATCTTGATGGATTTTGCCACTTTACGACCGTTCTGTTCGAAAGTTTGATTTTCAAGATTCCAGGAAAGGGCCCAAGTGTTAAAGAGGGTTTTTGGCCAGGAAACCCAAGGATGCCCTTCAAAAAGTAATTTAAAAGGAGTTTCTTCGACGATTACATCCAGAAAAAAAGCCCTACAATCCTAATAGTGTAAATTGGGGATTTGTTAACCCAAAAACGTATGAAAACGTCAAATCCGACCATCAAAGAAGTAGATTTGATAAAAAAAGCCTCGGAAAACGAGCTAAATCCGCCAAAAAAAACCTAGAAAAACGCCTAAAAATCCATTTATAAGAGGGTTTATACGCGGAGAAAATGATGGGAATCCACGTATTAGGTGTACAAAATGAAATTCGGCTAAAATCTACAAAATTCAAATTTACCCTGTGGCTGAGTTTCATTTTTTACACCTAATAAATAAAAATTGTAGGAAATTTAATTCTCTATAAATTTGTACTTACTCGTAATTGTTTTTTTCTAGGATGCACCATTTTCGGAAAATAATTTTTTTTTAAATAAATTTATCTTGAAAACAGTGCGTCCTAGAGAAAAAATGAATAGAATACAAATTAAAGAAAATTAAATTTCCAACAGATTTTATTTAGTGCATTTTTTCAATATGTGTAACGGTTTACGATTTACAAGCCTTAAAAAATTAACCTTCTTAATGGTTATACTTCAATAACCTTCTTACACGGAGAAGTTCAACTTTTGATGGACTTTAACGCCTAAAATGTTCAAAATTTTGAAAAAATGAACTACTAGGTGTACAGAATGAAACTGGGCTAAAATCTACAAAATTCAAATTTACCCTGTGGCTGAGTTTCATTTTGTACACCTAATATGAAATTTCTCCCTCGAGGGGAAAGAATACGCCAAAATATTCGGTAAAATATGGGGCTAAAAAAAACTCTAAAAAGGTGTTTCTCATTAAAAAAAAACCTGGAAACCACGAAATTTCCATGCAAAAAGACCGAAAAAAAAAAGCGCCCGAAAAATGCGTTCATATGCAAAAATACGCTGTGAAACTGAAGAGAATCCAGTTAGATAAGTACGCGAAAAAAAAACCAAAAAAGAACCCCCAAAAATTTAGTAAAAAAGGGGTTTCTTGGACCAAAACCTAGGAAACCTACAGAAAATCCTCTAAAAGTGGGCTTCTCTCAAGTATGAAGGTAGAAATAATGGGATTTTTGCCCAAGAGAGGTCCCTCTCGCAAGGCGTGGAAGTATGAAATTTCTCCCTCGAGCGGAAAGTATGAAATACGCTAAAATATTCGATAAAATATGGGGCTAAAAAAAACTCTAAAAAGCTGTTTCTCATTAAAAAAGACCTGGAAACCACGAAAAAAAAAGACCGAAAAAAGCGCCCGAAAAATGAGTTCATATGCAAAAATACGCGGTGACACTGAAGAAAATCCAGTTGGATAAGTACACGAAAAAAAAAACCAAAAAGTACCTACCCCCAAAAATTTTGTAAAAACGGTGTTTATTGGACCAAAACTAGGAAACCAACAGAAAATCCTATAAAAGAGGGCTTCTCTCAAGTATCAAGGTAGAAAAAATGGGATTTTTGCCCAAGAGAGGTCCCTCTCGTATGGCGTGGAAGTATGAAATTTCTCCCTACTACTATAATATGATAATTAATGTCGTAAAAACACCCTCTTTACATTCTTGTTCACCGGCTAAAGAAAATTGTATGAAAATTTGGTGAAAATCGGTTGAAAACTGTGGTTCGGAAGAAAATGCTATGGCACTAAGTTGAGAACCGTAAAGATCAATATTCGATTTGACCCTCCGGGGTCTGGAAGACCCTTACCCAAAAACTCGTCGTGGAGGGTATCACAATAACTTCTCTAAGGAAGATAAAAGGGGGTTCGAGAAAAAAATGGATTTCGTATCAAATTCTTCACTGACTTTGTTGAGTGCCACAAGTTTGCCGCTATCTTCTCCGATCCTTCCCTGGGTTTTCGGAAGAATTTCGTTCGTTTAAGGCTTTTTTTGGGTCTTGTGTTTTAACAAAGCGAACTGAAAATTCCGATTCCTCTCACACTTAAGTAGCTCACCGCAGGGAATCTCGACTTCCTCAAACGCAAACAGTTTTCGATTATTTTGCGGTCACGAACGCTCTTCCAATAATTTCTCCCAAGTAAATCCGCAATTTTTCTTCTTTCTAATCGTTTCTTTACCGTCCATGAAAAAAAAAAAGAACTTAAAACAGTAGGTTTCGTCAGCGCAAATTGCTTAAAGACGTTGGCGATTTAAGAATTCTGAATGACTCCTTGAGAAACACAAAGCGCTAATCTATCCTTTAAAACCCAGCGATTAACCTAACGTACAAATATGGTTTTATTGATTCTTTTTATTAATTATAGAGATTAAGCCACGCATTTTATGTAGAGGTGATTATTTTTTTGAAATGTCAATACAGGGGTTAGAAAATTTTTTTTTAAGGACAGAAAATGTATAAGGGTTTATTTTAAATTGAAAATTGATGAGTGTTTTTAATTAAAAAGGTGCTGTAATTAATTGAAATTGGGAATTTTGGATGACGAGACGTCAGACACATTTTTCACCATGTCAAGGATGAGAGCTCAAGATGCACTTTCCATTTCTGAACGTTTTATGGACGGTACTTTTTTTGGCGAGGATGATCGAGGAGAGACGGGGCTTCGCCTTTGTAATTATCGCCCGGGAAGGGGTAGTCCGACCGTCCTGCGCGGGTGGGATTGTATAACGGTTAAAGGTCGTACACTTTTGAGACGGAGCCGGGGGGTTGCCTGGGCGAGGGACTTCTTCATAAGTGGGGAGGATAGCGATCAACTACTTAAAGGAAACTCAGACCTCCAACCCTTCACAGTTCCTTCACGTCAGCTATCACAACATGAAATCTTGTGTAAGTACCAGTGTTTCAGCTCCTCAGAAAATATCATACATTCAAAAGTGCTCCATGGATATAAAACGTTGAAAATTTTATTTAATTTTTTTTTTAACTAAAGCAGGTAACCTAAATTCAGAAAAAACGCATAATTTTAACTTAAATTGAGGTTTCAAAAAATTTTGATGGATACGCCCTTTGTCTTTTAAATTTTTATTAAACTCTTAAATGTTGAACTCCTAATTAAGGGGCTTATGCAGGTGCTCTAGCGGTATTGACAGGCCATACCCTTCGGGAGCTTAATCCAAAGTGCTGTCTTAAGTAAATAATCCACAGAAGCAGTTTTTTTTTTTAATTTAAAATTTCTACACAGCATTTTTCCTCCTTTATTTAAAATTTAAAAATTTAAACTTTTTTGCGTCAATGTTTTCTATTAGGTGTACAAAATGAAACTCGGCTAAAATCTACAAAATTCAAATTTCCCTGTGGCTGAGTTTCATTTTGTACACCTAATAAATAAAAATTGTAGGAAATTTAATTCTCTATTTTGTACTTAATTATTTTTTTCTAGGATGCACCATTTTCGGAAAATAATTTTTTTAAAAAATAAATTTATCTTGAAAACAGTGCGTCCTAGAGAAAAAATGAATAGAATAAAAATTAAAGAAAATTAAATTTCCAACAGATTTTATTTAGTGCATTTTTTCAATATCTGTAACGGTTTACGATTTACAAGCCTTTAAAATTTAACCTTCTTAATGGTTATACTTCAATAACCTTCTTACACGGAGGTCAACTTTTGATAGACTTTAACGCCTAAAATGTTTAAAATTTTGAAAAAATGAACTACTAGGTGTACAAAATGGAACTCGGCTAAAATCTACAAAATTCAAATTTACCCTGTGGCTGAGTTTCATTTTGTACACCTAATAAATAAAAATTGTAGGAAATTTAATTCTCTATAAATTTGTACTTAATTATTTTTTTCTAGGATGCACCATTTTCGGAAAATAATTTTTTTTTAAATAAATTTATCTTGAAAATAGTGCGTCCTAGAGAAAAAATGAATAGAATAAAAATTGAAGAGAATTAAATTTCCAACAGATTTTATTTAGTGCATTTTTTCAATATCTGTCACGGTTTACGATTTACAAGCCTTTAAAAATTAACCTTCTTAATGGTTATACTTCAATAACCTTCTTACACGGAGAAGGTCAACTTTTGATGGACTTTAACGCTTTAAAAATGAACTACTAAGTGTACAAAATGAAATTCGGCTAAAATCTACAAAATTCAAATTTACCCTGTGGCTGAGTTTCATTTTGTACACCTAATATTATAGTCAACTAGGCCGGAAGACCCATTTTCAAAATGCGTCAGTCAATGGTATCACAATAACTTCTTCGCCTTTTCGAAGACCTTCACGTTGTTACTGCGCACTGCCTGTTAATAATTTTAACGCCACTATAAAAAGATTTGAAATTTCCAATTTGAAGAAAATTTGGAAAAATCTTGAGGAGGACCTTCTTTGTCTGCTGGACCTGTCAGTTTTATTGGCAGCAGTGGTCCACTCTCCCCAATATATTATGTTTCTGAAACCCCTCAAAAACTCCGATTTTTCATGAGAATTTGGAAAATTTGAAGAAAATTTGGAAAAATCTTGAGGAGCTCCTTTGTCTGCTGGACCTGTCAGTTTTATTGGCAGCAGTGGTCCACTCTCCCCAATATGTTTCTGATACCCCTCAAAAACTCCGATTTTTCATGAGAATTTGGAAAATTTGGAAAAATCTTGAGGAGCTCCTTTGTCTGCTGGACCTGTCAGTTTTATTGGCAGCAGTGTTCCACTCTCCCCAATATATGTTTCTGAAACCCCTAAAAACTCCGATTTTTCATGAGAAAACGATCATTTTGTTCATTTTTTGAGGAAATTTGGATTAAGCCAGCTTCCTAAAAAAGTCGTTTTTCGCAAACACGAGTTTGCGTGGGTGCGATATTTGCATGTTTAAAATCGTTCGTTGCACAACTGGATTAAGGATGAGAAATCCGAATAAATCGACCTTATTTTCCGGATCAAAGTTCAACATGAATCCTTAAATCGCGTGACCCGAAAACGTATGAAAACCCATGAAGAAACGCAGGTCCTCAGGAAATCCCATGAGAATCTGGACTTGAAAATGAAGAAACATTAATTTTGCTGTGTTTTAGGCGGCTTTTTTGTTTATCCTCGGTTCGGCCTTGGCTGCTCCACAATACCAACAGCAACAGCAGCAGTATCAGAGCAACCCTCAGCAACAGATCCCGATCGTTTCCCAACAGCAAGACGGACCCAACGTCGACGGATCTTACAGTTTCAGGTAAAAAAGTATTTCCGACCTAAGGCAACATTATATAAAAAATTCTTTTCTTCTTAAATATCACTGAATCACAATTTTTAAAGGTGAAAGTGTTAACGGAGCATTGTGCAACATCATTTTTTAAGATCTTCTTCACGTTTAAGGTCGCGTTAATATATCTTAACCCGGTAAATTTGAAGAATAGATTAAAATGACAGCTGTTGCTCTATCGAATTTTTATAGACAAGGTCGATTTCTATTTCCAAACTGCGCGAAAGGCTATGAGAAAAAGAACTTTGGGAATTTTGTTTTGCAATTTGAATTTTAAAATTGTTTAAGGAAATTGGTGTTTTGTGATGAATTTTATTGCTGAGAGTTCGAGGTTGGGGTGAAGGAGATGATATTTTTTATGTTTAATTTATACATCCTTGTTTTTTTAGTTATGAAACTGGAAATGGAATCCAAGCGCAAGAACAAGGATATGTCAAAAACTTCGGGCAGGGCGAGCCGAACGAGCTTCAGTCGGCGCAGGGTTCTTATTCGTACACGTCGCCTGAAGGGCAGGTCATCCAAGTGACTTACACAGCCGACGAAAACGGTTTCGTCCCCCAGGGAGCTCATCTTCCGACCCCGCCTCCGATTCCGGAAGCGATCCTCAAAGCTCTTCAGTTCATCGCCTCTCAGCCTCAGCAAGACTACGACGATAGGGGATTCCCAATCGGCGGTTCCGCCCCCAGGCCCCAACAACCTAACCAGCAAAGATACGGAAAATAATCGTAAAAAAAAATTATCCAAAGTCTTGTACATTTTATAGCCTTTAAGAAACCAAACAATGGCACTTGTTTTTTTTATACCATTTTTGTACTTTAGCTAGATTTTAATTTATTATAAAAATACAAAAAAATGCTTTCATATATCATTTTTTATTTATCTTACACAAAAATGTACTAGTTTGAAGAGCTTCCAACGAAAATGTCCTTAAAGAGAAGGAAAAATTTAGGAGGAGGAAGTATAACTGAAAAAAGTTTAAGGAGGGGGAAGTATAAAGGAGGGGAAGTACTAGGAGGGGGAGATCAGGGATGGGAAGAATAATTTCAAGAATTTAAACAAATTTTCCTCTTTTTACATTCTCAAATTTTCCTCTCGTTACATTCTTGTTCACCGACTAAGGATAAGAAGGAAGGAACCCGACGTGGAAGGTATCGCAATAACTTCCTTAAAGAAAACCTTAAATTACCTCCTCTATATAAGCCAACAAAACATGTCCAAACTTGAAATTTTTTTCTTTACACATTGGAGATTAAAGAAATAAGAAAAAAAAAAAAGCCCGCGGCGACGTCCTTGCTTGATCGCCCACTTCGTATGTTGGTAAACATGGAAAACCTTAAATTACCTCCTCTTTATAAGCAAACAAAACATGTCCTAACTTGAAAATTTTTTCTTTACACAATGGAGAGCCCTACCTTTCTTTTAAGGAAGTTCATTTCAGGCTTGAAAGAAGAATAAATTGAATTTAAATACTATTTTTAATATTTTATATAACCTTGATGGCACGAGGGGATTTTTAATTGGCTACTCAGCTAAAATCTCTCATCCTTGACAATAACAGGTGTACAAAATGAAACTCGGCTAAAATCTTCAAAATTCAAATTTACCCTGTGGCTGAGTTTCATTTCGCACACCTAATAAATAAAATTTGTAGGAAATTTAATTCTCTATAAATTTGCACTTAATTATTTTTTCTAGGATGCACCATTTTCGGAAAATAATTTTTTTTAAAATAAATTTATCATGAAAACAGTGCGTCCTAGAAAAAAAATGAATAGAATAAAAATTAAAGAGAATTAAATTTCCAACAGATTTTATTTTGTGCATTTTTTCAATATCTGTAACGGTTTACGATTTACAAGCGTATAAAATTAACCTTCTTAATGGTTATACTTCAATAACCTTCTTACATGGAGAAGGTCAACTTTTGATGGACTTTAACGCCTAAAATGTTCAAAATTTTGAAAAAATGAACTACTGGGTGTACAAAATAAACTCGGCTAAAATCTACAAAATTCAAATTTACCCTGTGGCTGAGTTTCATTTTGTACACCTAATATGGATCAGGAACATAAAGTCTTTGAAAGTGACCTTGAAAATTTTAAAAAGCCTACCACATTTTTGATGAGGGTGGCTATCACTTAAGTCAGGCAATATGGGGAAGAACACAAGATTCTGAAACTCCTCAAAAGATGCTGTAAGATCAAAGCTATAAAGCTTTTTTTATTTTTTAAATTTACCTACAACTCCTCCTGATATCCATAAAATACAAGAAAGTCTTTTCAATTATTGGATGCTGAAGATGGGTCAAAATATCAAAAGTCATCATCTGCAATAAGTCACAAAAAAAACCGTTTATTCTGTTACGTGGTTGTAAAACTGTTCCTACGAAGTTTTCAAACTTGGTAAAGCACTTAGTTATGGCTTTTGTATTCATCTCCGCCCACAATCCGCCGGGAAACAAATTGCTGTTATTATCCGTGTTAAACCGTGAGAATAATGAGTTAGGTTGCTTTTAAAAAGGTATAAATCAGCTTATAAAAATCACTATCGAATGACGAGCTTCTAAATCCTTAAAAGGTGGCCTTATCAGGTTGACAGAAATGAAGGGCAATTGACTCCTCGCAGAATGCCCAAAATTCGGAGTTACCGTGCAAATAGGGCACATTTTGGGCAGGAGATTAATTTGCCATTTTAACTATTTTGGGCAAGGTGTCCTGGGGATTTGGCCTTCATTTCCTTCATTCGCTAAAGGAATCTCTGGGCCATGATTATGAAAGAGTACGCCATCTAGCGGTTTACGTTCTCAGCGTTTTGTAGAAAGTAGTTATACCAAGCCAGAAATACACTTAAGGAAGAACGATTGCCTAAGTCAAGGAACAGCCAGGCATTTTCTGATTTCCTGGTTTATGGCAGATGGTGCAATAAAACGCTAAACAACGAACAGTGGCAGGGAAAAGCTTCCATGAACGCTTTGGCAACCCTTGAGGACCCTGGGACAATACTGCTTTGCTATAGCCCAAAAGGACTCAATTTTTGATGGCCATTTTACCTACAGGAACTTCGTGCTGGAGGTGTTACGCTTGTCAATGGCTTAAAAATCGTTAGAATGGAATTATGAAAATGTGTCTAAAATGGGAATAAGTTATGTAATTCTGAAGACTTTTTTTTTTTTTTCTCTTGTTACGAATGAGACTAGTCAAAGGTCGATAGGACAATTCGTTCTCGGCGCCCCTCCACCATTTTGGCCGTTTTAAACCACTTAGTCCAGTCAATCTAAAAAATAAGGATTTTTTTTTCTCTTTTATTCGCCCATTTCAGACTTAGGTTGACTGGACAAACTGGGCTATAAGACCGGTGATTCTAGGACCGATAGGTCGCGTAAAAATCCAGAGAAATTTTTGTTTGTTGAAGAAGTACTGAGAAAAAATCCCAAAATCTTTTATTACGGAATTAACTGGTATTAAAAAATAGTTGAAAAATAACGGGCGTTTCTTAGTCCAAAACTTCGTTGAAAAAGGTGTGTCTGGACAAAAAGAAAAGAAGAAAAACA
This sequence comes from Orius insidiosus, assembly GCA_014119065.1. Taxonomy (NCBI): domain Eukaryota; kingdom Metazoa; phylum Arthropoda; class Insecta; order Hemiptera; family Anthocoridae; genus Orius; species Orius insidiosus. The sequence continues at coordinate 73,494 of JACGAQ010000057.1, read as the reverse complement.
AAGAAAAACATCGAAAATTTGGGGATAAAGGGACAAAATATTAGGTGTACAAAATGAAACTCAGCCACAGGGTAAATTTGAATTTTGTAGCTTTTAGCCGAGTTTCATCTTGCACTCCTAGTAGTTCATTTTTTCAAAATTTTGAACATTTTCGGCGTTAAAGTCCATCAAAAGTTGACCTTCTCCGTGTAAGAAGGTTATTGAGGTATATCTGTCGCAGCCCTTTTGTAGAATTAGCCTTTTTGCAAAAAGGCTAGCCTCTTTGCAAAACGCCGGCGTTTTGTGGAATGAAACGTTGTGGAACAAAACGCCTGGTCGATTTCCGCCTTTTTGTAAAAAGGCTGCATGTGCTTAGCCTTTTTGCTAAAATATTTTCATTTTACAAAGAGGCTAGCGGCGGCTAGCCTTTTTATAAAAAGTCTAATTCAGGCTTTTTATAAAACGGCTGCTAGGTAATACTGTGGAAGTCTTCCCGCCTTTCAGGATAAGTGATAACTGATAACATGCACAATAACGTAACTTAATATGTAACTTAATTTTCATTCTCTCGCGAGGATGCGCTCGTTGGATACCTCTAGGGGGTTAATTTTTTTCCTCTCGCGAGGATGCGGTCGTTAGATACCTCTAAGGGGTCTAGACACCTCTAGGTATCCAACGAGTGCATCCTCGCGAGAGGAAAAAAATTAACCCCCTAGTGGTATCCAACGAGCGCATCCTCGCGAGAGAAAGAAAATTAAGTTTATTGTGCGTGTTATCAGTTATCACTTTTCCTGAAAGGCGGGAAGACTTCCACAGTAATAACAAACAGCCTTTTTACAAAAAGGCGAGGAGTCGTCAGCCGTTTTACAAAACGGCGAGCCGCTATTAGCCTCTTTGTAAATTGAAAATATTTTAGCAAAAAGGCTAAGCACATCCAGCCTTTTTACAAAAAGGCGGAAATCGACCAGGCGTTTTGTCAATCAACGTTTCATTCCACAAAACGCCGGCGTTTTGCAAAGAGGCTAGCCTTTTTGCAAAAAGGCTAATTTTACAAAAGGGCTACGACATATCCATTAAGAAGGTTAATTTTTAAAGGCTTGTAAATCGTAAACCGTTACAGATATTGAAAAAATGCACTACATAAAATCTGTTGGAAATTTAATTCTCTTTAATTTTTATTCTATTCATTTTTTCTCTAGGACGCACTGTTTTCAAGATAAATTTATTTTTTTTAAAAATTATTTTCCGAAAATGGTGCATCCTAGAAAAAAATAATTAAGTGCAACTTTATAGAGAATTAAATTTCCTACAAGTTTTATTTATTAGGTGTACAAAATGAAACTCAGCCACTGGGTAAATTTGAATTTTGTAGATTTTAGCCCAGTTTCATTTTATACACCAAATACTTACCGTAAACAACGCACCAAAAAGTGTGATTTTTTTCTCTTTAAGAGCGATTGCACCATAACCCTGCAAAGAGATAATAACCCGCATAGCTTTTCAACCCCCAGCAGAAATTTTTCTTGGCAGGAAGAAACCATGCTTCTGCCTGGAAAGCCACCGAAACGGCAGAACTCAGAAGACAGTTTGGAACAGATAAAAGACCGCAGAAAACGCCTTCACCGTAATTGAAAACGAACGAAAATCCGAGAGAAACGGCGATTCTCGGTAGATACCTTGAAGGCCCTAAGTAAAGAGTAGGTTGGCCATGTAGACCTATTGGTATATGTAGGGTAATATGGCACCCCACTATCAACTGATTCCGTGGTGTAGCGGTTATCACATCTGCCTAACACGCAGAAGGTCCCCAGTTCGATCCTGGGCGGAATCAAAACTTTTTGTTAAATTTACATAATAAATTTGCTCATTTACCAACATGCTGTAAATTTTACTTTAATTTGTTGTATTTTTTAAAAATAAATAAACATAAAAAAAGATTCAATACACATTGAAAAAAATATTTTACTTTTCATGTTGGTACCCCTGGGCCACCTTGATCCCTTTAGTGGACTGGACCGGATATTGAAGAATCGAAAACAATATCGATTTCCTGATAAAAAAAAAACATCGTTGGTTATGCTCTGATCCAGGGATGTCCATATTGATGATTCTTGACCTTCCTTTCACTGTTTAAAAAACACACTCATTAAAAGTACGTTACAAAAATATACGACCTTCCTTCCAAGTATTAAACGTCCTGAATCTAATCCCCCCCTCCGTAATTTTGCGGTTTTTCGTGTTCAATTGTTAATTCCATCGGCAGGATTCCTAAAAAAAAAATTTTCACCCTTTTTTTTTCGCCGTGGCAATTTCGAAACGGAATCTTCGGTCCCAACTTGTAAGATTTGAATCGCAAATTACATAGTTCACGTAATATGAAGTTTTATTAACACAAAAAAAAATTTAACCTTTCAACTCTGAAATTTCAAAACTACTAGACAGGCAATATTTCAAATTTTGTGAAGTCTAGACTTTTGATTTGCATATATTAATAGCTTAATTAGTTAAGAAGGGCCTAATCACTTTTAAAATTAATTAAAGAAATACAAAATTAATATTTTTATAGCTAAAAATGTTTTGGTCACTACAAAACGTGTGGCTGGGATGGGAGCTCTTGTCAATTTATGAACTCCTGACATTTCAAACGTTTATTTTCGTGGAAGAAAGGCACAACTCGAAATCGTTGAGACAATTCATTCGATCGCCCAGGCGTCTCGACAATGTTTACAGATTTTTAAAAATTTACATTCATAAGTTTATATTTTTTCCTTGACTAAGGATTTGCCGTTATTTAATCGTTTTCGTCATAGATATTCGGTTTCTTCTTCAACCTCGGCACTTTTTTGGATATTGCAGTTTAATTCTCTTGACTATTATAATTTGTAAATTCTCCCATCAATATCTCATATTTTACACGTTATATCACAATTTTTCGCCCTTGAGCATTGAGTGGCACTTTTACTTTTTTTTATTTTATCGGTCACATTATCTTTTCTTTCTTTTTTCTCATCTTTTTAAATAATTCTTTCTCCTTTACTTTGATTTTAACAAATTTACTTCACAACTTATTGTTTTACCCTCACTATTTTTAAGGAAGGGTCTTCCAGACCCGTAGATTTGGGCTTATTGGAAGTGGGAGTAAAATAATCGTTTTCCGGGAGTAAATAAATCAGGAAAAATTATGAGTGTTTTTATTTTTTTGTAGAAAAAAAATTTCAATGACGTAATTATTTCTGAATTAGATTTTTTTATGCACCTGTGTAATTAAAAATAAAATTAAAAGAATACAAAGCGGCAAAATAAACGTTTGGAAGAATATTTTTTGGAGGAAAAACAGATTTTTGGGCGTTTCCACGTTTTTACGTTTCCTTGTCGTTGAGGAGTCGAGAAGAAAATTCAGTTTTTTCTTGATTCAAGGCGATTTTCTCTCCCTTTCAGCCGAAAAAAATCCCGTTTTTGAAGTTTTTGGGCCAGTTTTTTTTTTTTTTTTTTTTTTTTTTTTGAGCAATAAAACTCAGTTTTTCCCGATTCAAAGCGATTTTCTCGGCTGAAAGAGCGAGAAAATCCCGTTTTTGGGCCTTTTTTGAACGAATCGAGAAGAAAACTCTGTTTTTTCCTGATTCTAGGCGATTTTCTCGTTCGTTTAGCCGAGAAATCCCGTTTTTGAGGTTTTTGGGCTTATTTATTTTGAGCGATTCGAAAAGAAACCTCAGTTTTTTCTTGATTCAAGGCGATTTTCTCGCTCTTTCAGCCGAGAATATCCCGTTTTTGAAGTTTTTGGGCCTTTTTTTTAAGCGATTCGGGAAGAAAACTCAGTTTTTCCTGATTCAAGGCGATTTTCTCGCTCTTTCAGCCGAGAATATCCCGTTTTTGAAGTGTTTGGGCCTTTTTTTTTTAGCGATTCAAGAAGAAAACTCAGTTTTTTTCTGATTCAAGGCGATTTTCTCGCTCTTTCAGCCGAGAAAAACCCGTTTTTGAAGTTTTTGGGCCTTTTTTGAACGAAAAAATCTCCTTTTGCTGAATTTTAATGTGTTTTCTTCAGTAATTTTGATAGGAAAACCGCCTTTCAAAAAATGATCTGGATTTTGCATACGTTTTTTGGCCTAGTAACCTCCTTAGGAACGATTTTTTTCGGTTTTCCTCGTTCTTTCTGCCAATAAACCCCATTTTTAACAGATTATTGAGCTTTTGCCCCAGTCTATTGGACAATAAAACTTTTATAGCGAGTTTCAGGGCGTTTTTGGGCGATTTCCGAGTCTACACCTCAAATTCTATGGGCTCAACTTGCCTTAAAAATGGCGTTTAGACAAACTGTGAAGGAAAAAACCGAGGCTCTATAAAAATAGAGTTTTTCAAAGGAAAACTTCTAAAAATTCAATAAAAATGGTGAGACATAAAAGCTAAAATTTTACCCTAATCTTCTTGGACTTCACCGGGAGCTTCTTTGTTTCTCAAAATTCCGTCATCCCGGAAGTTAATTCCAAAATAATGACAAAGTAGAAGATTTTAATTTTTTTTAATCAGCTAATAATCTCCTCCCTTGAAGCAATTATTTTTCAACCGCAGACCCCTTCGCCGAGGGTTGTGCCGATGGTGGGAGCGCCTATAAACTTCGCGCCTTCGGGGCAACTTCATTCAGTGCCTTCTCAAGACTCCTGAGGAAATGAAGCTCTTAGTAAGTACGAAGAAAATGTGATACACTAAATTTTCAACTTCTTCCACAATTTTTTTAAAGCAGGAAATTAACCTAGTGTCTCCTCTTAGCGTTTTTCAGACCCCATGGGGTCAAAACGACCTGCTGTGCTTACCAAATTTTTAGGTGGCAATTTTTTCAGAAATAATTTACAGTGGAAGTATCCATAATTTTTTTTCAAATTTTCTTTTTAAATTTTTTTTATGTAGAAGAAGTTTGAGTTATCATGCTCTGGTCTGACCACAACCCCGATAAAATGAATTTTTTGTTATTGTGAAAGTTATTGTGAAACCCTCTATAGATTTTGCAGACTCCGCAGACAATTTGTGAAGAACCTCAACTGTGTCATTGTACAAAGAAAAAATTTTTAGGAATAATGGAGGAAGAATGACTGTGATAACGGGTATCTCAGTGGGTTCACAGTGAAAAGAAGAATGATTGCGATAGAGGGAATAGCTCACCTGACGATGCTTTTTAAGCCGAAACGCGTCGTGTGATACCCGTTATCACAGTCATTCTTCCTCCACTATTGGTTATTAGAAAAATCAAGCTCCTTGCGGAATACATACGCAATAAAAATTAGAATATCGAAAAAAATTTTCTTTAGCCAAGTTAATTATTTATTAATTCATAAATAATTAATTATTTTATTAATTTATTAATTATTTATTAATGTATTAATTATTTATTAATTCGTAAAAAAGAGTCTGTGAGGTAATTTTAGAAAGCCTGGCAATGGAATTGATGTTCTAAGGCTAGGAAATAAGCTGAAATTATTAGGGACACGTTATGCTGATGAGAACATCCTTTTGCTGTTTACCTTGGCATTTTTTTTTTTTTTTTTTTAACTTGGCGATTAATTTCTTCCCTATTTTTTTTTTTTTTTTGGTCTAAATTCTTCCACAACTGAAGTTCGTGTACTTAATGTTGAATTAGTGCTAGGCCGTGTTTTCAATATCAATTGTGTATGAGTTTAATGAACTATAGGAAGAAAAGGATTTTGCAGTTTTCAAGGATTTAGAGAAAAAATAGGTTTCTTTGTTAGCATGTAAGTCCGATCTTAAGATTAGAGGGTTCTTAATTCTAAGGTTGTTGAAAGACGGTAATATCACGAATCTCCATTCTTTGCACGATTAATTGAAACTTCTTTTTTTTTTACAACTTCCGTTTTTTTTTTTTCAGGCTCTAGTTTGTGTGGCCATTGTAGTCAACGAAGCACAATCGGCGATCCTTTCCAATTTGGCCCAAGCCGTCGGGGGAGCTGCGGCGAAAATTTTAAATTACCAAAACGAAAACTATGGAGCCGAAGGATATAAATTTTCGTAAGTAATTTATCTTTTTGAAAAAAGTGAGGAATTTCCGTAAAAAAATGTTTATTTTATGCATCTATTTTGACGCACGATCCTTCTGTTCTTCCTCATTATTCAAGGACAAAAAAGTACAACCGCCAATCTTCCAAGCATTGATTTACCCAAAAGGTAGGGTTGATTCGATATGGCCTTCCTTCCGATATTTTATCCGATACGATATTTTTGAAAAATATCGTAAAAGTATATCGGAAGGGAAGTATCGGATGAACCGATATATCGGAAGGGAAGTATCGGAAGGGAAGTATCGGATGAACCGATATATCGGAAGGGAAATATCGGATGAACCGATATATCGGAAGGGAAATATCGGATGAACCGATATATCGGAAGGAAAGTATCGGATGAACCGATATATCGGAAGGGAAATATCGGATGAACCGATATATCGGGAGGAAAGTATCGATACAAATATCGCAAATATCGGAAGAAAAATATCGGATGTACCGATATATCGGAAGGAAAATATCGGATGTACCGATATATCGGATGGAAAATATCGGATGAACCGATATATCGGGAGGAAAGTATCGATACAAATATCGCAAATATCGGATGTACCGATATATCGGAAGGAAAATATCGGATGTACCGATATATCGGAAGGAAAATATCGGATGTACCGATATATCGGAAGGAAAATATCGGATGAACCGATATATCGGGAGGAAAGTATCGATACAAATATCGCAAATATCGGATGTACCGATATATCGGAAGAAAAATATCGGATGTACCGATATATCGGAAGGAAAATATCGGATGTACCGATATATCGGAAGGAAAATATCGGATGAACCGATATATCGGGAGGAAAGTATCGATACAAATATCGCAAATATCGGATGTACCGATATATCGGAAGGAAAATATCGGATGTACCGATATATCGGAAGGAAAATATCGGATGAACCGATATATCGGAAGGAAAATATCGGATGCACCGATATATCGGAAGGAAAATATCGGATGAACCGATATATCGGAAGGAAAATATCGGATGAACCGATATATCGGAAGGAAAATATCGGATGAACCGATATATCGGAAGGAAAATATCGGATGAACCGATATATCGGAAGGAAAATATCGGATGAACCGATATATCGGAAGGAAAATATCGGATGAACCGATATATCGGAAGGAAAATATCGGATGAACCGATATATCGGGAGGAAAGTATCGATACAAATATCGCAAATATCGGAAGAAAAATATCGATATTCCGATATATCGGAAGTATCGCAACAACCCTGGCAAAAGGCACATTTATATAGTTTATTATAAAAACGCTTGTGTTAACATCTCTGTGACCTATGTACATTACGAAATCAAACGGTTTTATGGCATTCCCTTAAAATAATTATGTGCAAAAACGTTTTCGATTAGTCTTAAGTTATGCCAAGGTCTTTGACGGCCACTGTAAAAGGGAAGATCTACTCTGACGTCATAATTTGTGCAATAACTTTTTTCAGGTATGAAACCGATGACGGTACGAAAAGAGAAGAAAAAGGCGAATTCGTCAACGGAATTTGGACTGTGACTGGTATGTACGCTTGGAAGGATCCTGAAGGCAAAGAGCACGCGACCATGTACAAGGCGGACGATAAAGGATACGTTACCGAAGAAGAAAGGGGTGGACTGAGCGCAGGAGCTTTGGCATCTTTGGCTGGATAAACTAAAAACTAAACAAAAATTCCTATTCTTTAGGTTGTACTAATAAAAAAATTTTTACACATTTTTTCACGCATTTTTTTGTGATCAAAAGCGCGCTCCGTACCTTTTATGTTCTTTTATCAATAGTCAAAATAAATCATCAGTTTGCCTAAGAAGAAACTTGCTTAAACCTATGTGGCTTCCGCCTTATTGCCATCGCGACAAAAAGGAGCCACCAACAAAAGGCCCTTTTAACTAACTTAAAGAAGTTTTTGTTTTACCCACTACGTCCGGTTTTTGGGGAAGGGTCTTTCATACCCCGGAGGGTCAAATCGAATATTGATCTTACCGATCTCAACTTTGTCTGTGGTGCCGGCCGTCCGTAGCATTTTTCCGGAACACTTTACGGCCACAGTTTTCATCCGATTTTCACCAAATTTTCACCAATTACTCCTTATATTTTTTAAGAATTTTTGGTGTAAAAAAATTGCCACTTTTTAATTAAGTACATATTAATTTTTTTTAGTAGGGAGAAATTTTATACTTCTACCCGTTACGAGAGGCACATTCCTAGGCCAAAAAGCCCATTATTTCTACCTTGACACTTAAAAAATTTCGAAAAAAAAGAACTTAAAAAATTTTCAAAAAAAACCGGAAATTTAAAAAAAAAACTCGGAAAATTGAAAAAAATAAACTCGGAAAATTTTTCGAAAAAAAAACTTCCCTCTCTCTTATACTTCCCCTCCCTTATACTTCCCCCTCCTTTATACTTTCCCTCCGTTCGTTATACTTTCGTTCCCTTATACTTCCCCTCCCATATACTTCCCTCTCCGTTGTACGTCCCCTCCGTTATACTTCCCCCTCCTATATTGTTCTTTCTCTTTACGGATGTTTTCGTTGGAAGCTCGTCATTTTTTTTAACTTCTTCGTGAAGAAACATTCTTGTGATACCCTCCATGTCTTCGGGTTTTCTCGTCCCCTAATTTCTTGACATTTAACAAAATGATCCAATCTCCGTCAGGGCCCTTCAGACCATTTTCTACCACTGTTGGTTATGGGTGGCAGCATTAGTCCCTGAAATCACACTACCAACATAATTCGCCACCACACGAAAATCCCTGCTAAAAACTGTTTTAAAATCAATAGAATAAGACATCAGGATACTGTCCCCATAATCATTCGACAAAATAAACGCTTTTAGCCATATTTTGTGTCTTTTGCTAACATTCAGGCTTTTCTTCATTGAGTTGGTAGTCCTGACTTCTTGGATTACACAGTAATTATTACAAGAAACAGTAGAAAAATTTGTGAAAAATAAAAACTTCTTTTCTTTTCTGGAGTAAATAAGGGAATCTGGTAGGGGATTCCGTTAATCAAAAACACATTCGTCCCTACTTCTCTCCTCCGAAAAAGCCCGATCCCCTCTCAGGCAAATACTATCTCAAGGTCGTTTTCTCGTCACAAACACCGGTTTCCTGTTGCCATGGGCAAGTCAAGATTTTAAAAATATCCGTAAATTGTCACTTCCACGAAGCCCTAAAACGCAAAAAAACGTATATGTAAGTTCAAATTTTTATTATTTTATTCGCCAAAAATCAATAATTTTTTTTATTATCCACAATAAAAACCCTGAATAAACTTAGTTTATTTTTATTTTTTGTTTATAAACAAGGAAAGAAAAAAAAATAATTATGCAAAAAAAAAACCTTTTATAAAACCACTAATCTCAGCAAATTTTTTTTAACAAATTATTAGGTGTAGAAAATGAAACTCGGCTAAAATCTACAAAATTCAAATTTACCCTGTGGCTGAGTTTCATTTTGTACACCTAATAAATAAAAATTGTAGGAATTTTAATTTTCTGTAAAGTACTTAATTATTTTTTTCTGCACCATTTTCGGAAAATAATTTTTGTTAAAAATAAATTTATCTTGAAAACAGTGCGTCCTAGAGAAAAAATGAATAGAATAAAAATGAAAGAGAATTGAATTTCCAACAGATTTTATTTAGTGCATTTTTTCAATATCTGTAACGGTTTACGATTTACAAGCCTTTAAAAATTAACCTTCTTAATAGTTATACTTCAATAACCTTCTTACACGGTGAAGGTCAACTTTTGATGGACTTGAACGCCTAAAATGTTCAAAATTTTGAAAAAATGAACTCTAGGTGTAAATGAAACTCGGCTAAAATCTACAAAATTCAAATTTACCCTGTGGCTGAGTTTCATTTTGTACACCTAATAAATAAAAATTGTAGGAAATTTAATTTTCTAAAAGATTGTACTTATTGTTTTTTTCTAGGATACACCATTTTCGGAAAATAATTTTTTTTAAAAATACATTTATCTTGAAAACAGTGCGTCCTAGAGAAAATATTAATAGAATAAAAATTAAAGAGAATTAAATTTCCAACAGATTTTATTTAGTGCATTTTTTCAATATCTGTAACGGTTTACGATTTACAAGCCTTTAAAAATTAACCTTCTTAATAGTTATACTTCAATAACCTTCTTACACGGTGAAGGTCAACTTTTGATGGACTTGAACGCCTAAAATGTTAAAAATTTTGAAAAAATGAACTACTAGGTGTAAATGAAACTCGGCTAAAATCTACAAAATTTACCCTGGGGCTGAGTTTTATTTTGTACACCAATAAATGTACTATTTTTAGACATTATTTTGAAAAAAATCCTACGATAATTATATGCATTACTTAAATAATGAAAGTTTTCAGAAAATGTATTTCAAAGGTCTTTTAAATATCTCTTACGTCCTTGTTTTTGAAAACATTTACCCCGTGTAATCTTATCTCTCGCATAAAAGAAAGAATATTCTAAAATATTTTCCTTCATCATTCGATGTTCAAAAGTCAAGCAGGATTTAAACTCAAACATTATTGGCAGAATGTCGGCGTTGAAGCAGTGCAGCCGGCTGGCGAGAGTAGCGACGCGAAAAACGAAATATTATGGACTGCAGCAAATCCGTCCGATATCCATCGCTCCCTCGTTAATTTTAAAAAACGTTCCTCACCGTCAGAAATTTTTCGTCAATGGATACGCTCAGTGGAACCCCAATATCGTCAAATCGAAAATCCCAGACGTTTCTTTGCCGAAAGTAACTCTCACCGATCAAATCTGGAATAAAATCGACCGTTGGCCAGACAGTACCGCACTGGTAAATTTTATTTTATTCATTTTTATTTTTATTTATTTTTTTCTTAGGTTTGCGGCGTGACTGGAAAAGAAGTGAAATACAGTGAACTTCGAAATGACTGTAAAAAATTCGGTGTAGCACTTTTAAAAGAATTAGGGCTCAAACCTGGAGAAGTAATCGCTGCTATTTTACCGAACACTATTGAATATCCAGCTATTTTATTAGGAGCTTTAGAAGCCGGAATTATCGTCACGACAATAAATCCTGCATACACTGCTGGTAAATATTTAAGGTCTAACAGGTGTTTTTCAAACTGTAAAATCGAAAAAAGGTACTTTGAAAACGGTGTTTTTTGTGGTGAAAGATGGAAAATCCAATAAAAATTAGATTTATTGGTCGAAATATCGAGAAAAACGCGCAAAAATTGGTGCGAAGGTTGTTTGTTGGCCGGTAGACAAAAGAAACGACCAAAAAAAAACTCGTTTTTCGGGTCTAAGATAGTTAGAAACACTCGAAAACCCAGCCTGACCTTAGAAAAACTTGAAAATCTATTGAAAAACGCACAAAGGTACTTTTCAAAACGGTGTTTTTTGGGCTGAAAGTAGGAAAATCGGATAAAACATAGATTTATTGGTCGGGAAATCGAGAAAAACGCGCAAAAATAGGTACAAAGGTTGCTTCTTGGCCGGTAGGCAAAAAAAACGACCAAGAAAACCTTGTTTTTCGGGTCTAAGATAGTTAGAAACACTCGAAAACCCAGCCTGACCTTAGAAAAACCTGAAAATCCATTGAAAAACACAAAAAGGTACTTTCAAAACGGTGTTTTTTGGGCTGAAAGAATAATATAGAAAGTATATATCCGATAAAAAATAGATTTAATGGTCGGGAAACCGAGAAAAACGCGCAAAAATAGGTACAAAGGTTGCTTCTTGGCCGGTAGACAAATAAAAACGACAAAAAAAAGCTTGTTTTTTGGGTCTATGATAGTTAGAAACACTGGAAAACCCAGCCTGACCTTAGAAAAACTTGAAAATCCATTGAAAAACGCACAAAGGTACTTTTAAAACGTTGTTTTTTGGGCTGAAAGTAGGAAAATCCGATAAAACTTTGATTTATTGGTCGGGAAATCGAGAAAAACGAGCAAAAATAGGTACAAAGGTTGCTTCTTGGCCGGTAGACAAATAAAAACGACCAAAAAAAGCTTGTTTTTCGGGTCTAAGATAGTTAAAAACACTCGAAAACCCAGTCTGACCTAAAAAAAACCCTGATAATCCGTTGAAAAACGCCCAAAGGTACTTTCAAAACGTTTTTTTTTTTTTTTTTTTTCTTTCTTTTTTTTGAAAGAAGGAAAAAACGATAAAATTTAGATTTATTGGTAGGGAAATCGAGAAAAACGCGCAAAAATAGGTGCAAAGGTTTTTTGTTGGCCGGTAGACAAAAGAAGCCACCAAAAAACTCGTTTTTCGGGTCTAAGATAGTTAGAAACACTCGAAAATCCATCCTGACCTAAAAAAAAAAAAAAAACGAAAATCCGTTGAAAAACGCCCAAAACGGTTTTTCTTTTTTTTTTTTGCTGAAAGTAGGAAAAAAAACCATAAAACTTGGATTCATTGGTCAGAAAATCGAGAAAAACGCGCAAAAATAGGTACAAAGGTTGCTTCTTGGCCGGTAGACCAAAAAACGACCATAAAAAGCATGTTTTTCGGGTCTAAGATAGTTAGAAACACTCGAAAACCCAGTCTGAAAAAAAAAAAACCTGAAAATCAGTTGAAAAACGCCCAAATGTACTTTCAAAACGGTGTTTTTTGGGCTGAAAGTAGGAAAATCCGATAAAACTTAGATTTATTGGTCGGGAAATCGAGAAAAACGCGCAAAAATAAGTAGAAAGGTTGCTTCTTGGCCGGTAGACAAAAAAACGACCATAAAAAGCATGTTTTTCGGGTCTAAAATAGTTAGAAATACTCGAAAACCCAGCCTGACCTTAGAAAAACTTGAAAATCCATTGAAAAACGCCCAAAGGTACTTTAAACGGTGTTTTTTGGGCTAAAAGTAGGAAAATCCGATAAAACATAGATTTATTGGTCGGGAAATCGAGAAAAACGCGTAAAAATAGGTACAAAGGTTTTTTGTTGGCCGGTAGACAAAAGAAACGACCAAAAAAACTCGTTTTCCGGGTCTAAGATAGTTAGAAACACTCGAAAACCCAGTCTGACTTTAGAAAAACTTGAAAATCCATTGAAAAACACACAAAGGTACTTTCAAAACGGTGTTTTTTGGGCTAAAAGTAGGAAAATCCGATAAAACTTGGATTTGTTGGTCGGGAAACCTAGAAAAACGCGCAAAAATAGGTACAAAGGTTGCTTCTTGGCCGGTAGACAAAAAAAAGCGACCAAAAAAAGCTTGTTTTTCGGGTCTAAGATAGTTAGAAACACTCGAAAACCCAGTCTAACCTACAAAAAACCTAAAAATCCGTTGAAAAACGCCCAAAAATTTTTTTTTTTTTTGCTGAAAGTAGGAAAAAACGATAAAACTTAGATTTATTGGTCGGGAAATCGAGAAAAACGCCCAAAAATAGGTACAAAGGATGCTTCTTGGCCGGTAGACAAAAAAAAACACCAAAAAACCTTGTTTTTCGGGTCTAAGGTAGTTAACAACACTCGAAAACCTAGCCTGACCTTAGAAAAACTTGAAAATCCATTGAAAAACACACAAAGGTACTTTGAAAACGGTGTTTTTTGCGCTGAAAGTAGGAAAATCCGATAAAACTTAGATTTATTGGTCGGGAAATCGAGAAAAACGCGTAAAAATAGGTACAAAGGTTTTTTGTTGGCCGGTAGACAAAAGAAACGACCAAAAAAACTCGTTTTCCGGGTCTAAGATAGTTAGAAACACTCGAAAACCCAGTCTGACTTTAGAAAAACTTGAAAATCCATTGAAAAACACACAAAGGTACTTTCAAAACGGTGTTTTTTGGGCTAAAAGTAGGAAAATCCGATAAAACTTGGATTTGTTGGTCGGGAAACCTAGAAAAACGCGCAAAAATAGGTACAAAGGTTGCTTCTTGGCCGGTAGACAAAAAAAAGCGACCAAAAAAAGCTTGTTTTTCGGGTCTAAGATAGTTAGAAACACTCGAAAACCCAGTCTAACCTACAAAAACCTAAAAATCCGTTGAAAAACGCCCAAAATTTTTTTTTTTTTTGCTGAAAGTAGGAAAAAACGATAAAACTTAGATTTATTGGTCGGGAAATCGAGAAAAACGCCCAAAAATAGGTACAAAGGATGCTTCTTGGCCGGTAGACAAAAAAAAACACCAAAAAAAACCTTGTTTTTCGGGTCTAAGGTAGTTAACAACACTCGAAAACCTAGCCTGACCTTAGAAAAACTTGAAAATCCATTGAAAAACACACAAAGGTACTTTGAAAACGGTGTTTTTTGCGCTGAAAGTAGGAAAATCCGATAAAACTTAGATTTATTGGTCGGGAAATCGAGAAAAACGCGCAAAACTAGGTACAAAGGTTTATTCTTGGCCGGTAGACAAAAAAAAAACCACCAAGAAAACCTTGTTTTTCGGGTCTAAGATATGTAGTAAGAAACTCTCGAAAACCCAGCCTGACCTATTGCTGAAAGTAGGAAAATCCGATAAAACTTAGATTTATTGGTCGGGAAATCGAGAAAAACGCGCAAAAATAGGTACAAAGGATGCTTCTTGGCCGGTAGACAAAAAAATAATGACCCTGCGGTAGCAGGGACTAAAAGGTAGATTTCTTTTCATGATTAAAATTAATATGTATAAACACAAATATATAATTATGTTATAAAATGATGATATAAGAAAAATTGCGCCACTGAGCCCCTAGAAAAACATCTGATAATTTATTAATAAAATATTTAATAATTTCCCGGTATAAATTTAAATTTTTTTTAAAGTTTAGCTAGTTCAATATTTTGCGCCTGGCTCGTCCGAACCTGCTTTAATTAATTTTTTACACGCCCTCGCAGAGGTCTTAAAGTTTTTTTTTGCAAAAGGACTAGGATTTCAATAGAAAATGCCAATTTTGTCTTTTAAGCCCTAAGTAAAGTAGGTGAATCGCTGGTCCGATTTCAGTTATTAACGAACTCGTCCGAGCTATTGAGATAAAAGCTCTAAATACCGGATATCGTCACCCTCACATTAAAATTGCTCCAGTTATCGTGCTAATATATATACATATACATATATAAACTTTTCAACTGAGGATGGTTTTGGGGTCCAGGAGGTATGAAACGAAAAACGTATAGAAAATTTTTTGAATCTGCGACTACTTGGTACATTACAATAGGTAGATTTTTGAAGAAAAGAAATCTACCTAAAACACCAAAAAAACCTTGTTTTTCGGGTCTATGATAGTTAAAAACACTCGAAAATCCACCCTGGCTGTAGAATAACCCGAAAATCCTTTGAAAAATGCACTGTATGACCTAAAAAGGAGCCCTAACCTGATTTGAGTGCTTTGTTTTTTTTAGATGAAATCGCATTTCAAATCAAAGATTCTGGAGCGAAATTGGCCGTGACGTTTTCTCAAAAAGTCAACGTTTTGCTTGATGTGAGGGAAAAATTCGGATTTCCTGATTTAGAGATCGTTTCGACCGGAAAAGATCTTCCTGAAAACGTAAAAAGTTATCAAAAATTGATTTCTAGCGCAAACCCGGACCTTCTCAACGATTTGAAACCTAAGAAATTCTCATCAGACGACACAATCGTCATTCCATATTCGAGCGGTACAACCGGAAAGCCGAAAGGGGTCTGTTTAACTCATCAAAATATAGTATCAAATCTTATCGCGATGGAAAAGCTGGGACACTTCCAAGATACATCTGGTATTTCATTTGTGCACTCAAACTGATTAACGGTTACGATTTTAGCGAAGTATCAGGAGGTTGTACCGGTTGTTCTTCCCATGTTTCATATTTATGGGATGACTGTTGTGGTCGGACAAGCTCTGAGTAGAGGAGCGAAGTTAATAATGCTCCCTAAATTCGAAGAAGAAATGTTTTTAAGAGCACTTAAAGACTACAAGGTATATTTTAAAAGATTGCAGAAACAAAAAGACATCATTTCTTGTAGGCGACTATTCTATACGTAGCTCCTCCGTTAGTTCTTTATATTGGAAACAGTCCGAAAGTGACGAAAGACCATTTGAAAACTCTGAAGACAATTTTGAGCGGTGCAGCACCCGTCGGGGAGCTCGACATCGAAAAATGTTTGAAAAAATCTCCCGAAAGTGTGGAATATATGCAAGGATACGGTTTGACCGAGACCTCCCCGGGTGTATGCTCGATGATACACGGATATAAAATTTACAGCTCAGTAGGACCTCCGGTTGTCAACACTTTGGTCAAAATTATCGATATTCAGACTCAGCAGGCCCTTGGGAATAACGAAGAAGGAGAAATATGCGTCAAAGGACCTCAAGTAAGATTTCATTATTTATTCGGTGTACAAAATGAAACTCGGCCAAAATCTACAAAATTCAAATTTACCCTGTGGTTTCATTTTGTACACCTAATAAATAAAAATTGTAGGAACTTTAATTTTCTATAAATTTGTACTTAATTATTTTTTTCTAGGATGCACCATTTTCGGAAAATAATTTTTTTTTAAATAAATTTATCTTGAAAACAGTGCGTCCTAGAGAAAAAATGAATAGAATAAAAATTAAAGAGAATTAAATTTCCAACAGATTTTATTTAGTGCATTTTTTCAATATCTGTAACGGTTTGCGATTTACAAGCCTTTAAAAATTAACCTTCTTAATGGTTATACTTCAATAACCTTCTTACACGGAGAAGGTCAACTTTTGATGGACTTTAACGCCTAAAATGTTTGAAAAAATGAACTAATAGATGTACAAAATGAAACTCGGCTAAAATCTACAAAATTCAAAGCCCTGTGGCTGAGTTTCATTTTGTACACCTAATAAATTTCTTATTTTTCCTTTTTAGGTTATGAAATGTTATCTAAATAACAAAGAAGCTACTGATGCAGTATTGAAAGACGGTTGGTTCCATACTGGAGATATCGGATATTATGATACAGAAGGCTTTTTTTATGTGACTGATCGCGTCAAAGAGCTCATTAAAGTCAAAGGTTTTCAAGTGGCGCCCGCTGAATTGGAATCCCTCCTCAGAAGCCATCCGGACGTCGCAGACGCAGGAGTCATCGGTGCACCTCACCCAAGACACGGCGAAACTCCCGTCGCATTCGTCCAATTAAATTCAGGGAAAACCCCAGACGAAAAAGCTCTTAAAGACTACCTCAAAGATAAGCTCGCCAAATATAAACAAATTGAAAAATTCGTTTTCGTCGACTCCATACCGAAAAGCGCCGCAGGGAAAATTTTAAGAAAAGAGCTAAGAGTACAGTTACAAAACATTAAATGAACACATGGGTTATATTTTATTATTTTTATAAAAGTTTTAATAAAAAGTTTTAAAAAACTATGAAATCCTTTCTAACCTTATTATTAATCAATTTTGGCTACTGTGCTGAAGAAAAGATCGTCGGTGGACGTCCTGCTACAATGAACAGCTTTCCTTTTCTGGTTTCCATACAAAGAAACTTAAACCGAAAATTAGTGCATATCTGCGGAGGGACTATCGTTAGTTCTACTCAAGTATTGACCGCATGCCATTGCCTTTCTTTTGTGAGCTCCTCAGGCTTCAAACCCATCAAAACAAAAGATCTTTCAGTATTAGCTGGGAGTGAAGACTTATCAGGCATTGGATTGAGCAGTCAAGTAAAAGAAAAAAAATCAGCACAATTATTAGGTGTACAAAATGAAACTTGGCTAAAATCTACAAAATTCAAATTGACCCTGTGGCTGAGTTTCATTTTGTACACCTAATCGTAGGAAATTTAATTTTCTATAACTTTGTACTTAATTATTTTTTTCTAGGATGCACCATTTTTGGAAAATAATTTTTTTTAAATAAATTTATTTTGAAAACAGTGCGTCCTAGACAAAAAATGAATAGAATAAAAATTAAAGAGAATTGAATTTCCAACAGATTTTATTTAGTGCATTTTTTCAATATCTGTAACGGTTTACGATTTACAAACCTTTAAAAATTAACCTTCTTAACGGTTATACTTACTTTTGATGGACTTTGACGCTTAAAATGTTTAAAATTTTGAAAAAATGAACTACTAGGTGTACAAAATTGTAGGAAATTTAATTCTCTATAAATTTGCTCTTAATTATTTTTTCTAGGATGCACCATTTTCGGAAAATATTTTTTTAAATAAATTTATCTTGAAAACAGTGCGTCCTAGAGAAAAAATGAATAGAATAACAATTAAAGAGAATTAAATTTCCAACAGATTTTATTTAGTGCATTTTTTCAATATCTGTAACGGTTTACGATTTACAAGCCTTTAAAAATTAACCTTCTTAACGGTTAAACTTCAATAACCTTCTTACACGGAGGAGGTCAACTTTTGATAGACTTTTTGAAAAAATGAACTAGGTGTACAAAATGAAACTCGGCTAAAATCTACAAAATACAAAACCCTGTGGCTGAGTTTCATTTTGTACACCTAATAAAAACCATTTATAGAGGAAACGTGTCAACTCGACTCTCATACATCCAGATTGTCGGAAACACGATCACGGGCTAGTTTACGACATAGGAGTCATCAAAGTTCGAAATCATTTTACGTTTAATTCTTCCAGAGTGCAGCCTGCAAAAATCCCAATTGGATATTCTGTAAATATCTTTACAGCCTGTAAATCATAATTTCTTTTTTAGCCTAAAAAAAGAACCATCTTGTTCAATTCGTTAGTCTACAGGCTGTGCGCTGCAGTCGGCTGGGGGAAGCGAGATATGAAAATATCTGGACTTTTTAAAGTCGACATATATTTAATCGATAATCAAATGTGCTCGAATTTATTAAACGATGCCAAAAAAGTGAGATTCACATTTTTTGGATCATTTTATATTTTTTAGCCTTCGGAAATTAACGACTGCCATGTTTGTACTTTGAGCAAAGCAGAAAAAGACGCTTGCGAAGGGGATTCCGGTGGGCCGTTAGTCTGCGGTGATACCGTCTACGCTATTGTTTCTTTCGGCTTTGGCTGCGGACGAAAAAATATACCAGGAATATGCACCAGAATCGATGTTTTATCTTCTTGGATATCAAAAACCACGGGTCTCAGCAATTCTTCTAAAATTAGTTTTCATCTGGTGCTATTATGTTTAAAATTTTTATGTTTTTGGCTTTTGTGCACGGTACTGAATATATGTTGAAAATAGAAGAGCATAAAAAATACGTTTGCCCGGCCTCATTAGTGACTGTTAAAACTGCAGTGACCAGCGCGAGATGCGTCACGACTGTTTTCTTTGAAGAATCTTGGATTTTGAAAAATCACACAAATTATACAGTTTTTGCAGGGAATTTCGAAAAAGCTCAGAGACTTAACGTTTCTTATTGGTGGGCACATCCAAGGTATAAAAGATCGAAATCCGGAGTGGCGAAAAATGATGTCGCTATAGTTAACTTTGATGGTTTGGTATTAAACGAGTTCGTCCATTTAATCTCTTTTATGTCGATATATCGTTTGATTTTGTACGAAAAAACGGATGGTTTAAAAGGGAAAGAATGTTTGGTTATATCTTGGGTCGGATACGACCTACATGTCCTGCGTGTCAAAATGATCGAAGATGACATCTGCGAAAGAAGACTCTGTGAGTTCTACGGGAAGAAATACTGCGAAATCGACGTCGACAAATTGGGCTTGATTTGCGGTGTCCTTCGTGAAAAAAACGAAATTTGTTTTGACGGTTCGGGAAGTCCTCTTGTCTGCAACGGACTTTTGGCCGGGATTACAACATGGGGTTTGAGATGCGGCGATAACCGTTTTCCGGTTCTTTTCACCAAACTGGAGATTCTATTCGAAATGGAACATTTTGACTTTTACAAAAGCAGTAAAGCCAGTAAGAGATTTGATGGAATTTATGGCTATTTTGGTTTTTTTATAATAAAAATGTATGTCATGTGTTAATTCTGTGCATTGAAAAAGGTTACCAGGAGAATCACGGGGTTAAGCAGAGAGCGTGCAGCAAAAACGAACTGCCACCCAATTGTACCCCTTTCGAGACCGTAGGCGACTACAGTTGCCCAGCGGGAAGCCTCTCTAAGATTTTAATACCTTCGCTTCCCATGGCGCTAGCGAAATGCAAAAACTGGCCATCTATTTGGGAAGAAATGAACTACGTGAAGATCGCATCACTCGTCGCTTTCTGTGCTTTGCTGGGCGCTGGGAGCGGTCGGGGAGAAGTGAGGGGAAAAGTGCTGCGCCAGTAGCGCAGAGAATCCGGCGTCAGACGGGTAGATGGCAGTGGTGAAGCAAATAAAGAACGATCGAAATTTTACAATTTTTATTTCATTTTTAACTGAACCGATGATTCAAGTCTAGCAGAGTCTACCGACGTACCAATCGACTCTGTACGGAGTGAAGATTGGAGGAGGGTAGACACTCGGTCTATTCGGCGGGCAATAGTAAGGCGTGCAGCATTGCGGAGGTCCACACGGATAGCACCAATCATCGCAATGAGCTAAAAAAATATCGTTAGCTTAAAAAAATATAAGTCCATTACCAGAACCGCCGTTTCTCCCATTTCCATTGCCGTTCGTTCTTCCATGTCCTCCAACTCCATTCCCGTTGCTACCACAGTTTCCGCACATTTTTCAAGCAACTTCACTTAATAAAGGTTCAGTTTTTTTTTATAAATTTTTTTGTGTGCGTATTTTTGAATTTTTTATATCAAATGAATCATTTTATAAATCAGCTGATGTCCAGCATTTTTTTAAATCAACAGTATCGTCGACCATATGGGTAGCATGGATAGCAACAACCTTGTGGACGAGGGCAGCAGCATATTTTTATCGTTCGCTCTAAAATAGTTCCATTAAATGGTCATAAAACTTTTCGTCATAATTTCGGCATAAATTAATCTCATCATAAAATAGAGGGAGAAAAACAAATACGCTTTGGGATTTAAGAAAATCGGTCGAGCTGTTTCTGAGATATAAGCGTTTTTAGTTTGACTTGGGGGATATTCACTTTTTTAGATTTATTCTCAAATATCTCAAAAACCGTTAGATGAACAGGGTAGACAACTTATATCTTTTTGAAGGGCCTTTAAATGAACTTTCCAAAAAGTGGTAATGTTAGGAAATCGGTCCAGCTGTTCCTGAGATATCCGCGTTTTTAGTTAGACTTCGGGGAATATTCACTTTTGTAGATTTATTTTCCTATATCTCAGCAACCGTTAGATATACAGGGTAGGCAACTTAGAACTTTTTGAAGGACCTTTAAATGAGCTTTCCACAAAGTGGTCATTTGAGAAAATCGGTCCAGCTGTTCCTGAGATATCTGCGTTTTTAGTTTGACTTGGGGGATATTCACTTTTTTAGATTTATTCTCAAATATCTAAAAAACCGTTAGATGAACATGGTAGACAAGTTATATCTTTTTGAAGGGCCTTTAAATGAGATTTCCACAAAGTGGTCATTTAAGAAAATCGGTCCAGCTGTTTCTGAGATATCAGCGTTTTTAGTTTGACTTGGGGGATATTCACTTTTTTTTAGATTTATTCTCAAATATCTCAAAAACCGTTAGATGAACAGGGTAGACAAATTACATCTCTTTGAAGGGCCTTTAAATGAGCTTTCCAGAAAGTGATAATGTTAGGAAAACGGTCCAGCTGTTCCTGAGATATGAGCGTATTTAGTTTGACTTGGGGGATATTCACTTTTGTAGATTTATTTTCCTATGTCTCAGCAACCGTTAGATATACAGGGTAGACAACTTAGAACTTTTTGAAGGACCTTTAAATGAGCTTTCCACAAAGTGCCCATTCAAGCAAATCGGTCAAGCTGTTCCTGAGATATCTGAGTTTTTATTAGGTGTACAAAATGAAACTCGGCTAAAATCTACAAAATTCAAATTTACCCAGTGGCTGAGTTTCATTTTGTACACCTAATAAATAAAAATTGTAGGAAATTTAATTTTCTATAAATTTGTACTTAATTATTTTTTTCTAGGATGCACCATTTTCGGAAAATAATTTTTTTTTAAATTTTATCTTGAAAACAGTGCGTCCTAGAGAAAAAATGAATAGAATAAAAATTAAAGAGAATTAAATTTCAAACAGATTTTATTTAGTGCATTTTTTCAATATCTGTAACGGTTTACGATTTACAAGCCTTTAAAAAATTAACCTTCTTAATGGTTATACTTCAATAACCTTCTTACACGGAGAAGGTCAACCTTTGATGGACTTTAACGCCTAAAATGTTCCAAAATTTTGAAAAAATGAACTACTAGGTGTACAAAATGAAACTCGGCTAAAATCTACAAAATTCAAATTTACTCTGTGGCTGAGTTTCATTTTGTACACCTAATAGTTTGGTGAAATGGACCCAATTAAAATTTTAGATAAGCAATCGCTCACTTTGAGATGGTTCACCGATGCAAGGAAAATCGTCTAATTTGTCTAAAATACAACGAATTTGATTCAAATAATTCATCCTCTTTTCACCCGTGGCATGGCAGAGGGCTTCATTGTGATATTTCCTTCTCATCATTTTCAATTTTGTGTTCAAACATGTCTGGGTTCAATAATCATGTGATAGTTAAGAGAAAAGAGCCCAAAATCTTGTATTTTTTAATCAAATATGAGTTTGCTCTGGATAAAAAGAAATATACGTTGAGAAAAACACTTTTATTATAACATTTCGGTACTTTTAGAAACGAATAAGTCCTCCGAGAAGTCCGATTGGTATGTTGAGTATGGGTTGGACGATGCCTAAAACAGGATTTAAAAGTCCGGTGATTGGACTTAAAATACCTCCAAGTCCGAGAAGTCCTCCAGGCTGGTCGGGCTTACAGACAGGAGAGCCCGAAACTATCGCCAACCAACAAATGAAACATAAAATCTGAAAAAAAATGGAGAAAAAAATGACTAAAAACCTAAAACCTGCTTTTGAGGTTTCTTGAGGGTCTCTTTAGACTCCAAAAATCGTTTGAAAAAAAAATAAGGAAAAGAAAAAACTAAAATATTATGCAATTAAAGCAACATACCAAAATAACCTTCATCACGGAGTCGAAAATCGAAAATTTCGATTGTCAATAATTTTTTTCCCCATGTATTTATAGGTTCAGAAAACATGTTTTTGACTTCCGTTATGACTATTCTGCTGTAAAACGTCTTTTTAATAAAAACAGGACTATTTTGAAAATCTATCACGAATTTTCGTGCTCTATATGACCATTGATTGCTATATAAACGATTTTTAATCCAGAAAGTGAGAAAATTCATCAAAATGATCAAAATTTTTATTGTAAGTTTTTCTTGTTGAAATTTCCTTTTTTTTAATACCACAAAATGAAACTCGGCTAAAATCTACAAAATTCAAATTTACCCTGCGGCTGAGTTTCATTGTGTACACCTAATAAATAAAAATTGTAGGAAATTTAATTTTCTATAAATTTGCACTTAATTATTTTTTTCTAGGATGCACCATTTTCGGAAAATAATTTTTTTTAAAATAAATTTATCTTGAAAACAGTGCGTCCTAGAGAAAAAATGAATAGAATAAAAATTAAAGAGAATTAAATTTCCAACAGATTTTATTTAGTGCATTTTTTCAATATCTGTAACGGTTTACGATTTACAAGCCTTTAAAAATTAACCTTCTTAATGGTTATACTTCAATAACCTTCTTACACGGAGAAGGTCAACTTTTGATGGACTTTAACGCCTAAAATGTTCAAAATTTTGAAAAAATGAACTACTAGGAGTACAAAATGAAACTCGGCTAAAATCTACAAAATTCAAATTTACCCTGTGGCTGAGTTTCATTTTGTACACCTAATAAATAAAACTTGTTGGAAATTTAATTCTCTATAAATTTGCACTTAATTATTTTTTTTCTAGGATGCACCATTTTCGGAAAATAATTTTTTTTTAAATAAATTTATCTTGAAAACGGTGCGTCCTAGAGAAAAAATGAATAGAACAAAAATTAAAGAGAATTAAATTTCCAACAGATTTTATTTAGTGCATTTTTTCCATATCTGTAACGGTTTACGATTTACAAGCCTTTAAAAAGTAACCTTCTTAATGGTTATACTTCAATAACCTTCTTACACGGAGGTCAACTTTTGATGGGCTTTAACGCCTAAAATGTTCAAAATTTTGAAAAAATGAACTACTAGGAGTACAAAATGAAACTCGGCCAAAATCTACAAAATTCAAATTTACTCTGTGTCTGAGTTTCATTTTGTACACCTAATATTTTTTGTTTTTTGAAGGTTCTGGTTGCTCTTTGTGTGCTCGGTGATGCTGCCCCGCTCCGACTTCTTAATTTGAGCAACATCAATTTGTCTCCTGCTGTGGCTGTGAATGACCTCTTGGGCCTCAATATTCTGGGAATCAGCGCATTAAACCCTTCATCAGCAAACGCCAACACTTATCCTGGATATTATTAAAATAATAAAGAAAATTTTATAAAAAAGGTATTCTTTTTTAGGCTGTCAAGCCCATCCCCCCAAAACCTAAGGATAAACCAATCCTAACAGTCCTGCCATTTTTTTTCTTTCTCAAAAGAAAGCTATTTTAAAATACTTAAGAAAGTAGCTATCAAAATATTATTTATAAATTAAGTAAAATAATAATTTAAAAAAAAAAAATAAATTAAAAAGGCAATCTAAGCATATTATTTTATTTAAAAAAAAAATAAATAAATAATGACTTTTAATTCATATGTATTTCCGAAGAGATGCAACAGCGCCACTCTCCAGAAGCCACCGACTTCCCCTCCTCCTGAGTCTTCACTCCCTAAAATTCCCATCTTCTAAAAAAAGTAAAATTCAAAATAATTTTTATGTCATATTAATGAAAAATAAATCGGAAAATATTTAAATTTAAATAATTTCTTTTTTTAAAAAATACGATTTTATTAAAAATAAATAATGAAGTTGAGTTCGCTCCCCCACCACCTACTCCGGGCTTATCGTCAAATTGTTGTCTTCAAACCAAAATTATTGAAAAATTTTCTTTTAAAAAATCAAAAAAATTATTAATAATATAGGAAATCAAAAATAATAAACATTAAAAACAAATTTAGGATGAAATAATACAGTTTTAATTAAGAAAAAGGTGAATTTTTTAACCCTTTCCCCCCACCAAGGACCTTTTCATGAGGATTCTGGGAAATCTTGCCCAATCAAAAATTTGAGATTCATTTTTCTAGTTCCGGGTCGCTAAAATTTCTTCATTCGCGAGATCACCTTCGACCCGTGAACTTCTCGTCCGTCTACGCCTGAGTTTTTTTCAAGTATGCACAAACTTATTTACTTTTTTTTCTTGACAATTTTTTAAAAATTACTTTTTTCTTATTTTAAAATTAATTTTTTTCTTATTTTAAATTAATTATTTTTTCAAAAATTTCTAATTTATCTATATCTCAAAATTAGCCGGGTGGCTCAAAACCAACGCCTTTTGTTTTTTAAATTCCTCAAAGAAGTTATTGTATTTTTTCAAGTTTTTAACCATTTCTTATTTATTCGCCAATTTTTATTTATAAAGTTAAGAATTAAATTTTTTTTAAATTATTAGTTTATAAAAATTAGGATCCTCAGGTAGCGTCCTTTTTCCGCCATATTGAATTTCGTCATCCATATTTTATAACGATTTATCTTTTAATTAATTATGGTAATTTAGGATTATTTTTATTGATATTTGCGGTATTTCATCAAGTTTATTTTTAGAATATTATTATTTTTAAATAATTTATTATTTTATCGTTTGAAAGAGAGTCCTTGGGTAGCGTCCTTTTTTCACGTTCCGCCATATTGTATTTCTAAATCTAAGGTTAATAATAATTTAAGATATTTGATAATTTTAGGGTTTCTGGGTTTATCCCAATATTTTTATTAATATTTACGACGTTTTATTAGATTATTTAATCGTACATTATTAATTTAAAACATAATTAAATATTTTATATTTTGTCGTTTTGGGTGGTGGGGTCTTGAAAGAGTTGCCTTCCGCCATATTGTATTTCTCGAATTTCGCGCCTTTTGCATTTCTCGGATTTTGGTACTATTTTTAACTGCCTTTAAGGGGAGTATCACATTTTGAAAATGTCCTTTTTTTTTCAGTTAAAAACGGTTTCCTGTTCGAATCGTCTCCCCTTCTTTTTTTAACTTCCTTAAAGAAGTTATTGTGATACCCTCCACGTTGCACGTCTCCCTGTTATTGTACTTTCCCCTCCTGTAACTAAACTTCTCTTTCCTTATACTTCCCCCTCCTTATACTTCCCCTTCTTATTACTTCCCCTTCCTTACACTCTGAATTTCCTCCTGGTTTTCTGTCCTGACAAAATGAGGTTTCTCTTTCTTTTAAAGTAACAAACTCCTGAAAATGCTCTAAAAATGGGGTTTTACCGTCTTAAGACCGATGAAAACTCCAGAAAATCCTAAGAAAATGCGGTTTTTCTGTCTTATAAAGAGAAAAACTCCTAAAATGCACTAAAAATGGGGGTTTTCCGTCTATAGACCAAGAAAACCTCCAGAAAATCCTGAAAAAATGCGGTTTCTTTGTATTTTAAAGAGAAGAACTCGTGAAAAAGCACTAAAAATAGGGTTTTTTCCGTTTTAAGACCGAGGAAAACTCCTGAAATGCACTAAAAATTGGGTTTTTTCCGTTTTAAGACCGAGGAAAACTCCTGAAATGCACTAAAAATTGGGTTTTTCCGTTTTAAGACCGAGGAAAACTCCTAAAATGCACTATAAATGGGGTTTTTCCGTCTATAGACCAAGAAAACCTCTAGAAAATCCTGAAAAAATGCGGTTTCTCAGTATTTTAAAGAGAAGAACTCCTGAAAATGCACTAAATATAGGGTTTTCCGTTTTAAGACCGAGAAAAACTCCTGAAATGCACTAAAAATGGGGTTTTTCCGTCTAAAGACCAAGGAAAACTCCAGAAAATCCTGAGAAAATGCGGTTTCTTTGTCTTTATAAGAGAAAAACTCCTGAAAATGTTCACAAAGTGGGGTTTTTCTTTCTAAAGACCGAGGAAAACTCCTGAAATGCACTAAAAATTGGGTTTTTCCGTTTTAAGACCGAGGAAAACTCCTAAAATGCACTATAAATGGGGTTTTTCCGTCTAAAGACCGATGAAAACTCCAGAAAATCCTGACAAAAAGCGGTTTTTCTGTCTTTAAAAGAGAAAAACTCCTGAAAATGCACTAAAATAGGGTTTTTCCGTCTAAAGACCAAGGAAACCTCCAGAAAATCCTGAGAAAATGCGGTTTCTCAGTCTTTTAAAGAGAAAAACTCCTGAAAATGCACTAAAAATAGGGTTTTCCGTTTTAAGACCGAGGAAAACTCCTAAAAACGCACTAAAACTTGGGTTTTTCCGTCTATAGACCAAGAAAACCTCCAGAAAATCCTTTAAAAAATGCGGTTTCTCTATATTTTAAAGAGAAGAACTCCTGAAAATTCACTAAAAATTGGGTTTTTCCGTCTATAGACCAAGAAAACCTCCAGAAAATCTCCTGAAATGCACTAAAAATAGGGTTCTTCCGTTTTAAGACCGAGAAAAACTCCTAAAATGCACTAAAAATGGGGTTATTCCGTCTAAAGACCGATGAAAACTCCAGAAAATCCTGACAAAAAGCGGTTTTTCTGTCTTTGAAAGGGAAAAACTCCTGAAAATTCACTAAAATAGGGTTTTTCCGTTTTAAGACCGAGGAAAACTCCTGTAATGCACTAAAAATGGGGTTTTTCCGTCTAAAGACCAAGGAAAACTCCAGAAAATCCTGAGAAAATGCGGTTTCTTTGTCTTTATAAGAGAAAAACTCCTGAAAATGTTCACAAAGTGGGGTTTTTCTTTCTAAAGACCGAGGAAAACTCTTGAAATGCACTAAAAATGGGGTTTTTCCGTTTGAAGACCAAGGAAAACTCCAGAAAATCCTGAGAAAATGCTGTGTCTCTGTCTTAATAAGAGAAAAACTCCTGAAAATGTACACAAAATGGGGTTTTTCTGTCTAAAAGACCGAGGAAAACTCTTGAAATGCACTATAAATGGGGTTTTTCCGTCTAAAGACCAAGGAAAACTCTAGAAAATCCTGAGAAAATGCGGTTTTTTCTGTCTTAATAAGAGAAAAACTCCTGAAAATGTACACAAAATGGGGTTTTTCTGTCTAAAGACCGAGGAAAACTCACCTTGTCTACACCCACCGTTCAAGCTATTCTTTTAAATAATTTAAATGATGTTTATAATTTTTTTTTAGCGCATAAGATGGAGGGTGAACGATATGCTGTGAAGTGGGACCTTCACAGGGATATCATAATGGAGAATCTTGAGCGTATGTACTCTCTGAATTCGCTCACAGATTGCGTTTTGATGGCCGGCGAGCGTGAAATCCATGCCCACAAGCTCCTGCTCAGCTCTTGCAGCTCCTACTTCAAGGTAAAATCCAAAAAAAAAAAATTTTCAGGTCTTCATTATCATTTTCAGAAACTTCTTGAAAAGACTGCTGATAAAGTACCGGTTTTTATCTTCAACGAAATCTCTTTCGAAGAACTCCGGTCGCTCGTCGAGTATATGTACAGGGAGAAGTGACCGTCGACCAACGTACTGCGAGTCGACTCTTGAAAATCGGAAAAGATCTCAAAATCCAAGGTCTTGTCCACGACCCGAAAAACGTCAAAGAAAAACCACCTGCCAATTTTCGTAAGTTCATATTTCGCAGAAATTTCAAAAATTTATTTTTCTATTGATTTTAGCTTGGGAAAACCAACCTGGATATACTTATGGTATGTTTAGAAAAACTAATAAATATTTAAAATGAAAACCTTTTTTCAGGATCTTTTCCACAACTTCCTCAGAACTACAGCACACCGAATAATGGATGGAACTACCAAAATTTCCCACAATCTGCAGGACAACAGACAGGATACAATGGAAACATGGATCAATGTATTATTTTTGTTTTTTTATTATTTTTTATAACTTTTTTAGCTCAAAATTTTTACCCGGAGAACAATTTTGGAAATGATGTGGCTGGACAAACCACAAAGGTTGGACCGATCGAAAAATCTAAAGGATATCCCAAAAAGCAAACACCTTCTCAAGCATTGTCTGGACAAATTTTGAACCTCATTTCTCCCCGTAAGACACCGGAAACGCCCAAAAGGAAGAAAGACGAATGTTTCAAATCGCCACCGACTTCAAGGAAAAAATGTGCAAAAGTCTTCACCGAACCTATGGCTAAAAAATCCCCGGAAACCGATAACTTGATTGAAAAAAATGTCGAAACTCAACAAAAGGATACTGAATCAACTCAGGAATTGTCAAACATCATGAAATCTGATGATGAGATACAGTTTACTTTTCCGTCTTTGCCGCCTATAATAACTTCCGAACCTTTAAACCCGACATACGTTTCATCCGACGCCATCTCCGACACCGCTGAATCCATCGATATATCCGAAATCGGAATTCCTTTATCATACCAGGAAAAGTTGAACGATTCTGACGATGATATTGAAGCGAGCGATTCTGGTATCAACACGTCCCCGCCTGGCACCCAAGATGATCCGAAAACTGAAGAAATTAAAGGACCGATGAATACTGAAGTAACTCAAGAACAAAAAGACTTGACCAAAGAAATGCCAACCCAAGGTCAATTAAAATTCCTTATACTTTTTAATTCATTATCTTTATTACAGTTTTTGAAACGTCTCTCAACAAAAAGTCAGGAAATCATCAAAAGGAGGTACGTGTTATTCAGATTTACATTCTTGAAGACTGGGATTTAAAAAATAATAAGGTTGTTGTTCCCCAAATCAAAAATCCTATGAAAATAGGACTTTTCTCTCCAAAAAACCGAGGAAA
Source organism: Orius insidiosus (assembly GCA_014119065.1). Classification (NCBI taxonomy): domain Eukaryota; kingdom Metazoa; phylum Arthropoda; class Insecta; order Hemiptera; family Anthocoridae; genus Orius; species Orius insidiosus. The sequence goes on along the minus strand of JACGAQ010000057.1, from coordinate 43,693 downwards.
ACCCCAACAAAATTCCTGAAAAATTAGTCAGATCTCAAGAGAGAAGAAGAATCTCAAAAATCCTGTAAAAGTTGGCTTTCTCACTCAAAAAACTGAGAAAAAGTCCACAGGTCCCCCCCCCTCCCCCAAGTTAACAAAGTGACCCCTAAAAACCTAGACAACTCCCGACAGCCTTGGGAAAATTGTGTTTCTCTATTAAGAAACCGAAAATCCTGTTAAAATAGGACTTTTAAAAAACGAGGAAAATTTAAAAAAAAATCCTGAACAAATGAGCCTTCTCCACCTCCACAAAAATTCCACTGACCCCCCTTCCCCCCCACCCATGTTAACGCGAATATGGCGAAACGAAATAAACCTTAAAACTTGACAGTTCACCATAATGCAATTCAACCTGGAGCGTCTCACCATAAACTAGTAAAAGCAAAAGAGCTGGCAGCCAATGGGTTCGGCTCGTTTTATGACACTACGGGTTAATTTTATTCCTCTCGCAAGGATTTGTGAATTGCATTATGGTGAACTGTCAAGTTTTAAGGTTTTTATTGTTTCGCCATAATCTCATTTTAAACGGCGAAAATAGTCTTGCTCTTTGGCTGTCCATAGTTTATGGTGAGATTTATTATGCCCAAACGACAGAAACAGTTTTATGGCAAAACGACAATTTCTTTAAAATGATAGTTTTCTTTATGTTCAACTGCGTTATGTTGAAACGACAAGTTTTAAATCTCTTTTTATGGTGAGATGTATTATGTTCAAATGCATTATGGTGAACATTTTAGACTTATTTTCTTTACGTTGAGTTGCAGATTCTTTATGGTGAACGGTAACTCGCAATTTCCACTATTTTATGGTCAAATTGGATTTCTCTATCAAAAAAACCATAGAAAACACCCAAAAATTCGTTTTAAAATGGGATTTCTCAATCAAATAATCGAGAGAATCCCAAAAATCCTGTAAAGTTGGCTTTCTCACTCAAAAAACTGTAAAAAAGTCCACAGATCCCCCCCCCCCCAGTTAACAGAGTGACCCCTAAAAACCTAGACAACTCCCGACAGCCTTGGGGAAATTGTGTTTCTCTATTAAGAAACCGAAAATCCTGTTAAAATAGGATTTTTCTCTCAAAAAAACCCGAGGAAAACTCCAACAAAATTCCTGAAAAAATGAGCCTTCTCCACCTCCACAAAATGTCCACAAAACACCCCCCCCCCCCCCCCCCGTTAAGATAGGATTTCTCTATCGAAAAACCGAGGAAAACTCCCAAAAAGTCGTTTTAAAATGGGATTTCTCAATCAAAATCCCAAAAATCCTGTAAAAGTTGGCTTTCTCACTCAAAAAACTGTAAAAAAGTCCACAGATCCCCCCCCCCCCCCCAGTTAACAGAGTGACCCCTAAAAAACCTAGACAACTCCCGACAGCCTTGGGGAAATTGTGTTTCTCTATTAAGAAACCGAAAATCCTGTTAAAATAGGATTTTTCTCTCAAAAAACCCGAGGAAAACTCCAACAAAATTCCTGAAAAATGAGCCTTCTCCACCTCCACAAAAATGTCCACAAAACACCCCCCCCCCCCCCCCCCCGTTAAGATAGGATTTCTCTATCGAAAAACCGAGGAAAACTCCCAAAAAGTCGTTTTAAAATGGGATTTCTCAATCAAATCCCAAAAATCCTGTAAAAGTTGGCTTTCTCACTCAAAAAACTGTAAAAAAGTCCACAGATCCCCCCCCCCCCCAGTTAACAGAGTGACCCCTAAAAAACCTAGACAACTCCCGACAGCCTTGGGGAAATTGTGTTTCTCTATTAAGAAACCGAAAATCCTGTTAAAATAGGATTTTTCTCTCAAAAAACCCGAGGAAAACTCCAACAAAATTCCTGAAAAAATGAGCCTTCTCCACCTCCACAAAAATGTCCACAAAACCCCCCCCCCCCCCCCCCCCGTTAAGATAGGATTTCTCTATCGAAAAACCGAGGAAAACTCCCAAAAAGTCGTTTTAAAATGGGATTTCTCAATCAAAATCCCAAAAATCCTGTAAAAGTTGGCTTTCTCACTCAAAAAACTGTAAAAAAGTCCACAGATCCCCCCCCCCCAGTTAACAGAGTGACCCCTAAAAAACCTAGACAACTCCCGACAGCCTTGGGGAAATTGTGTTTCTCTATTAAGAAACCGAAAATCCTGTTAAAATAGGATTTTTCTCTCAAAAAACCCGAGGAAAACTCCAACAAAATTCCTGAAAAAATGAGCCTTCTCCACCTCCACAAAAATGTCCACAAACACCCCCCCCCCCCCCCCCGTTAAGATAGGATTTCTCTATCGAAAAACCGAGGAAAACTCCCAAAAAGTCGTTTTAAAATGGGATTTCTCAATCAAAATCCCAAAAATCCTGTAAAAGTTGGCTTTCTCACTCAGAAAACTGAGAAAAACTCCACAAAAAAAGTCCACAGACCCCCCCCCCCCAAGTTAACAGAGTGACCCCAAAAAAACCTAGACAACTCCCGACAGCCTTGGGAAAATTGTGTTTCTCTATTAAGAAACCGAAAATCCTGTTAAAATAGGATTTCTCTCTAAAAAACTGAAGAAAACTCCCAAAAAAAATTGTTTTAAATGGGGTTCTCAATCAAATAACCAAGGGAATCCCAAAAAAAATCAGGGAACCCCTAAAACAAATTTAAGGTCAATTTTTCATGGGTACCTTAAAAAGTTAGTAATTCAAACATTATTTCATTTCAGATGACCATGATGAATCGACAGGTGGTAAGCATGTTTTAATATCTTTAATGGAAACAGGTAAAGAGCAATCTCAGCCTTTTCCATTTTTTATGGGTTTTTAACTCGCATGTTCCCACACAAACACCACACACCACACACCACACTCCAAGAAACTTCCCAAGCCCTTCCGCCGCCAACATTAACTTTTTCGTATCTTTTTTAAAATGCTTGTGTTCATTCAGGATATTAGGTAAGGTATTTTTTGTAAATCAGATTTAAATTCTTGAAGTCTAGCCGACATAATGTAAAAGAAAAAAAGTTTAAACCAATGGAAAAAGGTAAGTGCTGTTTTTTTTCTTCTTCATTTATTTCAGATAGTCGACAATAAAACAGGCTTATATGAAAAATTGGCGACACTGCTCAATCAAATTCGAAGACCCATTTCTAAAAACATGATGAAAAAGAATAAGATGAAGAAAAAAACTTGAAGGTATGATAACTTTTTTAAATTTATACATATTTCAGGTTCATTAGGTAAGTTTTATTGTTTTATTTTTTTTTATGTCGCTTCCTAAGTTTAATTCCAAATAAATATCCTTCCACAAAATCCGCGATAAATTGGTTGGCTACTCCTCTGGAGTTGGCCCTGATAGGGCGCCACGGCAATATGGCGAGAGCCCCCGCCTGGGTCCTCTCCCCCCCCCCCCTTAATGGCCCATAAAGCAAGTCCAGAAAAGAAGAAGAATGGATTAGCCAATGAGGAAGAAGGCCTCTTGCTCATTGGTTAAACCTATTCTTCTTTAAAAAAGAAAATATTGCATCCTATTCGCAAATCTCTTAAGTCGCGCTTTTTACTAATTCGATAACTCAAATTTTTTTAAACTAATCCCTGTGCTCTTCTCAAATGAAATACCTAAAAAATTCTGTGATTTGTAACCATCAAAAATGCAGCAGGTAATTATGGAGACAAATAAGGTAAAGTTTTTTAGGTTTTATTTCCATTTTTAAAAAAAAATTTTATTTTAGATAATACTTTGAGAAGTCCCTTGGCACTGGAAGTCATGATTTTCCAAGACTTTCACTTTTTTACAAAAAAAATTCTAAGGAGGTACTCAAAACGCCTTTCAATACAGTTTTTTCTAATTTTTATTTCAGATGTTCAAATAAGTCGGCTTGTCCTTAGAATCTTCAAAGGCTTAAAAGCAAGTTTTGCAGTTTCAGAAATCTACCTAAATGTAACAGTAAGTCAAAAAATTTTTCAAAAAAGAGAAAAACATGAATTCTCATTTACTAAACAGATCTGAATAGTGGTTGACCCTCTTAATAACCATTAGTTCCTAGGAACCTTCTTTGTTTTGAAGTTTCCCCTTTTGTCAAAATCAAATCTCTTTGTGTTTTTTTCTTTAAAGCTATGCCCAAATTCAAGCCTTTTGTCTAAAAAATTTGGAAAGATGGTGAATTTTATTGAAGGATTTTCAAGGGTTTTGAAGAAACGAAAAAGATTGCAGAAGGCAATCAACAAGTCTGGACCGAGCAGGGAGAAAAGCACTGGTAAAAAGATGTCCAGGTCTAAAATATTAAGTTTTATCATTTATTAGTTTCAGCGCCACCTCCAGAAGGTACACCTGTCTCACTTCGAAAAGTAAAATATGCAGGACCGTTCATTCTCGGCCCAACCGTCGGAAACTCTCCCGTCAAAAGTATTGTTCAATGTCTCGCCAGATTGGAAGGAACAGAAGAATTCTACACCTTAAAGGTTTATTTTAAAGAGAAACTTGTATTTTATTTTTATTTTTTTTTAGATTTTAACATTGAAAGATCCTGAAAAAGAAACTCAAGATGATAGGCAGGGAAAGATGCTTTTGCATTCTGAATATTCTCTCTTGTCTCTTTTACATAATCAACCAAATGTCATTCATCATCATGGATTTTTTAAGGTAATTGAGTTCATGGGTCAGTGATCAGGGATTCCTAATTTTTTAGGAAGTATAGGTACTCTTTTTTATTATAAAAATCCCCATTTTCGTTATACAGTTTTAAAAGCCTTTATAAGTTAGTGTGTTTAATCTTTAAGGATGTCTTCTCTTGAACTATCGACGCAGTCGATCGACTGCGTCGATAGTTCAAGAGAAGACATCCTTAAAGATTAAAATAACACGACGGAAAAAGAAAAAAGAAGAAAGAAAAATCTGTTAGTGTGTTTAATTTTTTATGGAAATTGACGGTTTTTAGGCACAAAAGTTGGTCCCAAAAATCTTGTATAAATGGGATTTCTCTATCAAAAATCCCAGAAAAACTAAAAAATTGTATAAAAAAAGCCTTTTTCTTTTCTTTTCTTTTCATTTTTGTGCCTAAAAACTTCCGAAAATCCTCTGAAATTTTATTTTTTTTAATTTTAATGTAAAGGTATAAAGCTTCTAAAATCCTTGTTTTAAATAGATTTTTATTTGGTGGCCCAACATCAGTGTTGGGCGTAATCGTAATCGCAAGTTGCTTAATTACGATTACAATTATAATCGTAGCTATTAAGCTAGCACTGCCCCCCGGATATTAATAAAAAAAATAATTAATCGTAATCGCATTTTTTTAACGATTACAATCGTAATCGTATTTTTTTCTGCGATTACAATCGTGATTGTATTTTTTTCTGCGATTATCATTATAATCGTATTTTTTTAACGATTACAATCGTAATCGTATTTTTTTCTGCGATTACAATCGTAATCGTATTTTTTTCTGCGATTACAATCGTGATTGTATTTTTTTCTGCGATTATCATTATAATCGTATTTTTTTCTGCGATTAAAATCGTAATCTTATTTTTTTCTGCGATTACAATCGTAATTGTATTTTTTTCTGCGATTACAATCGTAATTGTATTTTTTTCTGCGATTAAAATCGTAATCGTATTTTTTTTCTGCGATTACGGTCGTATATGACATTTTTACTGAGATTACCTGACCAAATTGCTTTCAATGACGGTATTAATAATTAAATTTAGTTGTGTCAATATAAATTTTGTATTTCATTATGAATTCGCAGGTAATAATCGTAGAAAAAATACGATTACGATTTTAATCGCAGAAAAAAATACTATTATAATGTAATCGCAGAAAAAAAAATACAATTACGATTGCAATCTCAGAAAAAAAAAATACGAATACGATTGTAATCGTAATTAAGAAACTTGCGATTAATCGTAATTGAGATTACGATTACGCCCAACACTGCCCAACATGAAGGGTTATACAATAACTTCTTAAGTGAAGTAAAAATCCAGTAAAAGACAGATTCTTGTCCTACAAAGTGTAGAAATTGCATAAAAATTTTGGGCTTTTGGAGTTTTGGGCGAAAATGTAAAAAATTAAGCGAAAAGGCCGTTTTTTGAATGAGAACCCCTCTCCTCCTTAAAAAAATTTTAGGGCGTTTTTCCTTTTCGGCAAAAAAGGATGAGCTCTTCCTTTTTTTACTTTTGAAAGCCTTAAGCCGTCCTTACACGGTTTTTTTCGTCGTCCCAAACCGTCGGGTAAAACGGACCGAAAATGGTGGGGGAAACTGTCGGTTTTAACTGATGAAAAGTTAAAGTTAACTGATAAAAACTGTCGGTTTTGAATCGGCTCATAGTTCTTGTCAAGAAGACGTCAGGGATAACCAAACTTTTTTGCATGTAGACCCCTTTTACCCTTAAAAAAAAACCTAGTAACTCAAGAAATCCTGTATAAAATGGGGTTTTTAGTGAAAAAAAACCTATTAAAAATCCTGAAAGTTAAAAATTAGTGAAAATTTAGGTGTATTTTTGTAAAATAAAATCTTGGAAAACTTAAATTTCTAGTAAAAATATGGTTTCCCAGTCATGGTTCCAAACCAGTGTTGGGCGTAATCGTATTTTTTCTGCAATTACGATTGTAATCGCATTTTTTTTAACGATTACAATCGTAATTGAATTTTTTTTCTGCGATTACGGTCGTATATGACATTTTTACTGAGATTACCTGACCAAATTGCTTTCAATGACGGTATTAATAATTAAATTTAGTTGTGTCAATATAAATTATGTATTTCATAATGAATTTGCAGGTACATTCGTATATATTCATTACGACCGTAATCGCAGAAAAAAATACGATTATAATGGTAATCGCAGAAAAAAAACACAATTACGATTGTAATCATTAAAAATGCGATTACAATCGCAGAAAAAAGTAAGAATACGATTGTCATCGTAATCGGAATTGCGATTACGATTACGCCCAACACTGTTCCAAACGGGTTTATTTTCTGTTCAAAACAGATTTTTTTATCCGACGGTTTTCGCGCTCAGACGATCAGGTTTTCCGTCAGGTTTTCACAGGTCAAACCCCGGGCCGAAATGGACGGGAAAACCAATCATGTAAGGCCGGCTTTAAGAATTTAGATGTGTGTCTAATTTTTTACATGACAAAATCAGGATTTTAAGCACAAAAGTTGTATTTAAAAAAAAACATGAGAAAAGTATTGAAAGTCCTGTAGAAATGGGGTTTCGTTGTCGAAAAACTTCGAAAACTCCCCTGAATTTTTTAAAAGCTTTTCCTCTGGCCACAATTTAAAACCCCTGTTTTTGATAGATTATTTAACTTTTCAGGATCAAGCCTTAGAAGAGAAGATAAATTCTGAAGGAAAACTTGTCTACACCGGAAAAACCATTAACCGCGTCTGCCTCGTTTTGGACTGCCTCGTCTCGCACGACTACTCCACCAAAACCGCCGACTTAATCAACCTCCAACATTACGTAATCCGAGAGAAAAAACTTTCAGAAAAAGAAGCCACTTTAATCCTCTACAATACAGTCAAAGTCGTCCATAGTCTTCACGAGAGAAACATCATCCACCGAGACATAAAACTCGGTAATTTAGTCCTTCACCAAAGCACTCACAGGATCATTTTGACCAATTTCTGCCTCGGGAAACATCTTGGGAGCGAGACCGATCTTTTAAGGGACCAAAGAGGCTCCCCTGCTTATATTTCTCCGGATGTTTTATGTGGAAAACCTTATGTTGGTAATTATTTTACTATTTTGATTTTTTTTTTTTTTTTTACTTCTTATTTTCAGGAAAACCATCTGACATGTGGGCCCTTGGTGTCGTCTTATTCACCATGCTTTACGGCCAATTCCCATTTTACGATTCTAGTCCTACACAACTCTTCAACAAAATAAAAGCCGCAGATTATCAAATCCCAATGTAATTTGGTATTAAATTATTATTATTAGGTGTACAAAATGAAACTCGGCCAAAATCTACAAAATTCAAATTTACTCTGTGGCCGAGTTTCATTTTGTACACCTAATAAATAAAACTTGTAGAAAATTTAATTCTCTATAAATTTGTACTTAATTATTTTTTCTAGGATGCACCATTTTCGGAAAATAATTTTTTTTTTTTAATTAATTTATCTTGAAAACAGTGCGTCCTAGAGAAAAAATGAATAGAATAAAAATTAAAGAGAATTAAATTTCCAACAGATTTTATTTAGTGCATTTTTTCAATATCTATAACGGTTTACGATTTACTAGCCTTTAAAAATTAACCTTCTTAATGGTTATACTTCAATAACCTTCTTACACGGAGAAGGTCAACTTTTGATAGACTTTAACGCCTAAAATGTTCAAAATTTTGAAAAAATGAACTACTAGGTGTACAAAATGAAACTCAGCTAAAATCTACAAAATTCAAATTTACCCTGTGGCTGAGTTTCATTTTGTAAACCCAATAAATAAAACTTGTAGGAAATTTAATTCTTTATAAATTTGCACTTAATTATTTTTTTCTAGGATGCACCATTTTCGGAAAATAATTTTTTTAAAAAATTAATTTATCTTGAAAACAATGCGTCCTAGAGAAAAAATGAAGAGAATAAAAATTAAAGAGAATTAAATTTCCAACAGATTTTATTTAGTGCATTTTTTCAATATCTGTAACGGTTTACGATTTACAAGCCTTTAAAAATTAACCTTCTTAACGGTTATACTTCAATAACCTTCCTACACGGAGAAGGTCAACTTTTGATGGACTTTAACGCCTAAAATGTTTAAAATTTTGAAAAAATGAACTACTAGGTGTACAAAATGAAACTCGGCTAAAATCTACAAAATTCAAATTTACCCTGTGGCTGAGTTTCATTTTGTACACCTAATAAATAAAACTTGTAGAAAATTTAATTTTCTATAAATTTGCACTTAATTATTTTCTTCTAGGATGCACCATTTTCGGAAAATAATTTTTTTTTTATTAAATAAATTTATCTTGAAAACAGTGCGTCCTAGAGATAAAATGAATAAAATAAAAATTAAAGAGAATTAAATTTCCAACAGATTTTATTTAGTGCATTTTTTCAATATCTGTAACGGTTTACGATTTACAAGCCTTTAAAAATTAACCTTCTTAATGGTTATACTTCAATAACCTTCTTACATGGAGAAGGTCAACTTTTGATGGACTTCAACGCCTAAAATGTTTAATTTGTTTATTTCAGTGATGGGAGAGTTAGTGAAAATATGATTTCTTTGATAAAAATCTATTAGTATTAAATCCTGAGGAAAGACTGAGAACTGATCAAGTTATGGATGCCCTCAGTACAATTTATGCATCTCACAATATTGGATCGGATGTACTTCTTCAGGTCGTTCCAGATATCGATGGCAAAAAAGACGAGAATTCCAACGATTCAAATAGTACAAAAGTTCCATCTGATTATTTCACAAATCCGACACAATTTCGTGCTGTATATGTCGTAAGTTTTCTTTTTATCTAAATATTTTTTTTTAATCTCTTTTTAGCCTCCTCCTGTCAGACAGGAGCCGCAGAGAAAACGTGGCCAAGCTTCCGTCCATCGCGTCGGAGAAGACGCCCGTGAAATAACCGTCGAGGAGCTCAACCGATATCGACATCTTCTACCAGCGAATTACCGCGAAAATTCAAATTTATCATACAGATATAACGGACCAAGATTGACACTTGTCACTTCCAGAATTATTCGAACTCGTGCTCTCGAAATGTACTTTCAATCAAGACTCGACCAATCTGGTATGCTTTAAATTTTGATATTTTAAACATAATCTGATCTTATTTTCAGTGAACTTAAATCCTGGGCAGCAAAGTGGATAAAAGTTCTTTATTAATTTTGTATATTCTTCTGTGTATGTAAGTAATTTTGTATATTGTATAAATTTATAATCTTAATAAATTGCTTTTATTTAATTTTTTTTAAAATTTCCTAAGGTCCTAATTAACTATAAAAAGTCAAAAATCCCTGCTATTTGAGGAGGTATAACTTTACAACTTAAAATATGTAAAAACAACGTTTTCAAATAAAAAAAAACTAAAATTGTGGCATCTGAGCAGCTCCACAGGCCCTACGGTTTCAGGAAAACCGTCGATTAAGGGTTTAAAAATGTAAGGTAAAATGAATTTTTGATATGGCTCATTTTTAACAAAATGTAGTAAAAACAAGAAAGAAAAAAGTGTCTGTAAGTTATGAAAATATTTCCAAGAGTCGCCAATCAGGGGTACCACAACGAAAGGTAAATACAGAAGCATAAATTTTTATTGCCTCAATTTGAACAAAATAAAGGAAAATAGCGGCTGTAAACTATGAAGATACATATTTCCAAAAGCCGCCAATCAGGGGTACCACAACAAAAGGTTAATACGGAAGCATATTTTATTGCCTCAATTTTAACAAAATAAAAGAAAATAGCGGCTGTATACTATGAAGATACATATTTCCAAAAGCCGCCAATCAGGGGTACCACAACAAAAGGTAAGTAGTCTCAATTTTAACAAAATAATGGAAAATAGCGGCTGTAAACTATGAAGATACATATTTCCAAAAGCCTCCAATCAAGGGTACCACAACAAAAGGTAAATACAGAAGCATAAATTTTTATTGCCTCATTTTTAACAAAATAAAGGAAAATAGCGGCTGTAAACTATGAAGATACATATTTCCAAAAGCCGCCAATCAGGGGTACCACAACAAAATGTAAATACAGAAGCATAATTTTTTATTTCCAATTTTGAACAAATTAAAAATTTTCCGTACAAATGATATAAATTCTAAGTATAATTAAGGGGTTAAAGCAAGAAGTGCTGCTACACATGCAGCTTCACAAGTTCCAAATGCAACATTACAGGCTGTTAAGGCTGGCACAGCTGCAATTTGAGATCCTGGGACCGTTCCGAAGGTAAAACCAGCTGCCGAAAAGCAAGCAGTCACAATCGAAGCACATCCTTTAAAAAAAAAAACCAAATCTTATTGTTTTTTTACAAAAGAATCGTTTTCTTCCCTTCGTTTTTAAAAACTTAAAAAAATTGACATTTTTATCCACTTGTTGAAGTGAAGACGTCAAAATTCCGTGCTTTATGCTTACCTGCGTAACATATTCCCGCAGCTATTGGCCCAGAATGAGCGACGGTGATCAATGATAAAATGATCAACACCACACGAACCATCATTGCTGTTTTGTACAGCAGCCACCCACGGAATAAACAGAGGAGTCTTTTTATATAGATCCTTTTTATGTTATCCCGGAATAGCTGACTGGAAAAACATAGCAATCTTGGTTCAAAATTCAAAAGGGTATCAAAGATTATCACAGAATTTGGTGCTTTTGATCTGCGATATTATATCTATTAATTAATTTGTTTACATTAATTAAAGATACAGATTTACTTTCAGTAGTTTGTAGAAGCTTGTTCCGATGGCATCTCATCACAATTTAAAAATGTACGCAAATGTCAAAAATGGTGAATTTCAAGTGATGCATTGTGGTCGGATGATAAAAAGGCGACTGCCGGAAAAACACAAAATAGTGAGTAAACTTTTCAACAAAATACTAATTCTACCCGTTACGGGAGGCACATCCCTAGGCCAAAAATTCCATTATTTCTACCTTGATAGGTACTTAAAAAAATTTTCGTTAAAAAAACGGAAATTTTTTTACAAAAAAAACTTAAAAACTTTTTCGAAAAAAAAACGCAAATTTTTTACAAAAAAAAACTTAAAAACTTTTTCGGAAAAATTAAAAAAAAACGCAAATTTAAAAAAAAACTTAAAAAATTTCTTGAAAAAACTCAAAAAAATGGAAAAATTTTCGAAAAAAAATTCCCCTTCCGTTATACTTTCCCTCCTATATTGTTACTTCTCTTTAAGGAAGTTTTCGTTGGAAGCTCTTCAAAAAGGTTATACTTCTCCTCCTATATTGTTACTTCTCTTTAAGGAAGTTTTCGTTGGAAGCTCTTCAAAAAGGTTATACTTCTCCTCCCTTATACTTCCCCTTCCGTTATACTTCCCCTCCTATATTGTTCCTTCTCTTTAAGGAAGTTTTCGTTGGAAGCTCTTCCAAAAGGTTATACTTCCCCTCCTATATTGTTACTTCTCTTTAAGGAAGTTTTCGTTGGAAACTCTTCAAAAAGGTTATACTTCCCCTCCCTTATACTTCCCCTCCTATATTGTTACTTCTCTTTAAGAAAGTTTTCGTTGGAAGCTCTTCAAAAAGGTTATACTTCCCCTCCTATATTGTTACTTCTCTTTAAGGAAGTTTTCGTTGGAAGCCCTTCAAAAGGTTATACTTCCCCTTCCGTTATACTTCCCCTCCTATATTGTTACTTCTCTTTAAGGAAGTTTTCGTTGGAAGCTCTTCAAAAAGGTTATACTTCCCCTCCCTTATACTTCCCCTTCCGTTATACTTCCCCTCCTATATTGTTACTTCTCTTTAAGGAAGTTTTCGTTGGAAGCTCTTCAAAAGGTTATACTTCCCCTCCCTTATACTTCCCCTTCCGTTATACTTCCCCTCCTATATTGTTACTTCTCTTTAAGGAAGTTTTCGTTGGAAGCTCTTCAAAAGGTTATACTTCCCCTCCCTTATACTTCCCCCTCCGTTATACTTCCCCTCCTATATTGTTACTTCTCTTTAAGGAAGTTTTCGTTGGAAGCTCTTCAAAAAGGTTATACTTCCCCTCCCTTATACTTCCCCTTCCGTTATACTTCCCCTCCTATATTGTTACTTCTCTTTAAGGAAGTTTTCGTTGGAAGCTCTTCAAAAAGGTACTTTTCCCTCTCGCTTGTTGTTATTCCAACCTTTCCTCCTTCCTCCAGTTTTTGGAGTTTTCCCTCAATTTTGTATCCCTTAAAAGCTGACGTTTTGGGTTGTTTTCCCGGCCTTCTGCAAACTCCCTTTGTACACATTTTTCATCCTTTCTCTTCAATTCCCTATCCTCCCCCAATTATTTTTTTCTTTAAAAGCCTAGGCGAACAAAACCGCCGGGCGCGCTTACTCCGTAGAGACCCCTTTTATTGGCCTTCATTTCAAGATGGCGCAGCGTTGCGCAGTGAAACCATTATTTCAAGTTTTGACCCATTGTAACTTCCTTAGAGAAGTTAAAAAAAATTAATTTAGAGTTAATTCTTGCATTAAAAAATAGACTAACATTGATGCCTTAAAAAATTTATTTTAAATACAATTATAGTTTTTTTTTGTATTTACAAGTATAAATAAGTAGATTTAATGCTGTTAGAATACTTCAACAATAATAAATAAATTATTATAATAATAAAGTTATAATAATTAAAATATAATAATTATAATTATAATAATTATTCAGGGTATACACTAAAATTTCTTCATTCTAAGTGCAAATCGTTGTTGTTTTCATCGACGACGGAAGCGTAGGTCTTCTCACCGGCTTTTCTGGAGATTTTGTCGTTGACGATGAATGACTTCAATCTGAAAAAAAAAAAATTAGTGAAAAATATTTTGGTTAAGAGAATATTAAGAAAACATGGCGAAAGCCTTCTTCTAGTTGGGGCTAGCAGCCAAAATGAAGAAATCATTAGATGCTGCTTTAAGGGGATATGAGGGTTTTAAGTTGGTTGCTTTGTACATTTTTCGTTGTAAGCAAAGGTTTTCGGTTTTTCCCTTTTATCTTGGAAACCGTCGCTCAAAACGAAAAAATGTCCTAAGTAAAAGTTGTAGCTACGGAAATTTACTACATAAAATATCTTTTTAATTTTTTCCGTCAGAGAAATATTTTAGGAGATATGAAGGTTTTAAGTTTTCAGACAGGCTCTGTAGGATTATTAGTTTTAACCTCATAACTCCTTAAATATTGCTCTTACGCAAATAATGAATAAAGAAATTTTTGTAGGAAATCTTTGTACCTACAACTTTTACTTAGAACATTTTTTCGTTTTGAGCGACGGTTTCCGAGATAGAAGGGAAAAACCGAAAACCGTTGCTCACAACGAAAAATTTGCAAAGCAACTCTCTTAAGAACCCTCATATCTCCTTAAGTATTGCTCTGACAAAAAAACCAATGAGGTCTTTTTTGTAGGAAATTTCCGTAGCTACGACTTTTACTTAGGACGTTTTTTCGTTTTGAGCGACGGTTTCCGAGATAGAAGGGAAAAACCGAAAACCGTTGTTAACAACGAAAAATTTGGAAAGCAACTCACTTAAAAACCATCATACCTCCTTAATTTTTTGGGGGGACAAATAAAATTAAAACAGCGTCTAATGACTTGGTCTGTTGAAACATTTTTTTGGATGCTAGCAACACCTAAACTGGAATAAACACAACAGCTACCGCTAAAATTGTGAAATTCTTCAGGGCCGTGATTCATCCAAAATGGGATTAAAATGCTAAGTTACTTACAAGAATTTTGGTCTGTAGAAAATCCCGAGTTGAATGTACTGAAGCCAGACTCTTGCGGAAACTTTGTCATATTCGAGAACGAGTGGGTGGTTGATGAATTCTTCAAGCATCGATTTGACGGGTTCGAAAGGTTTTCCGTTATCGCGGACGTAGTCGACGACACGAGTGACTGTTTTCATAAGCAATCCGGTCAGAAATGTTCCATCCTCTTCTTTTTTGTAATCGCAAATCGGCGTTTTTAAAATATCTTTGATCGCCTCGCAGGATTCCTCGACGTGCGAAGGCTCGATCGCCTCAAGTTTCTCCACTCTATCCCTCAATTCGTCGATAGACTTGAGAATTTTTCTCCTCGCCCCAACATGAAATTGTTCCGTCGCGCCCAATAACTTGAGATAATTTTCAAGGTTTTCGTCCCTCAACGAAATCATCTCTTCGTACTCGAGATGACTAAAAAACGGCCAATACTTATGGATTCTTACATCTTTCAACCAATCCAGAGTACCTAAAATTTTACTTTTAATTACAAAAAAAATTCTTAAAAGTTCAACCTTACCTTGCATTCCTCTAGCAACTTGCGTTTCATCAGCAACTTCGATTCCCAAAACTTGTTTCGGGATTATCTTCTCCAGAGGCTTCCTAAGAATTGATTTATTATTAAAATTGAGACTTAAAATAATTACTTACGTTGGGCTTTTTCCTTTGGGGCGTTGAAAAGACTTGATGTGTTCTTCCAAACTGCGGTTGTGTCTTACACCTCTATACATTTTAGATTTTTTTTTTTAGATAGCAAAATACCTTCAACAGATTTTATTATCTAAGTGTGACTATTAAGGGTGGACTGAGGTATATATTGCAAGGTCGGTAGGAGGGAGAAGGAGCGCTTGACCAATCAGGAGCTTCCGTTCTACGTAGTGGCCTTTCAACGGTTTTCTTCCCTAGTTTTTCGTCAATTTTCTTGAAAAATTTATAAATTCTATTTTTTTATTGTAAAGAGCGTTGAAAAATAACTTCTTAAAGTCCTTCTTCTTGATCATGTCGCAAAATACCTAAAAATCCGAGAAAAAATGGGAGTTTCTGAGCCTAAAGGGTCAGAAAAAACTTAAAATACGGTAAAATATGAATTTATTGGTCGAAAAGTCTTAAAATTAGATAAAATTGGAATATTTAGGTCAAAAGAGCGAGGAAAATCATTTGAAAAGTGGGTTTTTATGTAAAAAAATGTGGATTTTGGTGGAATCTTGCTCAAAAGAATGGGGGGGATTGCCTATAAAATTTGGTTAAATTAGTTCAAGGCGAATAAGTCGAGAAAATAGGTGATTATTTCGCGGACCCAAAAATCCGGGAAGAAAATTTAAGTTTTTGAGCCGAACGAGCCCGAAACGGGCGGAATTTTATGATTTTCAGACGAGATACTTTTTGAAAATTTTGGGGCGTTTTTCACCCTTAAAATGGGGGTAACCTCGTAAAAAATCCAGTATAAGACATATTTTTGGCCAAACGAGTAGAAATTGCTTAAAATTTGGGTATAGCCCAAGGTGGAAAAGTCGAGAAAAAAAAAGGCCGAAATCCAGTAAAAAGGCCTTTTAATATCTTTGTTTCAACCGCAATTTGAAACTATTGGAGCAAGCGCAGAAGGATTTGGACTTCTGATTTGACAAACAAACGAACGACGTCAATTTTGACGCCTAAATCCTTCAGCGCATGCTCCAGGAGTTTTAAGCCAATTTCAAACTGCGGTTGGAACAAAGCTAATATGTTTTCGGAACATCCCTCATTTAGACAATTTTGGTGCTTTTTCCACCTTTCCAAAAAAAGCCGAATAAAATGAGATATTCTTTGCCAAAAGTCGAGGAAAAAGGACAAAGTTCCAGCAAAAAGGCCTTTGAAAATGTTTTTGGGGCGACATACCCCTCTTTTAAAAAATTTTGGGGCGTTTTTCACCCTTAAAATGAACCCTCATTTTACTGGATTTTTGGCCAAACGAGCGTAGAAATTGCATAAAATTTTGGTATAGCCCAAGGCGGAAAAATGGGGGGAAAAAAAGGCCGAAATCCAGCGAAAAGGCCTTTTAATATCTTTGTTCCAACCGGAATTTGAAACTATTGGAGCAAGCGCAGGAGGATTTGGACTTCTGATTTGACAAACAAACGAACGACGTCAATTTTGACGCTCAAATCCTTCTGCGCATGCTCCAGGAGTTTTAAGCCAATTTCAAACTGCGGTTGGAACAAAGGTAATATGTTTTCGGAACATCCCTCTTTTAGACAATTTTGGTGCTTTTTCCACCCTTCCAAAAAAAGCCGAATAAAATGAGATATTCTTTGCCAAAAGTCGAGGAAAAAGGACAAAGTTCCAGCAAAAAGGCCTTTGAAAATGTTTTTGGGGCGACATACCCCTCTTTTAAAAAATTTTGTGGCGTTTTTCACCCTTAAAATGAACCCTCATTTTACTGGATTTTTGGCCAAACGAGCGTAGAAATTGCATTAAATTTTGGTATAGCCCAAGGCGGAAAAGTGGAAAAAAAAGGCTGAAATCCAGCGAAAAGGCCTTTTAATATCTTTGTTCCAACCGCAATTTGAAACTATTGGAGCAAGCGCAGAAGGATTTGGACTTCTGATTTGACAAACAAACGAACGACGTCAATTTTGAAGCTCAAATCCTTCTGCGCATGCTCCAGGAGTTTTAAGCCAATTTCAAACTGCGGTTGGAACAAAGCTAATATGTTTTCGGTACATCCCTCTTTTAGACAATTTGGGTGCTTTTTCCACCCTTCCAAAAAAAGCCGAATAAAATGAGATATTCTTTGCCAAAAGTCGAGGAAAAAGGACAAAGTTCCAGCAAAAAGGCCTTTGAAAATGTTTTTGGGGCGACATACCCCTCTTTTAAAAAATTTTGGGGCGTTTTTCACCCTTAAAATGAACCCTCATTTTACTGGATTTTTGGCCAAACGAGCGTAGAAATTGCATAAAATTTTGATATAGCCCAAGGCGGAAAAGTGGAAAAAAAAAGGCCGAAATCCAGCGAAAAGGCCTTTTAATATCTTTGTTCCAACCGCAATTTGAAACTATTGAAGCAAGCGCAGAAGGATTTGGACTTCTGATTTGACAAACAAACGAACGACGTCAATTTTGACGCTCAAATCCTTCTGCGCATGCTCCAGGAGTTTTAAGCCAATTTCAAACTGCGGTTGGAACAAAGCTAATATTTTTTCGGAACATCCCTCTTTTAGACAATTTTGGTGCTTTTTCCACCCTTCCAAAAAAAAAAAGCCGAATAAACTGAGATTTTCTTTGCCAAAAGAGCTTAGAAATTTCTTAAAAATTTTGGTATATTTGGTACAAGGCGAAAAAGTCGAGGAAAAAGGACTAAGTTCCAGCAAAAAAGGCCAAATTATTTAAACTTAAATTTTTTTCTGTATTTTTTTTCTTGATGTTAACTAGGTTTAGTAGCAAACTAATGATGGCTTTATAATAGCCGAAACCGGTCGTGGTTTTAATAGCTTTGTTCCAACCGCAGTTTGAAACTTTGAAAATGTTTTTTGGGCGACATACCCCTCTTTTAAAAAATTTCGGGGCGTTTTTCACCCTTAAAACGAGGGAAACCTTTGAAAAAATCCAGTAAAAATATAGATTCTTGACCAAAAGAGCGTGAAATTGCTTGAAAAAAAAAAAGAGGAAGGAGGCCAAAAATCCGTCTTCTGGTCGAGAGACGCTTTTACCCAATTTTACTTCCACTCTTTTTCGGCCGTGGCATTCATGAAAAATACATATGTATTTCATTAGTATATAATAAATAGTAAATAATAAAAGTAGAGGGATTTCTGGGTGGGGCATCAATCATGAGATCTCAGAGAATGGCCAAAGTAGATAATTTTGTGGGCAACAATTCATCAGGGTATGAGTTAATGAGACATCGACCACCTACCCACGGAGGCAGGTTTAATATTAGGTAGATTTTACTGGAGAAACAGGTGGCAACATTTTTATTTTTATTTTTTTAGCATTTTTATAAAACGTGTAGAGGCGGCAATATGTCCGCCAAAAATAGATCTCCCCTCCACTCTTATCGCGCGATTTTAATTTAACCAATCAAAATTATCCCTCTAATTAGTTATGATTCAGTCGCACAAACGCTTTTCGTCGAAGGTTAAATTTACATTTTTTTTTAAATAAGAGACGACCAGGGTGGAAAAGTACTAGTCTCGAGCTGGCCCCGACGGGAACTTCCTTAAAATAATATTGGAGGGGGAAGTATAAGGAAGGGGAAGTATAACGGAGGAGGAAGTATAACGTAGGGGGAAGTTTTTTTTCGTAAAATTTTTTAAGTTTTTTATTAAATCTGCGCTTTTTTTAACTTCCTTTAAGAAGTTATTGTGATACCGAAAATATATACATTCGAATATGGATCTATCCCGATCTCAACTTTGTCTGTGGTGCCGGCCGTCCGTAGCATTTTTTTCGGAACACTTTACGGCCACAGTTTTCATCCGATTTTCACCAAATTTTCACACAAATTTCTTTAGCCGGTGAAGAAGAATGTAACGAGGGCGATTTTTGAATTTCGATAAATGGCGGAGATATGTCTGTTTGAAATTTTAAAAAATTCGCTGCGGTCGAACCGTTGATCCCATTTTCACCAATTACTCCTTATATTTTTTAAGAATTTTTGGTGTAAAAAAATTGCCACTTTTTTATTATTATTTTTTTTAGTAGGGATAAATTTCATACTACCCATTACGAGAGGCACATCCCTAGGCCAAAAAGCCCAATGTTTCTACCTTGACACTTAAAAATTTTCGAAAAAAAAGGAAAACCCGGAAAATGTTTCGAAAAAAAAAACTTCCCCCTCCCATATTCTTTCCCTCCTTTATACCTTCGTTCCCTTATACTTCCCCCTCCGTTATACTTCCCCTCCCATATACTTCCCCCTCCTGTATTGTAACTTCTCTTTAGAAAGTTTTCGTTGGAAGCTCTTCAAACCAGTATTTTCTTTTCTTTTTTGAAAAACTTTTCAATTTTTTTTCCCAAATTTTTTTAAGTATGTATCAAGGTATAATGGGATTTTTGCCTAAGAAAGGTCCCTCTTGTAATGTAAGGCGTGGAAGTATGAAATTTCTCCCTTCTAAAACGATAATTAATGTATTACACCAAAAATTCGTAAAAAATATAAGGAGTAATTGGTGAAAATTTGGTGAAAATCAGACCAACTGCAACGGTTCGCCTCAGCGAATTTTTTAAAATTTCAAACAGTCATATCTCCGCCGTTTTATCGAAATTCAAAAATCGCCCTCGTTTCATTCTTGTTGACCGGCTAAAGAAATTAGTTTGAAAATTAGGTGAAAATCGGAATTGGTCTTCTTTAATCTCTGGATATTTTTTTCAATTTTCCATGGATTCAGTTTTTAAATACTATCATCAATAAATCAAACAATAATTTTTAAGCCGAGGCTTTTTAAGCCGAAACGCGTCGTGAGATACCCGTTATCACAGCCATTTCTTCCTCCATTATTGGCTAATTATTTGATAGTAAAATCACCCCACTTGCGGAATACATACGCAATAAAAATTAGAATGTAAACAATAATTTTCTTTTAAATATGATGAGACGTTAGATGCCGTTAAAAACGGTTGAAGCGGCCTCAGTAGAAAAGCGTACCTGCGGCTTAAGACCCTAAGAAAAGCCGCCTCTAATTAAAAAAAGACGTTATTGATCATTCAAAATTATTTTTAAAAAATTTCATTTTGCAAAAATGTAAGGCATAGGTTTTGAAATGAGAAACACAAAATAAAAAAATTAACCTATTTATTGTAAAATATTTCAGTTAGTACAAAATAATGTTACAATAAAATTACTCAAAGGTAAGATGTCAAAAAAAGTCAATAAATAGAACTTAACTATAATAAAAGACCTAAAAAGTATAACTCTAAAATTTCAAGGGTTTCATTGCCGTTTAAACAAAAATGATGACATGCAGACTTTTTTTTTAAAAAATTTGATGGCGGATGTGAAACCCCAAATTAAACTTGATAATTAATAAACAAAAAAACTAAAAAGTTAAAATTGTTTAGAGAGAACGTAAAATCAAACGCTTATGGAACTTGAGTTTTTAAGTCCACTGAAAAAAAAAAAAAATTATTTTCCCAATAGATAGTAGACAAAAAAAACTTACACGCAGTTTCTGTGGCGGTAGAATTCCTTTTTCTCGATATACTGGAGCCAAACTCGGGCGCAAGATTTGTCGTACTCCAAAATGCTTGGGTGGTTCACATATTCTTGGAGAAGCGCTTTGATCTGCTTGCACGATCGCCCTTGATTACGACACAAGTCAACTACTGCAAAAAAAAAGAACAATTTTAAACTTTACCACCGGTCTACAAAGGTTTATTTACAAAAAAATTTAAGAAAAACAATAAAATAGGACTTGGGAGGCCAAAATTTGGTACTTTTCAGTTTACAGTACCATTATTTTTGAGTTCCCCATGAGATTTGGAGATTTGATAACACGAGTGGGTTAATTTTTTTCCTCTCGCAAGGAGAGCTCGTTTAATTTTTTTTCATCTCCACACGAGCTTTTTACGAGGAAAATATCGCAATAACTTCTTTAAGGAAGTTAAAAATGAAACCCCTCGTGTTATCAAACTAGTTTTTTAGGCAAATCTCATCAGGAACTAAAAAATCATGGTACCGTACACAAAATTTTTCATTCAGAACAGCAAAAACAAAACCGACTTCGAGGGTATCACAATAACTTTTTTAAGTAAGTTAAAAGGAGGAAAGTAAAAATAGCTTCTCAGAAGTCGGCTCCTTTGAATAAAGGGAAAATGAAAAGAGAGGGGCGGCTTCTCCGTGCTATTCTAAATCCTGAACGTCAAAGAAGAAAAAAAATTGTTAACATAAAATCGCCGGAGAAATAGCTTATTTTTTTTTTTGCCTAAAACCTCAATTCATAAAATTCAACGAAACTTTTCTGCCGAAGAACAATCTTCCTACTTAATTACAATTAACCAATAATGGAGGAAGAAATGACTGTGATAACGGGTATCTCACGACGCGTTTCGGCTTAAAAAGCCTCGTCAGGTGAGCTATTCCCTCTATCAAAATCATTCTTCTTTTCACTGCGCCCCTATGTCCGAGAGATTTTAGTAGACTCAGCGGGAAGACGGAAATAAACCGCCGCAACCGTTCTAAAAAATGAAAATGAAATCTGCGGCGATGAGCTTTAGGGACAGATTGGTTCCGGCTTCCCGCTGTGTCTACTAAAATCTCTCGGAGATAGGGGCGCAGTGAAAAGAAGAATGATTGTGATAGAGGGAATAGCTCACCTGACGAGGCTTTTTAAGCCGAAACGCGTCGTGAGATACCCGTTATCACAGTCATTTCTTCCTCCATTATTGGTTAATTGTAAAATAAAGCCCCTTGCGGAATACATACGCAATAAAAATTAGAACGTAAAAAAAGTACTGGTTTGAAGAGCTTCCAACGAAAACTTCCTTAAAGAGAAGTAACAATATAGGAGGGGGAAGT
The DNA here is from genome assembly GCA_014119065.1 of Orius insidiosus. Classification (NCBI taxonomy): domain Eukaryota; kingdom Metazoa; phylum Arthropoda; class Insecta; order Hemiptera; family Anthocoridae; genus Orius; species Orius insidiosus. The sequence continues at coordinate 21,779 of JACGAQ010000057.1, read as the reverse complement.
ATAACGGAGGGGACGTACAACGGAGAGGGAAGTATATGGGAGGGAAAGTATAAAGGAGGGGGAAGAATAAGGGAGGGGAAGTATAAGGGAGAAGGAAGTTTTTTTTTTTCAAAAAATTTTCCAGGTTTTTTTTTCGAAAAATTTTCCGAGTTTTTTTTTTTCAATTTTCCTAGTTTTTTTTTTCGAAAAATTTTCCGGGTTTTCTTTTTTAAATTTGCGCTTTTTTAACTTTTTTAATCTCTTTAAGATCTTTTTATCGAAAAATTTTTTTAAGTGTCAAGGTAGAAATAATGAGCTCTTTGGCCTAGGGATGTGCCTCCCGTGAAGGGTAGAAGTAGGAAATGTCTCCCTACTAAAAAAAATTAATAATTTAAAAGTGGCAATATTTTTACACCAAAAATTCTTAAAAAATATAAGGAGTAATTGGTGAAAATTTGGTGAAAATCGGATTAACGGTTCGGCCCCAGCGAATTTTTTAAAATTTCAAACAGACATATCTCCGCCATTTTTTCGGAGGATCAAATCGAATACTGATCTTTACCGATCTCAACTTTGTCTGTCGTGCCGGCCGGCCGGCCGTAGCTTTTTTCCCTAACACTTCACGGCCACAGTTTTAAACCGATTTTTACCAAATTTTTTTTCTGCGTTTCTGGTCTGGAAAACAGGGTCAGGGACTTCAGTAGTTATTAAATTTTGAGATCTTAAGGCGAGTTAGGGATATCCCTGATTAAACGGAGTTTACATGATATATTTCAAAGAAAATTTTTTTTTTAGGTTAATGAAAATCATAGATTTCCGGTAAAAAAGAAAGAAAACAAACTTACAGCTTGTGATTTTCCGTATTATCATGGCCGTGAGAAATTCGCCGTTTTTTTCCTGGGCGAATTCGCATATGGGCGTCTTAAGGATGTACGTCAGAGTTCTGCAGGACTCTTCCACGTTATTCAGATCGACGGATTCAAGAAGCTCGACGCGATGGCGTAGAATATCAACAGTTTTGAGCAGTTTTCCTCTCGCCCCAATCGGCAGGTCGGTCCTTCCGTGAAAATTTTTAAGGTACATATCCAAATTATCTTCGTCCAACGAAAGCATATCTTCGTAACTCAAATGCGAAAAAAACGGATAATATTTGTGAATACGCTCCGTTTTCAACCACTCCAATAATGCTAAAAAAATTAATAAAATGAAGAAAAAAGATTTTGAATTTTCACAAACCTTCCATTCCAGGCGCAATTTTATCAGCGACTTTAACGCCCAAAATTTCATCAGGAATTTTTTTCTCAAAACGTCTAACGGACAATATAATTTTTAAAAATAAAAAAAAAAAAAAAATTACCTCGGTTTATTATAACGTCTGACTTGGTAAGCCATGTTTATCAAGCAGAGACTCATTTCTGTCTGAAAATATTTTCCGCGGGGGAATCTAACTGCCAAGCTTTGAACTTTCATCCCTTCTACAGGGGGCGGCATCTTTTTGTTAACTCGCCGAAAAAGACGTAATGAACTTTATTTACGACCCACCCCTTTGGCGGCTTCTTTTATTTTTCACAACCACAAAAGAAGTAAACAAAAACTCCGACACCTGCTCTATTCCAAGGCCAAAAAATTAATTTTTTGTTATTTATTTCGAAAATCCTATCTTGTTTTTAATAGAATACTTGATATAACATTCAAATCTTTTGTCGCAGCAGTGAAGCCTAAATTTTAATTTAAAATTCTCACATAATTAAAACGCACAAGATTGTTCTTCAGTTGGCAATCCTTCCGATGACGCTACCACACATTTTGACCACTACAAACTTTCTGAATACTCTCCTAAACAAACCAACTGTGGAACGTTCTATTTTTCTTCGAATAGGAAGTCGTAGAAATGGACATAAATTAAATAGTTGATGACAGATTTAACTTCTTGGAAAAGTGAGGGGGGTAAAAAAATGCTGGGTTCCATAAAATTTTGGCTTAATTATCATGAAAGAGACGGTGAGATTACACCTCCCGCTACTTCCATAAATTAACTAAAATGCATAAAACTTACTGGTTTAAACTGGAGTTTGAGGAACTTTTTTTTCCTACAAATTCTGCTGGTATTTGGGCGAAAATTTTGTGAAAATCCGATGAATAGTACGGCCGTAGTGCATCAAATAGAACCCCCATTTTTGCGAATTATTAGGTGTACAAAATGAAACTCGGCTAAAATCTACAAAATTCAAATTTACCCTGTGGCTGAGTTTCATTTTGTACACTTAATAAATAAAAATTGTAGGAAATTTAATTCTCTATAAATTTGCACTTAATTATTTTTTTCTAGGATGCACCATTTTCGGAAAATAATTTTTTTTAAAATAAATTTATCTTGAAAACAGTGCATCCTAGAGAAAAAATGAATAGAATAAAAATTAAAGAGAATTAAATTTCCAACAGATTTTATTTAGTGCATTTTTTCAATATCTGTAACGGTTTACGATTTACAAGCCTTTAAAAATTAACCTTCTTAATGGTTATACTTCAATAACCTTCTTACACGGAGAAGGTCAACTTTTGATGGACTTTAACGCCTAAAATGTTCAAAATTTTGAAAAAATGAACTACTAGGTGTACAAAATGAAACTCGGCTAAAATCTACAAAATTCAAATTTACCCTGTGGCTGAGTTTCATTTTGTACACCTAATAAAACAAAAGAACGGTCATTTTCAAAAAGGTTTTGTGAATATCGGATGAAATTGGGGCCGTGAAGTCTTCAGGAAAAAACTGGCTACGGACGGCCGGCACCACAGACGATCTCACGGTTGAAGACTCTTTTTTCTTCTGCGTGGGATTTTTGGACGTTCGATTTTCTCGGTCAATTTTTGGCCATTTCCCGGGGTTAGTTTAAAGAAACCTCTCTACTCTTCTAGCTCTTTCAATCAATTCTGTAAATTGATAGTTTTTAGATGGATGGGAAATCAAAAAAATCGTTGAAATAATGAGGAGTCCCCTCCCTACACCCCCAGTCCATCAGCTTATCCTTTGTGTAATTTTTAACGGAAATCCTCTTAAAAGTTAAAGGGAAAACAAAATATTAATAGGGTACCGAGCAGGTAGAGAAAAGAAAATCTTCGAAAATGTCGTTTTTTTCCGTTAAAAACGGTTTCCCGTTCGAATCTCCCTTCTTTTTTAACTTCCTTAAAGAATTTATTGTTTTACCCTCCACGTCGGGTTTTTGCGGAGGGGTCTTCCAGACCCCGGAGGGTCAAATCGAATATTGATCTTTACCGATCTCAACTTTGTCTGTGGTACCGGCCGGCCGTAGCTTTTTTTCAGGAACACTTTACGGCCACAATTTCCGCCCGATTTGTACAAAATCTTCACAATCTCTCAGTCGATGAAGAAAAAAGTAAGATTTTTTAAATTTCGAAAAAATGACAGAGATATGTCTGTTAAATAAAAACTGCGCTGCGGCCGAACCGTTGGTCCAATTTTCACCAAATTTTTACCAAATACTCCTTATATTTTTCAAGAATTTTTGGTGCAGCAAAATTTTACGAAAATTCACAAAATAATAGGTATGTACTTCTTTAAGGAAGTTAATAATAGTTAAACAGTGGCAATTTTTTTACACCAAAAATTCTTAAAAAATATAAGGAGTAATTGGTGAAAATTTGGTGAGAATCTGATGAAAACTGTGGCCGTAAAGTGTTCTGGAAAAAATGCTACGGCCGGCCGGAACCACAGACAAAGTTGAGATCGGTATAGATCCATATTCGAATTTATCCTACGGGGTCTGGAAGACCCTCCCCCAAAACCCGATGTGGAGGGTATCACAATAACTTCTTTAAGGAAGTTAAAAACGCAAAAAAAAGTTTAAAAATAATTTATTCCTTTTTGAACTTCGGACGCCCGACCCGCGCGCGGGACGAGCGACTCAGGCTTGTCATTTTTTCCTCCAAGGCGGGAAAACGTCAATCAATTAAAACATTCATAAAAAATAATATTTTAAAGAAAAATAATATTATTTTAATTTAAATGATTAAACTAACAAAAAAAATTACTCCCAGAAACGTAAATATTAAACTAATCCTTCTTTTGTTTGTATTTTATTCAGTAAAAGTAATAATAAAAAAAATCAAGATTTAAGAAATAAATAAACAGAAAAAGAAGAAAATTAACAAACTTTTGTAATTTTTTTTTTTTAATAATTTGAGTAGGCAGCGGAAGGGGAGCCGGGAGATACACGCGCCATTTTAACGGAACCCCCTTTTCCACGCCCTTCAAGTTGAATTCTCCGTCCGGCCTTCAACGCCTCAACGGCCATTAGGCACATTTCTCCAGGATTCCTTTGGATAAAGGTAATAAATTAATTAATTATATTTAATTATTGATAATTATTAATTAATTAAAGCTTCCTTGCCACGTGGTCTCTGTAGTACCATCCCCAAATCGTGGTTTTAAAGAAAAATTGCATTTTGACTGTTGATTAATTTATTTTAATTTTTAAAATCGTGTGTTTTGTAAATTTTGTGATTTCTGATTTATCCTTGACTCTAAGATTTTCTATGGATATTCCAAAGTTAACGGAAATAACGGTAAATCCGCCATTTGTGAGCGGTTTTTTGTGCGCTTTTCTAACCCATTTATTGATTATTTTCGATGAGATGATTCTCTTCTTCAGAAGGAATTTTTTTTATCTTATATTTTAAAGCGTTTTCCGACGTTTTTCCACCTTGCACTTTCTTGCGAGAAACGCCTTTTTTTGTTGTTCTTTAAGAAACACCTCTTTCTTAGGAAGTCCCTAAAAATTCTTGGATAAAAGACCTTGGAAAACTCCCATAAACAAGGCGGTTTTTTGGGCGTTTTCAACGATCTGTGTTTTTCAAGAAACTTACATATCATAGGAATTTTGTGCCCTTTCTTAGGGGACCGTCAAACACCTTTTTGGGCGTTTTTCAAGGTCATCTATTCAAGAAAAAAAAAAGGAAAGCGCCCAAAAAAGTCATCCACAGCTGGCGGAGGGAAAAAAAGCTCGGTTTTAGGCGTTTTTTAAGTTCTATGTAAGAAGTTTTACAGGTTTTCAGGCGTTTTCCCCGTTTTTTTCTCTCTCAAAAAACTTTCATAAGGACTTTTGGGGCCAATTCTTCGGTTTATTTTCCTTCAAACACCTTTTTGGGCGTTTTTCAAGGTCATCTATTCAAGAAAAAAAAGGAAAGCGCCCAAAAAAGTCTTCCACAGCTGGCGGAGGAAAAAAAGCTCGGTTTTAGGCGTTTTTGAAGTTCTATGTAAGAAGTTTTACAGGTTTCAGGCGTTTTCCCCGTTTTTTTCTCTCTCAAAAAAACTTTCAAAAGGACTTTTGGGGCCAATTCTTCGGTTTATTTGCCTTCAAACACCTTTTTGGGCGTTTTTCAAGGTCATCTATTCAAGAAAAAAAAAAAAGGAAAGCGCCCAAAAAAGTCTTCCACAGCTGGCGGAGGGAAAAGTGGAAAAAAAAGCTCGGTTTTAGGCGTTTTTTAAGTTCTATGTAAGAAGTTTTACAGGTTTCAGGCGTTTTCCCCGCTTTTTTGTCTCTCAAAAAAATTTTCAAAAGGACTTTTGGGCCAATTCTTCGGTTTATTTGCCTTCAAACACCTTTTTGGGCGTTTTTCAAGGTCATCTATTCAAGAAAAAAAAAAAGGAAAGCGCCCAAAAAAGTCTTCCACAGCTGGCGGAGGGAAAAGTGGAAAAAAAAGCTCGGTTTTAGGCGTTTTTTAAGTTCTATGTAAGAAGTTTTACAGGTTTCAGGCGTTTTCCCCGTTTTTTTCTCTCTCAAAAAACTTTCATAAGGACTTTTGGGGCCAATTCTTCGGTTTATTTGCCTTCAAACACCTTTTTGGGCGTTTTTCAAGGTCATCTATTCAAGAAAAAAAAAAGGAAAGCGCCCAAAAAAGTCTTCCACAACTGGCGGAGGGAAAAGTGGGAAAAAAGCTCGGTTTTAGGCGTTTTCTAAGTTCTTTTATGTAAGAAGTTTTACAGGTTTCAGGCGTTTTCCCCGTTTTTTTCTCTCTCAAAAAACTTTCAAAAGGACTTTTGGGGCCAATTCTTCGGTTTATTTGCCTTCAAACACCTTTTTGGGCGTTTTTCTCCTACGGTGGGACATTCTTTTTGGCGTTTTCTGGGTCTTTAGTCCAAGAAAAACAAACTTTTCAGTATTCTGAATGCATTTTCCTCGTTTTTCCCTTGATAAAGCACCATTTTTGGGCGTTTTCTGCTCCCCCAGAACCTGATTTATAATTTGCACCCGTTTTAACCAAATTTTTACCAAATTTTATCCTTTTTGCCTGGTATGTGACTAATTTTAGACCCTTTTTATTTGGGAAAACGTAATCATTCAGCTGCTACCTGTTGGTTGATTAAAGAAACAAAAATTTTTTTCTTTCAGAAGCTCCTTCGAACTCCAAATATCCAGTATTCTGTGGACTTACCAACGTGAAATTCTTCAGTCATAGTCTTATCGCTATTTGCAGGACTTAATATTGATTGGGTAATTTATTGTTATACATGTGGACTTAAACATTTTAAAATTTTTTATTTTCAGAAATAATGCAACTTAACAATCAACACCATAATTATTATGGCTACAATTATGGCAATACTGGGGGAAATTACAATCGCTATAGAAATTATGGGAACTATAATAATTTTGACACCAATTATCAATATGGCGTACAACACTCCAACTTCCAAAATCGTAAGTAATGCTGAACCTAAAAAGTAAATTTTTTAGTTTGGAATCTTGAAATTTTCTTTTTGGTAGCTTCTTACCAAAATTTTGGTTACCAAAATTTTCCTTACCAAAATTTTGCGCCCAATCAGATGTTGCCGTACCGCCCAGACAATGTAAATCATGGGGGATGTTATGTCACTGGTAAAATTAAAGTTTAAGTTTAGGTTTTTATTAACTTTTTTTTTATAGATGTAAAACAGTTTACACAATACTCGTATAGATACAGTGATGGTAAAAGTTCTTTCCAATATTGCTCCCAAACCCAAAATGGAGAAGTCGTTTTCCAGCGCGTTATGGCTTTTCATCAAAACGGTAAATTATGAAATAAGTAGACCTCCTTAACTTGACAAGAAGTTATTGTGATACCCTCCGTCAAACTAAAATTCCGAAAATTAGCAAGTGGACAATTTTCCCAAGTCCATTTTCCTTGTCCAGTTTGAACGCTTTTAAAATTTAGATGTGTGCCTTATTTTTATGGTTTTTATGGTGGCCAAATCGATGGTTTTTGGTCATAAAAGTTGTTCGGACAAAAATTTTGACTAAAAAACCCTCATTTGATGTTTTTTGCTAACTGAGATTTTAGTGAAAACGCTACGTTTTAGCCTATGGCCCTTAGATTTGGGGAAAAAACCTTAAATTGGGATATTCCTGAAAGTCTTGTAAAAAATAGGGGGTTTTTTTTGTCGAAAAACAGAACTTTCGTAAACCCTGTAAAGCCGGGTCCACACTGAGCGAGGCAATCTGAGGCGAGGCATTAAGTATTGCTTTTCTGCGATTACAATCGCAATTGTATTTTTTTCTGCGATTACGGTTGTAATCCCTTTTTTTTCAGCAATTACGGGCGTAATCGTATTTTCGTTAGCGTTTACGGCTCGTATATGACATTTTTACTGAGATTACCTCATCGTTGAAAAAAACAAATTTTTCTTAATTTTAAAAAAAATTGAATATAATACGTCTTAGTTAAAAATTTTACGCCTTTTCCAATAATACCTAATTTGAATGAAATACATAATTTATATTGACACAACTAAATTTAATTATTAATACCGTCATTGAAAGCAATTTGGTCAGGTAATTTCAGTAAAAATGTCATATACGAGCCGTAAACGCTAACGAAAATACGATTACGCCTGTAATCGCAGAAAAAAAAATGCGATTAAGACCGTAATCGCAGAAAAAAATACGATTATAATGGTAATCGCAGAAAAAAATACGATTATAATGGTAATCGCAGAAAAAAATACGATTATAATGGTAATCGCAGAAAAAAATACAATTACGATTGTAATCGCAGAAAAAAAATACGATTACGATTGTAATCGTAATCAAGAAACAATTAACCAACAACAGAGGAAGAAATGACTGTGATAACGGGTATCTCACGACGCGTTTCGGCTTAATAAGCCTCGTCAGGTGAGCTATTCCCTCTATAAAAACCAACAAGGAGGTGGTGAGTGGCTCTATCTCTTAGAGAAGTGGCGGCGTTGAAGTTTTTGGGGGACGAGTTGTCTCCAGCTTCCCGCAGTTTCCACTAATTCTCTCGTAGATAGGTCCACAGAGAAAAGATAGAAATGATTGTGATAGAGGGAATAGCTCACCTGACGAGGCTTATTAAGCCGAAACGCGTCGTGAGATACCCGTTATCACAGTCATTTCTTCCTCTGTTGTTGGTTAATTGTTTGATAATAAAATCAATTTGCGTATAGCAATAAAAATTAAAAAAATAATCAAGAAACTTGCGATTACAATCGTAATCGTAATTGCGATTACGATTACGCCCAACACTGCTCAGGGCAAAATTCGTTCGTTCCAATGTGGACGGGTTTGAACATGCCTCGCCTCAGCTCACGCACCGCAGTCTTTTCATTTTTCATTTTTCTTTTTATTTATTATTACTAAATTATTTATTATCATTCTGTTATAAATTTTTATGTGGCTCCCTTCTTCACTCCAATAACATTGAAGAAATAGCTCTCCACGAGTTTTTATTCTATTTCTATAAAGCTTTCTTTGCCGCAACTTTTTTATTGCTTCGTTTTTCCATCAATTTTGACATCAGCATAAATGCGGCACCCGCCACAGACACTGGTGAGTCCGACATTTGAACTGAAACTGCCTCGGGGCACGATTGCCCAGTTTTTCTGGATCGCTGCCTCAGTTCGCTGCCTAAGCTCGCTTAATTGGTGTCTTTGTGAGAGAAAAAAAAATCTTGAAATCTGGTAAAAATTGGGTTTTTGTGTAAAAAAAAGCCTGTTTTCTTGATTTCTACAATTTTTATTTTTTGTGACGGTTTCCATGTGATTTTTCATTCTTAAAATTTATTTTCAGGTCCTTCCAACGATTTCTCTGGAGGGCGTGCGAACGCTAGTATGTATAGTTTTTTATATTCAATTTAATTATATATTTTTTATTTTAGTTGAATTTAATGGTTTCAAAAATTCTCGAGTGACCCACTACAATCGCCCACGTGGACGATACGGTAAAATAATTTAAACAAATTTTATGTTCATTTAATTTTTTTTAGGGAACCGAAAAAATTACAGAAACCGTAACAACAATTTTACTCCTAAGAATTATAAAAATAGGAGCTATTATCAACATGATCGAAGGACGCCGAAGTGCCCAAAGGAACCAAAAGCCTGGAATTACAGTAAAAAAAAGTTCAATATTTTTAAAAAAATTAATTTTTTTTTTTAGAAAAGTATATGGAAAATAAAAGGCGTGATATGAATGCCAAAAAGTATGTTTGTGCAAAATGTAGTGAGGAGTTTAGGAATGAAAATGCTTTGGAAACACATGAGAAAATCGTTCATCTGAACGCCACAGAAAAAGACTTCTCCGCTATCTTCACGGCCGGTTTATCTGAGCACTCTACACCTTTAAAAGTAGAAGAGGAGACAATCCAGTGTGAATTTTGTCCTAAAAAATTCACGACAAAAAGTTCTTTTAAAAGACACATGGAAACTGTTCATACGTCGCTTTCTACCGACGAAAAAGCCAAAAACACGGTTTTGGCGACTCAAGTCAAAATCAAAAAAGAAGAACTCTCTTTCAAAAAGAGACCTCTATTTAAAAAACCACTTTTCACAATTTTTTTTAATCGTACTTTATGCTTAAATATTGATGTAAGGAACGATAAAAATCATTTTTAATGATTTCTGCACATTGACATCCTCTGATGTTTTTTTAAATGGCTTAATGTCATTTTTATGCCATTTCATTCTTGATTTTTGCACCTTTTTTTTATTACTTATGTATTTATTTTTGATTGTCTTTGCACTTACCTAATTAAAACAATACCACTAGGTTTTGATTTTATTATCCATAGGGAAGATTCTGTGAAATTTTGGTTTAAAAAAATTTTTTTTTCTCTATACCGGGTGTCCGGAAACACATGGCATACGTCTGGGAGAGCGTTAAAAAGTGGTTTTATGAAAAAAAGTTAAATGTAAACCCCCCTTAATTTAAATCAAAGAATTTGATGGTGTAGTTTAAAATCCGCCTGGATATACAGGGTGTCCCAGACACAACCTAACTTCGTTATTTCAAATGAGAACTCTTATTTTTTATTTCAGATTCGTAATCTGCGCAAAATTTCAAAAAGGTTTGAGTACTCCTATGACAATTTTGGACAACTTTTAAAAAATGTCAAATTTTAGCGTTTTTGCGCTAAAATCCGTTAAAATTGACCTAGGAGACTCGTTTTTTTTTAAATTCCGCTTATATTTTGTCCGTAGATTCTAACTATTACCAATTCATGCTGCATCACGAGATGTCGTCGCTATCTTCCTTTTTCAAATTAAAACCCCAATTTTATATTTCAGAAATGAAAAGTAGAGCATTTTTCAAGAACTTCAAGAGAATTCGTCATGCACAACTACAAAAACCGCTGTAGCTCCTTCAAAAAATGGAGATAGCGATTTCGGACCAAAAGAAAAGTTCTTGAAAAATGCGCTTCTTTTCATTTCTGAAATCAAAAATTGGGGTTAAAAAAAACGAGTCTCCAGGTCAATTTTAACGGATTTTAGAGCAAAAAACGCTAAAATTTGTCCAAAATTGTCATATGAGTACTCAAATGATGATTTTACTATTCATATGACAACTTAAAAAATGTCAAATTTTAGTGTTTTTTTCTGTTAAAATCGACCTAAGAGTCTAATTTTTTTAAATTCCTCTTATTTTTGTAAGAAGATTCCAACTGTCACAAATTCAAGCATCTTCGCATCTTCGCATCCTACGGATGTCGAGATGTAGTTACTGATGGCCTTTTTTCAAGTTAGAACCCAGATTTCTTACTTCAGAAATGAAAATTAGCAATTTTTTAACAGAATTTTTCTTTTGGACCATAAATTTTGAAGGAGCTACAGTGTCTTTTGTAGCTGTGCATCAAAAAGAAAAATTTTGTTAAAAAATCGCTAATTTTCGTTTCTGAAGTAAGAAATCTGGGTTCTAACTTGATAAAAGGCCATTAGTAACTACATCTCGACATCCGTAGAATGCGAAGATGCTTGAATTTGTGACAGTTGGATTCTTCGGACAAAAATAAGTGGAATTAAAAAAAAATTAGAATCTTTGGTCGATTTTAACGGATTTTAGCGCAAAAAATGCAAATTTGACATTTTTAAAGTTGTCGAAAATGGTCATATGAATAGAGTCAAATCAACTTGAAATTTTGCGTAGATTACGAATCTGATTTAAAAAATTCTTATTTGATTTGATAGGGTTCTTATTTGAAATAATGAAGTATTAGTATAATAAATAGAAATTGTAGGAAATTTAATTTTCTATAAATTTGTACTTAATTATTTTTTTCTAGGATGCACCATTTTCGGAAAATAATTTTTTTTTAAAATAAATTTATCTTGAAAACAGTGCGTCCTAGAGAAAAAATGAATAGAATAATAATTAAAGAGAATTAAATTTCCAACAGATTTCATTTAGTGCATTTTTTCAATATCTGTAACGGTTTACGATTTACAAGCCTTTAAAAATTAACCTTCTTAATGGTTATACTTCAATAACCTTCTTACACGGAAAAGGTCAACTTTTGATGTACTTTAACGCCTAAAATGTTCAAAATTTTGAAAAAATGAACTACTAGGTGTACAAAATGAAACTCGGCTAAAATCTACAAAATTCAAATTTACCCTGTGGCTGAGTTTCATTTTGTACACCTAATAAATAAAAATTGTAGGAAATTTAATTCTCTATTTTGTACTTAATTATTTTTTTCTAGGATGCACCATTTTCGGAAAATAATTTTTTTTAAAAATAAATTTATCTTGAAAACAGTGCGTTCTAGAGAAAAAATGAATAGATTAAAAATTAAAGAGAATTGAATTTCCAACAGATTTTATTTAGTGCATTTTTTCAATATCTGTAAGGGTTTACGATTTACAAGCCTTTAAAAATTAACCTTCTTAGTGGTTATACTTCAATAACCTCCTTACACGGAGAAGGTAAACTTTTGATGGACTTTAACGCCTAAAATGTTAAAAATTTAGAAAAAATGAACTACTAGGTGTACAAAATGAAACTCGGCTAAAATCTTCAAAATTCAAATTTACCCTGTGGCTGAGTTTCATTTTGTACACCTAATAACTGTGAATCTTTGAAAATTGGATGAAAAAAGCGGCCATGAAGTGCTTCGGAAAAATGGACGGTCGGCTGGCACTACGGACAACCTCATGATAGATAAAGATTGTTAATCAGTTTTCATGCAGAGGTTAGGTGTGGGCTTGCAGCCAATGATTTGGGTAAACGAGAAAACATCTACTTCAGATCATCTTTTTATTTCGTCGACGAAATAAAAAGATGATCTGAAGTAGATGTTTTCTCGTTTACCCAAATCATTGGCTGCAAGCCCACACCTAACCTCTGCATAAAAACCACAGCCAAAATCCACCATGTAATCAGTTTTCCTTTACTGAGTAGAAATAATTAAACATAAATTGAAATTTTCGTTGCAGAAGGCGAGTAAAAAGAAGAAGATTAGGTACTTTTTTCTTGTTGTTAAGGGATTAAAGGATATTGTGGATTAGGAGGGCCCTTAGATTTGTCCCCAAAAATGTTAAAGTATTTATTCTCAACAAGAGCGTGGGCCGAAAAAAATAAAATGCTTAACAAAAGGTTTCCTATCCATCTTGCCTCTCCCAGGCTACAATTTTATTATTACTCACAATTTAATAATAAAAAAAAATTGACATCGGACAAACAGACTTTCAACATTGTTTATCTTGCTTCCAATAAAAGTGGTTGTAGATAAATTTTTTTATGGATCTTCTCAATAGAACTCGACGTGTTAGTGTCAAAAAAAATGTGAGTACAGAAAAAAATTTCGTGTCATTAATCAAACGTAAACGCTTTTTCTTTTTTTGCGGTGAACCACGTCCTTCCCCAATAAAAAGTCTGATGAATCCGCTTTTCTATCAGAACAAGGTTGACTAAAGGAAGTAGACACTCCTCTCTTTGTGATGAGTGCATTGCCAAGGTTCAAATGCACTAAAACGTTTTATTTGCAAATTGCTAACCCTCATTCTTTGCCCGGAGGTCATTTTCATCCGCCGAAAATTAAGAGATTTACATTTTAAAATGCCTTTTTTGTTTCTTCAAAATGATCGTTTGGGTTAATCTCTGCAAGATAAAGCCGGGAAATGTCCCTTTTTCGTCTCAATGTCCCCGGTTTTATGGGTGCAACATTGGGCTTAATATTAGGTGTACAAAATGAAACTCAGCCACAGGGTAAATTTGAATTTTGTAGATTTTAGCCGAGTTTCATTTTGTACTCCTAGTAGTTCATTTTTTCAAAAACATTTTAGGCGTTAAAGTCCATCAAAAGTTGACCTTCTCCGTGTAAGAAGGTTATTGAAGTATAACCATTAAGAAGGTTAATTTTTAAAGGCTTGTAAATCGTAAACCGTTACAGATATTGAAAAAATGCACTAAATAAAATCTGTTGGAAATTTAATTCTCTTTAATTTTTATTCTATTCATTTTTTCTCTAGGACGCACTGTTTTCAAGATAAATTTATTTTTAAAAAAATTATTTTCCGAAAATGGTGCATCCTAGAAAAAAAATAATTAAGTACTTTATAGAAAATTAAATTTCCTACAATTTTTATTTATTAGGTGTACAAAATGAAACTCAGCCATAGGGTAAATTCGAATTTTGTAGATTTTAGCCGAGTTTCATTTTGTACACCTAATATTTCACTTTAACGTTAGCTGCTTCACTTTAAGGTTAGCTAAAAGAAAAATAATTCCCACAAGTGGAATCGGAACCCTGGACCTCTCAATTGCTAATCTGACTACAAAAAATGAGAATAGGAATCTGAGAGGTCCTGGGTTCGAATCTCACTTCTCAGGAATTTTTTTTTTTCTCTCCCGATCTCCGCAATCGTAATTTTTTGGCACTCATAAGGCCGAAAAAAGTAACTTTCGAGGGCCTTTCCCTCTTTCTTTAAACGTCAAATTGTTTTATGACGTCCATAAAGTCCTCGATAAAGCCGATAGTTAAGCAAATATTGATTCTTACTTTTATCTGTAGGATGTCAAGGAGTAAAAAAACTTAAAATTTAATTTAAATTGACATTGAAATTCTTTTTAGGTATGTAATTTTTGTCTAGATTGATAAATCTAAGTTAATCCTGTTCATCCCGTTATCTTAATCTTATTAGATAATCTTTTAAAATAAATTTTGTTTAAATTTAATTTATTTCGGTTCCTTATTGCCTTTTGAAGAACCAGTTTAGAAGGGGAAAAAGTCGCCAGACCTGATTGTTTCTTTTTTTTATTGGATCTTCAGGGTTCAAGGTTAGTTGAAGACGCGTTTAGACTTGTAGATACCTCGTGACAATTTAAAGAAACCGACTTTTGTGTTAATTGAAACTAAATTTTGACGTAAGTGACACCTTTTCTCTGGATGTGGGACCTTTTTTTTACTAAGAAAAAAAAAATTGTGAAAATGTTTACCACTTATATATCCATAACGTGTTATTGAGAGATAACATGTAAAAATTGTGTTTTTTTTTTCCTACTATGGTGGGAGTTGCGATAATGGTTGAACATCTTTCAATAAGTTCGCCAGTAGCGATTGAGCACTCGAAATACGCGAAGTGGGGTCCGCGGTTTCTTAGTTTTCTTCACGTTTTCGCCCCGATCGCTGGGTCCGAAGTTCATCTCTTCTCATAGCGTCAACGTCCTATTTTTGGCAAGTTTTTATATTTTATAAGGCTTAAAAAATGAGATTTTATCATTTTTTCCGTTTTTCTCGGCCTAAAAACTTGAATTTATGCATGTTTTTTCTAATTTATCTTCGGGGAATCATCAATTTTATGGGGTTTAAGGACGTTTTCCTATGTTTTTTGCAAAGAAAACCCCATTTCGTGAGGTTTTCACGGACTACTGGGCCTTTTCCTAAACTTTCTGGTCGAAAATAAGCTATTTTACCGAGTTTTGGGTAGTTTTTGTGCTATTTTGGTACGCTAACTTTTAACCTTTTTTTTTGGAACCCCCAACAGTTGACGTGAGTTTCATTTTGTACACCTAATAAATAAAAATTGTAGGAAATTTAATTCTCTATAAAGTTGCACTTAATTATTTTTTTCTAGGATGCACCATTTTCGGAAAATATTTTTTTTTTAAATAAATTTATCTTGAAAACAGTGAGTCCTAGAGAAAAAATGAATAAAACAAAAATTAAAGAGAATTGAATTTCCAACATATTTTATTTAGTGCATTTTTTCAATATCTGTAACGCTTTACGATTTACAAGCCTTTAAATTTAACCTTCTTAACGGTTATACTTCAATAACCTTCCTACACGGAGAAGGTCAACTTTTGATGGACTTTAACGCCTAAAATGTTCAAAATTTTGAAAAAATGAACTACTAGGTGTACAAAATGAAACTCGGCTAAAATCTACAAAATTAAAATTTACCCTGTGGCTGAGTTTCATTTTGTACACCTAATATATACCCTCCATGTCTGCGCCTCCCTGACCATAATTCTACGAGCATTTTGTTCTAAGTCCCTTAATTTTCTTTTAAAAGGTTCTAATGATCTTTTTTAACGATTTCATGGCATATTTTTGCCCTTTTATCCCTTTTTCTAAGGACATTTTCTGCCCTTTTTATACAAGCCAAGAGTTTTATCCGCAAGAAAATTTTTATTATAGAAAACAGAAGAATTTAAAAATTTAATCAACATTTTTTCCTGAGAATAAAATGCAATAATAATGGCCTCCCTGTCATCGACTTCCTTGTATTCGACCGTCCAGGTGACAATAATTGACAATTTGATAAAACTCAAGCTCAATTCTGAAATTTCCTTGGAATTCTTTTTTTCAAATAAGGCCAGAACAATTTTTTTCTCTCTTCAAAAATTAGTGATCTAACTTCAAAAGAATTTAATGAACGCAGTTTTTATTGTTATAAATAATTGATAGGCAATAAGAATGAAAATTGATTTTATTTAAAAAATAGTTTTACGTCCGTTAAATTTGTCGAGCCCGAAAAAATTAGAATTTTAAAAAGGAAACTAATTGTAATATTATCTTTTTTCGATAAATATTCCATTAGTTGAGAATCGCTACTGTTTTACATTAACTGATTTCCCGCTTTTCCTTAAAAAAAAAAAATTGTTTTTCCAAAATTTCAGGTGTACAAAATGAAACCGGCTAAAATCTACAAAATTCAAACTTACCTGTGTCTGAGTTTCATTTTGTACACTTAATAAATAAAAATTGTAGGAAATTTAATTCTCTATAAATTTGTACTTATTTTTTTCTAGGATGCACCATATTTTTTTTAAAAATAAATTTATCTTGAAAACAGTGCGTCCTAGAGAAAAAATGAATAGAATAAAAATTAAAGAGAATTAAATTTCCAACAGATTTTGTTTAGTGCATTTTTTCAATATCTGTAACGGTTTGCGATTTACAAGCATTTAAAAATTAACCTTCTTAATGGTTATACTTTAATAACCTTCTTACTCGGAGAAGGTCAACTTTTGATGGACTTTAACGCCTAAAATGTTTAAAATTTTGAAAAAATGAACTAATAGGTGTACAAAATGAAATTCGGCTAAAATCTACAAAATTCTTTACCCTGTGGCTGAGTTTCATTTTGTACACCTAATAAAACTCGTTTGATCGTTCTTTATGGTAGTTATATCTCTGTGAAAATTCTGATAATTTGGGATCTAGAATCTAAAACTTAAATTTTATCAACCAATTTGTTGGGATAAACAAAATAATAAATAAAAAAATATGGTAGAGGTATTTTACATTGTGCCGTATCACTTCACTTAGCGTGGGCACTCTAAAATGCTAACCTAGAAAATGGGATCCTATTTATCGTTTTTATAGAAAAGTTGAATAATGTCAAGAGGACAATATTAATTTCTCATCTTGTTTACTCATTTTTATCCGCGAAATAAAAAAAAAATGTTGAGATTTGGCAAATTGAAATCCTGGATAAACGTCTTTAAACATTGACTTTTTGATTACCATAATAAGAGCAAAATTAGTGCCTATTTTTGGAGTTTTATTGGGTTTCTTTATAAGAATTTTTAAAGAAAAATCTGTTTTTTTACTGCTGCGCTGAAAAGTTTCGGTTGTTCGAAACTCTCGAGTTTGGTCTAAAATATTTTTCTGGTTAAAAAGAATTTTTTTTTTCCCAGCCCCAAGCATATTGTATTAGGTGTACAAAATGAAACTCCGCTAAAATCTACAAAATTCAAATTTACCCTGTGGCTGAGTTTCATTTTGTACACCTAATAAATTAAAATTGTAGGAAATTTAATTCTCTATAAATTTGCACTTAATTATTTTTTCTAGGATGCACCATTTTCGGAAAATAATTTTTTTTAAATATAAATTTATCTTGAAAACAGTGCGTCCTAGAGAAAAAATGAATAGAATAAAAATTAAAGGGAATCAAATTTCTAACAGATTTTATTTAGTGCATTTTTTCAATATCTGTCACGGTTTACGATTTACAAGCCTTTAAAAATTAACCTTCTTAATGGTTATACTTCAATAACCTTCTTACACGGAGAAGGTCAACTTTTGATGGACTTCAACGCCTAAAATGTTCAAAATTTTGAAAAAATGAACTAGGT
Organism: Orius insidiosus; assembly: GCA_014119065.1. Taxonomy (NCBI): domain Eukaryota; kingdom Metazoa; phylum Arthropoda; class Insecta; order Hemiptera; family Anthocoridae; genus Orius; species Orius insidiosus. Next base: position 3,921 of record JACGAQ010000057.1, on the reverse strand, counting down.
GTACAAAATGAAACTCGGCTACCAGGATTTTGAACCCGAGTTTTTAGCTCTTGAGAACGAGTTCGTTAAAAAGCATGAAATGAGGTTTTCTTGATTTTTTGAATAATTTGAACCGTTATGTAGGCGAATAGCTTCCCTTCGCTAAATACCATCTATATTATCTTTATTTAAAGTAATTTACCTAAAAATAGTAAATGTGAACTAATTAAATAATTGTGATAATAAAATAAACGTTTTTTTTTTTTCTTCAAGAATGAGTTTTAAATGGTGCCTAATAGTAGTTTGATGAAAATAAGGTGGACCTTGAAACGTCCTTTTTTGGCAGGTTTTTTAATCAATTTTGAGTTTGGCATTTTTGCTGATGGTAAATTTTGTCGAAAATCGAATTCCGTTGGTAGTTCAACCCCATTACCAACAGAAAACGGCTTAGTTCACGATTTAGCCAACAGGTAATGCTTTGATTCCAATGAGTAATTAATCAGTATTTTGGCCCTCCTGAAAACCGAGGAAAAATGACATAGCAGGTGTTTGAACTAACGATTTATTAACTTTCAATTTATTAGGTGTACGAAATGAAACTCAGCCACAGGGTAAATTTGAATTTTGTAGATTTTAGCCGAGTTTCATTTTGTACACTTAGTTGTTCATTTTTTCAAAATTTTGAAATTTTAGGGGTTAAAGTCCATCAAAAGTTGACCTTCTCCGTGTAGGAAGGTTATTGAAGTATAACCGTTAAGAAGGTTAATTTTTAAAGGCTTGTAAATCGTAAACCGTTACAGATATTGAAAAAATGCACTAAATACAATCTGTTGGAAATTTAATTCTCTTTAATTTTATTTTATTCATTTTTTCTCTAGGGCGCACTGTTTTCAAGATAAATATTAATTTAAAAAAATATATCTCAGTGTTAAGGATAAAAAGATCTCAAAAGGAAGAATATATGGTTAAAAATGCCTAATTTCTCGCCTAAAATGGACAAATCTTTAAAACCAAGACAAAAAAAAGTTTTTTTTTTCTTCTGAAGAAACAAGGTAGGAAAAAGTGCTTCGCTCAGCCAGGCCACACTGAATAAAGCTAAAAGTAGACTTGAAATAACTGAGAAAACGTTTTATAGAAAATTAAAATGCATTGAATAAATAAGAAACCATAGAAAATAGTAGCCAAGCAAATTATTAACTTTTTTCCTCCTAATTTACCCATAAATTATTGATAAAAGGTACAAATGTCAGAAAATTATGCAATTTTAACTTCCTTAAAGAAGTTATTGTGATACCATTAACGTCGGGTTTTTGGGGAAGGGTCTTACAGACCCCGGAGGGTCAAATCGAATATTGATGTATACCGTTCTCAACTTTGTCTGTGGTGCCGGCCGTCCGTAGCATTTTTTTCTGGAACACTTTACGACCACAGTTTTCATCCGATTTTCACCAAATTTTCACACAAATTTCTTTAGCCGGTGAAAAAGAATGTAACGAGGGCGATTTTTGAATTTCGAAAAAATGGCGGAGATATGTCTGTTTGAAATTTTAAAAAATTTGCTGCGGCCGAACCGTTAATCCGATTTTCACCAAATTTTCACCAATTACTCCTTATATTTTTTAAGAATTTTTGGCGTAAAAAAATTGCGACTTTTTATTTATTAATTTTTTTAGTAGGGAGAAATTTCGTACTTCTACCCTTTACGAGAGGCACATCCCTAGGCCAAAGAGCCCATTATTTCTACCGTGACACTTAAAAAATTTTTCGAAAAAAAGAACTTAAAAATTTTTCAAACAAAAAAAAAAAAAGGAAAACCCGGAAAATTTTTCAAAAAAAACTTAGAAAATTTTTTCGGACAAAAAAAACCCGAAAAATTTTTCGAAAAAACAAACTTGGAAAATTCTCCTTTATACTTTCCTTCCCTTATACTTCCCCCTCCATTATACCCTTTGTTATACTTTCCCCTCCCACATACTTCCCACTCCGATATACTTCCCCTCCCATATCTTCCCACTAAGTTTTACGTCCCCTCCGTTATACTTCCCCCTCCTATATAGATACTTCTCTTAAGGAAGTTTTCGTTGGAAGCTCTTCAAACCAGTACTTTTTAGTAGGGAGAAATTTTGTACTTCTACCCATTACGAGACTCACATCTGTAAGGAAAAGAGCCCATTATTTCTGCCTTGACACTTGGAAAAATTTTCGAAAAAAAACTTCCCCCCTCTTATACTTCCTCTCCTATATTTTCTCTTCCTTATACTTCCCCTCCTTTATACTCTCCCTCCCATCGATATACTTTCGTTCCCTTATACTCCCCCCCCGGTTATACTTCCCCTCCAATATACTTCCCCCTCCTATATTGTTACTTCTCTTTAAGGAAGTTTTCGTTGGAAGCTTTTAAAAACAAGTACTTAAATATTGTGAAATTTGAATTTTTCCTACAAAGCCAATGTTTAATTGAGGAAACACCAATTAAGAATCTTCGTGTCTTCTTTACTGGATTTTCTTGGTGTTTCTGCAACCTGTTTTCCTAAATCATATAAACTTCCTTAAAGAAGTTATTGTGATACCCTCCACGTCAGTTTTTTCCTTACTGCACTTGCCTAATTAGAGCTTATTATTTATTTTTCAGGGCTTTCTCAATCGTACAAAAAGCCGATTTGTTCTTCCGTGGATGAAAAGCGATGGAGATCTGCACTGACGGAGAGAAAGAAAATTCATGTCCGTATTTTGACACTTGACCCTAAAAAAAAAAAAGTCTTAAAAGAGCCGTCGACAAATAATTAAAGAAATGTCTAAAACGCAATGGCTCGTTTTGTTTTTATTCTTTCTCGCTTATCTATTTCTGGGAGCGAGTATTTTTTTCACACTGGAAGGAAGCCTGGAGGATCAGCGGAGAGAGAGGCCCAAGCTGAACAGAAAGAATTAAGAGGTAAATAAACACTAAAATTTATTTTTAAAAAATGCTTAATTTTTATGCATTACATTCTTTAGGATTTACAAATTCCAGAATAATATGGTTTTTCAATGAAGCATGCATTCGGATAACAACATTGTGTAGTTTGCCTCGCACACTAAAATAATAATTGTTACAAAATTAAAAAAAAAAAAGTAAAACTTACTCCGACAGTCCCTGCTCTCAAACAAGGCATTTGCCCTTCAACGGCAATGAAAAAAAATCGCAAATAATATCAATATCAACGTCCTCATGGCTTTCAAAAACTGACTGTGCACTCTCATTTTATATTTTATACTATCTTAAATAAATATTTTTTTTCATTAAAGATAATGCTAAAAAATATTAATTAATTAGTCTTTCTAAGAAAATAAGGAAAACATAAAAATTTGTAGAAGGGGTAATTGTCTGGGAATGTGGCTTATTTATGGAATTATAATTTTGGCTTATCTCGCCAAGCCACCGAGAGGAGCTTTTAAAACATGGGGGTCCTCATTTTTAACAGAATCCAAGGACCCTAATTTTAGGATTACATACTAGCTATCAAAACTTTGGGTAAAAACACCCTGCCTCGCAAAACCCTTCTACAGCAGCCAGAAAAAGTTATGATATTGTAATATCCTGCCTAAGGGATAACCCTCCCTACAATTTCTGTGTTACGCTCCCCCCTTCAGAGGCTGGAGACGTTACCTTCAGTTGTAATCCTGGGCCGCCAATAAACCCGTTTTAAATAATTAAAGCCTTTCAAATTTCTTACTTCCAAATTATTCCGCCTAAACCTACTGAAATTCCATCCCGATTAACACCGCGGGATATCACAGAAACTTTTTGGTGTCAGAAGTGTGGATTTCATAGGCGGTAGTGTTTGAGTCAGTGTTGAAAGGACCTTTTTTCGTTTCTTCCATTTCTCTTCTTCCGGCGATTTTCTGCATTTGGCCAGTGGACGTTGTCTGGAAAAGGGGAAGAAACACAGCGATCTACATCTT